>JABTXL010001727.1:1370077-1528542 GCA_025134845.1 Neodon shergylaensis | reverse complement strand
TGTGTGTGTGTGTGTGTGTGTAGGGATGGATGTATCAAGTACAATCAGAGAGAGAGAGAGAGAGAGAGAGAGATCCATGGTATATGCACTTGTTTCCTGTTGCCATTATAACAAATTAGCACAATATTAAGTGACTTGAGGCAACAAAATACATCTTAAGAGTTCTGCATGGTAGAAGATGGACATGTGCCTTACTCTTAGCTAAGCTAAAAGCAAAGTATTGAGAGGGCTCTATTCCCTTCTGCAAGCTTTGGAGAGGGTGGGCTCCTGGCTTTTTCCAGTCCTACAGGCTGCCTACATTCCTTGGCCCACTGCCCACTTCCTCCATTGTCAAAGGCGGCAACACTGTGTCCCTCTGATCATTCCTCTGTAGTTATCGCTCCCTCTGATCACAGCCAGGGCAAGTTTTCGGCTTTTAAAGATTCATTTTAAAGATTCATGTGATTCATGTGATTAGATTAGTTCCACTCGGCCAGGCCCAAATAATCTTCCCATGTTAGCCTCTGCAAAGTGCCCCTTTCCCATGTAAGGTAACATAAGCACAGACTGTAGGGATCAGGCTTGGAACATTGCTGAGTAGGAGCATTATTATTACACCCTGAGAGTCCTGGCCTGTGGACAAGGTTTACCAGTAAGAAAGACGACGAATGCTTTCTCTTTCTCAACTATTCTTATAATGTCAGAGCACCGAGGAAATCAAAACCACTGTCTGATTGAGGGATGGAGAGTCAACTAAGTGTATGTTCATCAGCATCAAGACTTGGCTCTGTCTTCACAAAAGGAGGTTAAGTACTCTGCAAACAAGATAATCCCATCACAGCCAGCTGGTCCTTGACCAGTAGGGGCTAATATTGCAGGTTACAGTTTTAACAGTAAAAAGGACACATCTCTAATTGTCAAAATCAAAAGAGCTGTTTATTCATTGTTTCCCATGACACAGGCGCTATATGTCATGATTCCCCAGTAAGAAAATGAAGTGGGTCTTGTTTTATTTTCTTGACAATGTCTCATTCTGTGGCTGGCCTGCAAGTCCAGGCAACCTTCCTGGCTTAGTCTCCCAGGTGCTAACATTACAAGCATGAGACACCAACCCAGCTGAAATTGAGTATTTTAGTTAATTTCTTCTCTCTCTCTCTCATGTGTGTGTGTGTGTGTGTGTGTGTGTGTGTGTGTGCGTATTGAGGAGTGAGCCCAGGGCCTTTTGATGTCAAGCATATACATAACCATTGAGGTATCCACCTTCTCCCCAAATAAGTTTATAGTTACACTACTTCATAAGATTTCACTTTCACCAGTAAAAAAGTACACGTCTGACTCCATAGCCTGAGTTCTTTTCTTTTTCCACTTCACTGAGCATTTTGAGTGAAAATTACCAAATTCATGGCAAAACATTCTCATTCACAGTAGTCTACCCCACACATTTTGGGTGTCTATAGCCCATATATAAGAAAAAGTCTTTGCCATCTTATTAAAATCTAAACAAGTTAGAGAATTAAAGAGTCAGCTACTGTGGTTGTGGAGGAAGTTTTGAATACAGCTTCTCCCTCCATGTGGGAGTCCAGAGGTGGGAAACGCAAACAATGAAGAAACTAATTTTGAAATCCTTAGCTACACCACAACACGGAGGAAATAAATATCAGGTGGAAGCCAGAAAGCTCCCTGTGAAGTCAAGGACGCATGCTGGGGGGGGGGGGCGGGGAGAGTAAGGGGTGTGTCTCTGTCTCAGAGAAAGACCCTGGGCTGCCCTACCCACCTGCAACAGAAGGAACTAGGGCTTGTCAGCCAGTGAATATGGCACTGCCACATGAAGGTCTAAGACTAGCTGTCTAAGCCACAAGCAGGATGTGTCATGGAACGGAAGCTGTGTCCCAGCTTCATATCCAATTTCATAGCATGGCTAGACCATCACCCTTGAGCCAACAGACAGTTACTTCAACACCAAGAACATCAGTTTCCTTATCTTGTGAGAAGTCAAAAGGAAAACTCATCCCATAGGATCATTGCAAGGGGTAAAAGATATGCTACATGTAAAGACTCTAAGAATAACAATCACACAATAAATTTCAGTGCATGCTATCATCAGTCTCTCTGTGTTTACTCGAACAAAAATGAGTCTTGTCTTTCAGGAAGATTTTGACCGACTACCCCTGAGACTCACACCAGTGATATTTGTATGCCCACCAGTCGTATCTTTTCATCACCATTCACATCTTTTCGGGCAAGGTGTGGTTAGTGCTACTCAAAAAGATTTCTTTCTCTAGGGTGGTGTCATGCCTGTCCAGAGACCTGGGGCCTGACAGCACTTGAAACTGGCTAATCACATCTGGTTTAGCTTTAGACATTTTCTGGGATTTTGCCAGCAGCTACGACATTTTAATGGCTACAATAAACCTCAAAGCCTCATCAAATCTTTGCTGTATGTGTGAAAATTATGTCTGCCTCAATTAAACATTCAATCTGGGTTCACACCAAGGCCTTTTGGAAAGGGAGGTGAAACTGAATGGGAACTGGAGATGAAACGGACCGCTGTGATCCTGGCCATCTCACCAGATGGTATTTAGAAGAAAAAGAAATTCATTAGAGAACCCAGGCTCTGTATTTCTTTAAATATTTACTGGGTACCTTTCATGTGTTAAAAACACTGGCATCTCTAAAGATTAGCAGGGCATTTTTGTTTAAATATTCAATGTGTGTGGGGTGGGGGGTGGTGTTCTCTCCTCTGTGTTTGTGGGACTTCATGTCTCTGAGAGAAGCCCAGCTTAAGGAAAATAACTCAGGTGCTGCTCAGTCTTTTCTAAAGCTGGTCCGCCAGCTACAGGAGCTCACGTAGGTCCCTGGAGTGACTGAGAAAATGGTCAGTGGAGAAGGGGAGGCAAGAGTGACACTCAGCAGCATCCCTAGACAGAGTGAGATGCCCTGGGGACCCTGCCCCTCCACTCTCCTCCCATCCCTTTGCTATTCATCATCAAACTCATGTGGACAAGCACAGCCATGAGGGAGGCAGCCCCTGGCAGGAGAGGGAAAGATCAAACAGAGATCAAGTTTCTTCTCAAACATCTATGAAGGGTCAGGCCAAGGGCTTTACACGGGGCAACAGGACTAAGACTGGGCACGAAGGGACAGCCCACATCGTGTAACCCCATTCCCCACTATGGACACTCCCTGCCATCCTGAGAGATCCCTGTCTCCTAACTCTACCACTGGAAAAGTGTAGAGAATAGTCCATGTGATGGCTTATTATTCTGTTTCATTACGGTACATATTCAGCTGGTATCAGAAATAAAGAGAAAACTGTCAGTTCCCTAAAAGAGAAAAAATAACCCCAAGTTCACATAAAAGATTCCTGTTCAAAGGATCCATTTGGTTGGACTCATTCTCCCAACCACATCAACAGTGGGAGTGGGTGTGAGATAGAACCTGCATGCTTCTTTAAAAATAATTTACAACATTAAAAACATTAACTTGTAACCACTAAACTTACTTGAATAAGTTTTATGCCCAAAATAAATATAAATGACTCCCCCTGCCACCGTGAGCACATCTTTCCCACTTTGCTTCCATGTCCAGGGCGGTCTCAAACTGAAGACTGGGGTTTTGGAATACTCTTTCACAATAAACATTTTAAAAATGTTTATTTTATGTTTGAGCATAAAACTATTCCCGGTTGAAGCTCTTCATTTCCTCCAGCTCTCCTTCTGGTACCCAGGGGTACCATTTCCATATTAATACACTCCCTAAATTTTCCATAGAACACTTCCATTGGAGTCATAGCAGTGCCGTGGCTAGTATTTATATTCTTGGACAAAGAGATGTCTCCACAATGAAAACACAGAACTTGAAAGATGCCAAAGGAAAATTCCTGCCCAAGAGACACATACTTTTACCTTCTAAAAAGTCAAAAATGTGGCTTTCAGGCTTTAGGATTCGTTCATTAATTATATATTTAGCTGAAAAAGAACATTTACTGTGGGTTTTTTTTTTTACAATCAATAGAGTAGTATCAAGACAAAATATAGAGTTATAGCATATGTGCATGTTTGAGTGTTTTTCTACTACCTGAACCACAAGATTTCTGCTTCTTATAGTTATTATAAGAATATGGCATGCTTGCAATAAGCAGCCATTATTATTAACACTATAACTATTGAATATTAGAAGAAGGCAGATATGGAGCAGGGGAGATAGCTCAGTAGGAAAGTGTTTGCCTTGTAAGTATGAGGATCCAAGTTTGAACCCCGAACCTGTTTTTAAAAAGAGGGTATGGTGGTGCACACTTGCAATCTTAGCTCAGGAGGAGGAGGGTAGGAAGACCCCTGAGACTTTCTGGCAAACCAGCATAGTCTACTCGGTGAGTTTCAGGTCAGAGAGAGAGATCCTGTCTCAAAGACAAAACCAAAAACTAAACCAGCAAGATCCTGTCTCAAAGACAAAATCAAAAACTAAACCAACAAGATTCTGTCTCAAAGACAAAACCAAAAATTAAACCAACAAGATCCTGTCTCAAAGACAAAATCAAAAACTAAATCGACAAGATGGGCTATGTTTGAGAGCTGATACCCGAGGTGTCTGGTCTCCACATACACCTGCATGCAAACTCCTCCAAACACAAGCAAGTGAGTATACAGGAGCAGACACTGATATGGCAAGACACTGAGATGCCAAATGATCAACAACTAAATTAACGGAATCGGTGGATTTACTGCCGGCAAATACTGCCCCGAGAAGGAATGTCCCATGATGGCGGCGGTAGGGGCCCATGGGAGAGCTCCATACCAACCCACTCCAGGAGCCAGCCATCAAATGAAACTGCTCTAATAAGCCACCCTTGCAATTATCCCATTACCTTCCAGTTGTCGCTTCAGTTTTCTCAAATCTTTTACGAGGTCTTCAAACTTGACTTGGGAGGCCAGAAAGAAATCTTGTGGTTCAGGTAGTGGGAAAACACTCTTGTCTGTTCCAGCTTCCTAAAAGACAGGGCAAAGAAAAGCACAGGGCTGGAGTGATGGCTCAGCAGTTAGGAGCACTGGCTGTTCTTCCAGAGCCCCCGGGTTCAATCCCCAGCAATTGCAATGGCTGTTCAAACTTTCTATAACTCCAGTTCCACGGGCTCTGGCAACCTCGCACAGACGTAAATGCAGACAAAACACTAGTTACATATAAAACAAACATTGAAAAAAATAGAAAAAAAAACAAAACAAACTAACCAGAAGAACAATATTCTACTTCCCGCTTGTCCCCTCTGTTGACATTCCAAAGCATCAGTCAGAAAACGACAAGCTCAGTCGAGTGGTTCTATAGCAATCAGGGCACTGCTTTGTTAAGCTAGGACTCTGTACTTCGGAGACTTTGAGTGTTTCACAGTATCGTTTCGGTCTTCCTGCCGTTGAGATTAGCTATCATGCTGGCATGGGCAGCATTTCTATAATGCCTTATGGATAGAAGGGGAAACTGCCAGGTAGATTTTCATCTGCTTTTCACTATTCCCATGGAAAAAGACAGGGGAAGCCTATGAAAGTACTTACATTGAAAGTCCCTGTTTGAGTTACACATGCTAGCAATCAGATAACCCATCTTGGGGTGTGCCAGTGGGTGTGGATTGGCCAAGAAGACACTGGGGGGGGGGCGATGCTACCCCCTTCCTTTACTCATCCTTTCTGCAGCTTAAACTCTGATGTGTGTGTACCATCTGATTTTTTTATGTGTGCATAAAGCCTATGTAAATGCTGTCGGTTTATCTTAGGATGTATTCATAGCAGGCATGGTTGAGAATGGTTTTGACAAGGTCCATAGCTCTATCTGATGGATGATCTGAGCTGTAAATTATCTTAAGGAACAGATACTCCAGGCATACTGAAACATAAGCGGAGCCTTAAATACCTTCTCCAGCCCAGGCTGCTTTCTCCTGAGTTGTTTAATGTAAGCTGCTATTGTGCGTATCTTAGTCTTCGATTGTTTCTCTCTGTGCATACACTCCTCTGCCAGCTTGCCTTCGCATTCCATCTTTCCTGGTGCCATTAGGACGAATTCCAAATGCCAAAAGTGCTTTACGAGGCATTTTATGGTCTGCCCTCTGTCTACAGCACCAGCCTTAGACCTACTTCCCCCAAAGTCAAGACCTACGCCCAGACTTTCCTGAAACAAGAGAGCAAGGCAGTCTCTTGCCTCTAGGCCCTCGTCTACAAAGCTGTTCTTTTTCATATCCCTAGAATCTCCTCATAGCTCCTTGTTCATACTCGTTTTTCAAGGCGTAACACAAACATCACTTTCTCAAAGATTTTCAGGACCTCACCAAACCGGGGTGCTTCTCTCTGCTTTTCGAGAGTGTTTGATCCTATCACCATGGCACTTATTGCTATTAATTTAAACTTTTTAGCATTGGATTGTATGTCTGATGTGTCACTAGAATATAAGCATATCATTGGCGGGGACTCTTTCCTATTCTTGAAATATTATACAGTATCTGATATATTAGTAAATGCTTTGTGAAGTCTGTAAGTTTACCATAAGACACCTAACTATTTTAATAATAAGTAGTTTTTAAATAACTTCATACGTATGTAAGGTATGCTTTGGACAAATCTACTCCCCATTCCTATAGTCTTCATATTTTTCCTCTTCTCCTAAAACGACTTTCCTTTGCCAACTTTTCACGTTCTCTCTTAGGAGTGCTGAGTCCATTTAGTACTGTCTATATGTACAGACATGTAGGACCATCTACTAGAGCATGGGTAGGCTCTCAGGGGTTTCATCCTTGGAGAAAAACGATTCTTTCGCAGCAGCCATCAATTTCCAGGGTCTTGTCAGCAAAGGGTGGGAGTTTTGGACCCCCACCCCCCACCGTCCACACTGGGATATTGGCTGTCTTCACCTTGCACCAAGCTTGTGCAGGTAGCGTGATAGTGAAGTCCTGCTTAGAGCTGACCACGCCACAGGACTGGACATGTAGTTTATGACTCTATTTTCCTAATGACCCTTTCACAGGGGGTGCCTAAGACCATCAGAAAACACAGATATTTACATTGTGCTTCATAAGAGGAGTAACATTACAGTTATGAAGCAGCAATGAAAATAATTTAAGTGTCTTAAAGGGTCGCAGCATTAGGAAGACTGAGAACCACTGTTCTAAGTCTTTCATTTGGATGCTTAGGGAAGGTGGCTCTCCTCATTTCATCAGTAATTAAGCCATCCAAATTTCTTCCGATACTTATTTTCTACTTTAAAAACAAATGGACCGCTGAGAATGTCAAATCTGACACAAAGTGAAAAGCCATCTACTGCGTGGCCTACGAAGCCCCATGGGAACCCACACTGGAGGAATTCTGGTATAATATTGTGTAAGCTTTGTGTCCAACTCTACCATGGTTTCCATTTTTGTCATAAGGTAGAAAAAGAGAAAACACTGATGATGAATCAGCCTGTCAGGTCCAGTCAGTAGGTTCAATCAAAGCCCTGGGAGATGGCTGATTTTCTTCAGACTCCACACACCTAGACTTGGACCCAGCACCAGGCAGAAGGAGCAGGGAACTGAAAGGGTTCACCTGTCCTCAAGTCACTGCTCATCCTCACTGCCCACAGAAGTCATCACTGCTGCCCAAGGGCAAGGAGATTCAAAAAACACATAACTCCACACTCCCCTCTGAGTGCAACGCGTTCTTCAGTGAGCACTGGGACGGCACCACACAAATGTGGGTGGGCTCATTCCATATCTGCCATCATTCTGACCACAGTTTCTTCCACAGAGTCAATTCCATTGCATGCTGGACTAACTTCAGCCTCTCTATGGAACAGCTGACTGGCTAGAGGCCTCTGCTCCTGTGGATCTAGGATTAGAATGTCACCTGCCAAGTTTCCTCAGGGTAATTCTGCCCTATGGGTACTTGCTGTCAGAACTTGGAGTATGCTCAGATGTGCCTTCTGCTGCTAAATTTTTTTGAAGCTCGACACATCTTCCTCACTCCGGAAAAACAAAACTGTTTTCTCACATCTAGTTCTTTACATCTGCCAAATTATTCTACTTTTGATAATATTTATATTAGATACCATGGTAATGCTTACTGGACACCTCCCTGGTAGACACTAAAAAATTAGCAGCGAATTCTGGCTCTCAAGGAGCAATGTCAAGATCATTATTTGTACACAATCCACAGAAGAAGCAAAAGAGATTGTTGGAGACCTTCACAGAATCTTCACCCAGGCGTCCAAGGTGGGCGTGTCGACGATTTCTTTTAAGGACCAGGATGTGAGCAAACACTTATGCAAGGGGACCATGAAGCATCACTGAATGATTGTTTTATTATAGTTTTCACTTTTTCAGATGCACATTAATTATGCTTCATAAATGAACGTTAAAAATTAATCATAACTCTAACATCCCCAAATAAGGAAACATATCTCATTCCAGGTTTTCTCTGACTTAGTGTTACATATATCCACCTATTTTAAATATGTATGTATGTATAATTTTGAATCACATACATATATAATTTTTCTTTGGTTTTTGAGACAGGGTTTCCTTGTATAGTCCTGGCTTTTCTGGAACTCACTCAGCAGACAAACTCTCCTTGAACTAAGAGCGTCCGTCACCTGCCTTTGCCTCCCTGCTGGGATTAAAGGCGTATGGCCACTTTTATGCATGTATATCATTTAAAAGCAGACAGAATATTTTCCAGAGATACTACATTGTGTCCTAAACACTTTCCACAGTAGTGTGCTATTCTATTTGACAATTATACCATGATTCATTTGACTATATTGTTAATCATTGAATACCTACAAAAAAATTCAAGTCTTTTTGCTATTATTATCATAAGCAGAAGAGTAACGTAAGTCTTCAGCTATAAATTCCTAGAAAACTTATGCATATTTTTAGAGCTTTTGACTTCGGAAGACTGAAATCTTGCTAGCTCACTTAGCACCTATGTATGAATTAAGAAAAGGTATCCCCTGTAAGACTGCTGGACCACCTTTTAGTTTTGCTTTTAATTTCTTGAGGATTGCCCAAATGTGATTTACGCACCACCTGAGCCATTTTACATTCTCAGGAACCATGCCGAAGAGCTCTAAGTGGCCCCTAACCTGGCAACGCCTTTTTATTTCTATACCGATTGACCTAATGGTTGTGTTGGGACATCTCATCATGGCTGTGACTATTGATTAGTAATGCTGAACATTTTTTGGTATACTTGCTAATCAGTAGTGGGGTCTTTCTCTATATAAAACCATGCAATTTCTTTACAAGGGTCTGTATTTCCCCAAATAAGTCCACAAAATAATGTCATGAAGAGTTTTCTCCCTAAGACCCCCAAGTGTATTATTTCTTGATAATAATAATAATAATAGAGAAGCAAAATTTTATAAGAAGGCTTGAGGGGTGGCCCCATGGTTAAGAGCATTTGCTGCTCTTGCCGAGGACCTGGATTCATTTGCCAGCACCCATACAGCAGCTCACAACCACCTGGAACCCTACATCCAGAAGATCCAATGCTGATGGCATTTTCTCGCCTCCACCAGGTACACATGTAGTATATGTATACTCAGGCAGGCAAAGCTCATACACATAAAATAAAAATAAATAAATCCTTAAAAAAAAAGGCTTGAGACATAGGTAGTTCCAATCAGGTAAACATCTGAGTCTTAGGTCTCGATTCACTTGAAGTAGGGATCCATTTCTGTTTTGAGTTTGTTTGTTTATTTATTTATTTATTTATTTATTTAAGATTTCTGTCTTTTCCCCACCACCGCCTCCCCTTTCCCTCCCCTTCCCCCAATCAAGTCCCCCTCCCTCGTCAGCCCAAACAGCAATCAGGGTTCCCTGCCCTGTGGGAAGTCCAAGAACCACCCACCTCCTTCCAGGTCTAGTAAGGTGAGCATCCAAACTGCCTAGGCTCCCACAAAGCCAATACGTGCAGTAGGATCAAAAACCCATTGCCATTGTTCTTGAGGTCTCAGTAGTCCTCATTGTCCGCTATGTTCCGCGAGAACGGTTTTAACCCAGGCTTTTTCAGACCCAGGCCAGCTGGCCTTGGTGAGTTCCCGATAGAACATCCCCATTGTCTCAGTGTGTGGGTGCACCCCTCGTGGTCCTGAGTTCCTTGCTCATGCTCTCTCTCCTTCTGCTCCTGCTTTGGACCTTGAGATTTCAGTCCGGTGCTCCAATGTGGGTCTCTGTCTCTGTCTCCTTTCATCGCCTGATGAAGGTTAATATTCAGGAAGATGCCTATATGTTTTTCTTTGGGTTCTCCTTCTTATTTAGCTTCTCTAAGAACCCGAATTATAGGCTCAATGTCCTTTATTTATGGCTAGAAACCAAATATGAGTGAGTACATCCCATGTTCCTCTTCTTGGGTCTGGCTTACCTCACTCAGGATAGTGTTTTCTATTTCCATCCATTTGCCTGCAAACTTCAAGAAGTCCTTGTTTTTTACTGCTGAGTAGTACTCTAATATGTATATAATCCATACTTTCTTCATCCATTCTTCAATTGAAGGGCATCTAGGTTGTTTCCAGGTTCTGGCTATTACAAACAATGCTGCTATGAACATAGTAGAGCATATACTTTTGTTGTATGATAAGGCCTCTCTTGGGTATATTCCCAAGAGTGGTATTGCTGGGTCCATGGGTAGGTTGATCCCGAATTTCCTGAGAAACCTCCACACTGCTTTCCAAAGTGGTTGCACAAGTTTGCATTCCCACCAGCAATGGATGAGTGTACCCCTTTCTCCACAACCTCTCCAGCAAAGGCTATCATTGATGTTTTTGATGTTAGCCATTCGGACAGGTGTAAGATGGTATCTTAAAGTTGTCTTGATTTGCATTTCCCTGATCACTAAGGAAGTTGAGCATGACCTTAGGTGTCTTTTGGCCATTTGAACTTCTTCTGTTGAGAGATCTCTGTTCAGCTCAGTGCCCCATTTTATAATTGGGTTGATTAGCCTTTTACGGTCTAGTTTCTTGAGTTCTTTATATATTTTGGAGATCAGACCTTTGTCAGTTGCGGGGTTGGTGAAGATCTTCTCCCAGTCAGTGGGTTGCCTTTCTGTCTTAGCGACAGTGTCCTTTGCTTTACAGAAGCTTCTGTTTTGAGTTTAAAAGTGTTATTGGAACCACACATAGAGAGGGGAACGTACTAGAGTAGTGGTTCTCAACATGTGGGTCTCAACCCCTTTGGAAGGCAGTCCTCTCAACTTTGAGATTTTTGTCTTTTTGTATCCATTTCAAGAACCAGCAGACAGTCCTCCTTTTTCCTCAAGGTTGAGGACTTTCTGTTCTTAGTTCAAAAAGTAAGAATGAAGAAAATTTGTGTTCAGGTATATTCTCAAAGAAGTGCTTAATTCTAATTCAAATATATGAGAACACGTTTTTGTTTTATTCTATGCTCAAATTTAATGCCTCTAGCTCATTCCCAGATGTATCGTTGATAGAATTTTGGTTATTATGGTAGGTGTGATACACAGAATTTTAATTCTAGCATTCAGGAGGCAGAGGCAGGCAAAGTGAGTTCAAGTCCAGCTACAGCGAGTTTCAGGCCAGCCCAGGCTACTTAGCAAGACCTTGTCCCTCTAACAAACTAGGCTGGAGAGCGCCCAGGCTTGATTCCCAACATCAGTGTGTGATGTGATTCCAGTTCCAGGGGATCTGGCACCTCTTCTGGCCTCTGCAGGCTCCTGCACACATGTGGCGCATATAAACTCACACAGGCAAACACAAATGCACATAAAATATGAACAAATAACGAAACGTCTTTTGTAAAAAAGAATATTATTTCCTCAATGTTGAGCAGTACCTCAGAATTCAGTTTCCACTCTAGCCGGCTCCTGAATGAATCTAGCATCCAGAAAGCCACACCATGTGGTCACGAGGCAATGAGGGATCTACTGAAACCTGCAGACTCAGACTCAGCAGCCTCTTGCCTTCCTAACACCTCCTTTGCTATAACCCAAGTGTACCTCTTGTCTTTTGGGGAGCTCTCAGATACAAAGCTGGACAGAGGAACACCATCCCTCCATATTGCCAGTATCCAGTACCCGAATGCTAATGAGTCTTTAGAGCGAAACCTCCCTGAAACCATGTGCCCGGTGTCATTTTCTCGTTTCCTACCTGATCATAGTACCGCAGATAATACTTCACGACATAGTCCACCAGGTTCATCCCGTTGTCCTAGGGTTTAAAGAGAAACTCAAATGACAACAGTTCACAGGAGACTCTGCACGCTGACCAGGTGAACACTGAAAACCCAGCTCAGGACGCTTACATTTGTGAGACAGAGTCTGATTTCTGTTACAGAATGACCAGAATTTTCTTCCTCCTCTGAGTTTCAGTCTTTTTTAAATATATATACCAGCTATAAAAACTAATGACACTACACCATCAGCGAGGAAAACTCAAACAAAACAGGTAATCCAGGACACCTTTGAGATAAGGGCTAAGACAAACATACAAACAAACAAACAAACAATCAAAAATCATTACCCATATTTCCTGGCATGCTGCCAAGACAGGAGGGGGTGAGAAATGCCAAAGGGGGCTGTGGACTAGAAGAGCAAATCATCCCGCCCTTCCTACCTCTCAGAAAATGTGTGCTCTTTAATGGCGTGAAAAACAATCAGGACCAGCTTAAAAGGAAAGCCAGGCCACTTTATGACCCTGGAAGGCCAGGGGGAGCGGGCCCTCCCACAAGGCAGCCTTTGTGTCCTGTTCACAGGGGTCTAATTCTAATTTGCCTGTGTATTTCCCTTCCCTGCTCGCCCCCTGCCCCCATGGGGACGCCCAGATATGGGCTGGTTGTTTCTAAAAAGGTGGCTCTGCAGGGGTGTGGAGCCAAATGATAATCAGGCTCAGAGAGCTGACAGGAGACCCCAGCCCCAATTGTTGCAGGCAAAAGAATAATTCAAATACTAGGCTCAACAGTGTCCACCACTCAAGAATGAGTAAATCACAAGTGGGCAATACTAAATTCAAACAGATTTTAGCCTCTGTAGTATGACTAATAATCTATGCTGTTTTATCTTGTATTGCAGTAGTATTTCAATGTCTAATCATGTATGTTAGAACCAAAACATATGATGTATTTTATAAATGAAAATAAGGTCATATATATATCATATATATATATATTTCACACACACACATATATATATGAAAACAACAACAACAAAACCACATGTTCAAGTCAAAACAAAGCACAGAAGCAGAAAACAAAAGTACATGCTTTCATATAAATTATTACTGTTAGAAGAAAGATAAGATAAATGGATCAGTCTATAATACTTTGTTTTAAATTAAAGGTTCATAAGAAAATTAACCATAACACATAGACATTCAGTATGAAAAGTAAATAAATACCCGGCTTTTGACGTCTTTGAGTTTGGGGAGAATTTCTAAACCATATCCATCTGCTTGCCCTCGAGTCCTATTTCCTCCATTCATATAATTTCCAAAAGCCAGGATGAGAGCTAAGATGTCCTTCACACTCTTCATGTGCAGCAAGCCCTGCAAAGGCAAACACCAGTTATTATGGTCTGGACTCCAAACGCCGTCACCTTTGCTCAATGGCGAACATTTCTTAAAGGAACCAAGCCCTGTTAAATGGCTTGTAACCAGTTGTATTAAGAGCTGGCAAACATAAGATACATTCCACTGAGTGGCATCTTCCAGGTGGGGGGAGTACGAACAGCCACAATTTCCTATAACAGAACAAAGTTATAATAATGAGGGCTGAACCTTTCTGTTTGTTTTTAATTTTAGGCAGTTTTAAGGTTGATATGTTAAAGTACTTATAGGTTAATAAGAGAGAATGAAGTTAATTTTTGATCATTTTAAGTTGAACAAGGTCAGATATCTTTCCAGATCTCTCTTGGAAGAACAGACTAAATACAAAGAACATAGTCAAATTTAGAGTAGACACAATAGCAAGAATAGGCAAAGTCCTCAGAGATTACTTTTGATAATGCACTTTAAGGTCAGAGGTTAAGCGGTTAAGGTCAAGATTTTTCAAAACGTACCTTCTCCGGGAACTTGTTCACATTTATTAACTTCCTTAGTGTTAAGCTGCTAAGAATTTTCTTTAACTTCCTCTCATTCACTTTTTTTTTCTCTCTTAATATTTGCTTCAAGTGCAAACTTTCAAACGGAAAGTTTTCTACCCTATTAATTGGCTTTATCTTCTTTTTTTAATTACATTTCCTTGTGTGTGGAGGGTGGTGTCGGTGGGGTGTGCAAGCACTGGGAGGTTAGAGGAAAAGCTGCAGGAACTGGTTCTTCCCTTCCACCACACAGACCCTGAAGCTCAAATTCCTATCATCAGCCTTGGTGGCAGGCTCCTTACCCACTGAGCTATCTTGTCAGCCCAGCTTTATCTTCTTTGATTTTAGCATAAAAGGAAAAACCAAGTTCAGACCTAGATAGCCCTGGTCTCCCAGCAGTTACTAGTATGTGTATAATATGTTGGTACTGGATTTTCTTTCTTCATTGAAAACTCCCTTATATGTTGGGGGTGGGGAGTGAACCATGCCTCCTGGCAAGCAGTGAAGTGTTACAGAATTTGTGAAACATACCTGCATCATGATCTTAAGAACATGGGTGGAAGAGAGTGGAAAGACGGGGTCAGATGTGAGCTTTACCGAGTACAGAGTGTGCTGGACACAGAATGGATGTACCAATCACTCACCATCACAGTTAGTTATTTCAAGTCTCCGGAATGCTTTCATTTATGATATAGACAGATTTCAGGTGATCGCCCACATGGGCTTCAAGTAAAATCTCTTTGTGATTTGGAATGTTGAACAGGGATTGAGCTATTCTGTTTTGATTTTAGTTTTGGGTAGCCAGTATGTACATGGTGAGGTATTGACAATTTTTTTTAAGAATCTATAAAAAGCATTATTTTTCCCTTCCTTCTCTTCTTCAGTTCAGATCTCCCTTGTTCTTTTCTTCCCTACCTTGGGCAGGACAAACACCACATTTCCCTTAAAGTACAGATGACTTCCCTTCATTAAGTCACTAACATTGGGTCCTCTTCACCTCTCAAAAACAGGCCTAAACGTACCTTAGAGGCTCGTGTAACAATCTCTACTTTTCTGTGTAAGGCAGTGACACCTTCGGAAAACACAGCCCTGAAGATTATGCACTGGGCACGCTCAGCAAAATTGGGAATCTGGGCTAACTCATGCAGGAACCTGTAAAAATAAAAACGAATAATTTTGCTTTCTGCATAGTCATAGGGAGAAGTTAAGGAAGAGGGCTGATATGGATCGAGCAGGGGGAACAGTCACAATTTCGATTTATAAAGGGAATCAGATGGGCTGACTCAAGGAGCTAGAAGGGTATCTGCTCCATTGTTGACAGCAGGATCTTCACTGAATTCCTGCAATGCTGAGTAATACAGATGAGCTGAGGGTTTATGCAAGGATTCTGAAGGCACTATTTTTCTCCTGCTATTCAGAGGAGAGGCTGAACCCAAATGGAAAACCCTGGTTTTTAACTGCATGAAAAAATGACGGTCAACTCCTGTGTCATGTAGAATTCTCTAAAAAGTATATCATCATAAGCAGAACAAACTGAAGACTTTGAAAAAAAAACAATCTATAGTCAAGCGATAAGATATTATTGAAATGAGATTGTTGTTATTTCTGCTCAGTTATACCACAGTCTATAGTGATCTAGTTTTCCAGGTATTTGTTCACCCTTTGGGTCAATTGACCCACATAGGTACAGCTGATAGTCATCTCTGTACTTAGAAAAAAGCAGAAATTCATAAAGTAGACACCCTAAAAATCTTTAAAAAGTTGGCTAGACAACTCTCAAGAGTCGAAATTGGTTACTGCTCTACACACAGTGGCTCACTGTCTGAGTGGCTGGGCACTGGTGTCTTCCGCGAAATGAAGCTGGAAGCGCCTCGTGCTTTTGAGGCCAACCGCCACAGGAAAGGGTATAAAGTAGTATGAGTTGAGACAGTTGGCTATGAACTCAGAAAGGGGGAGAACCCACTAACAGCCCTTAATTTCAGTCTGGAGTTGAAATGATTATTACCTGATATTTCTGAAGGTCTTGGTCAATTTATAATACTATCACTTTTTGAAATTTTACAGTTTTCCACCAAATGTACTTTTGTAGATGAATACAGTTGTTATTCTCTGTGTCAGATGAGATCGAGGAGAAGGAACAGCAGGAGGTAGAGAGGAGGAGCAGGAGGACCAGGATCTGGAGGAGCTGGAGGAGGAGATAGGGCATAGGGACAGGAGGAAAAGGGGGAAGGGGTCAACTTTCTTTTATTGGCTGTCTTGGTATGGAGCCCAGGTTGGTCTCTAACTTACCATTCTCCTGCCTCAGCATCCTCAGTTGCTGGAATTAAAAGGCTGTACCACCACCCCGCTTCTACGCCCATTTCTGTCCCTAAGTTTGTTTTCCTGCTCTATATTCCGTTCCTTTCACAGGTTTTTTTTTTTGTGGGGATGTGATTTAGAAGTCTGGTTTGTTTTTGTTGTATGCATTGTTTCCGAGACAAGGTCTTGCTTATGGAGTTTAAGTGACTTCAAAATTTCAATCTCCCTGACTTGACTTCCCAAGTACTGAGATAATAGTTGTATAACACTATTCCCTGGTAAGATTTAATATATTTTTTTTATCAGCTACTTTCCTTAACTCCCCAATCAGGTCCTAATTGTCATTTTCCCCTGTCCCAGCCTTTTAAAATACTCTGGAAACGAAGCACTAAGAACTCAAAAGAGAAAGCACTCCCTTGTCTTCAGGCTCTGTGCATGCGCAGCCACAGTTATCATCATCACACACTACAGCATTTAACAGAACACAGAAGTATTGCTTAGGCACAGGAAGAAAGTAATTACCCTTTCTTTCTAAATTGTTCCCTCCTAAGTACAGCACAGCATTGGCCAGAGTCATTTATCACCAGCGACCTCAGAGCTGTCGCCAGTTTCATAGAGGGTCAGCGGTAAACATCTCTGGGGACTGGCAACATTTGGTTCTGTGATGCGTTTGGGAAGGTTTGCTCCTTTAGATGCTATTCCAGAAAATTCCCTGCATTTCTCCCCTCCCCCAAATAACCACATCATCTCTTCATACCCAGTGTAGGACCGTGTTTTCTAGACTAGGTAAATGCCATCATTAAGATGAACACAGTAGCGGAGCGGCTACAGACGGCACACGAGTGAGGAAACAGCAGTGCCTCTGCTCACTCACCAGGAATGGATGGGAAGCAGGGAATGCCAGAGGAGAAATGACTAACTGTCCCTCTGAGGAGGCAGAGGACCCATCTGTGGCAACAGGGCCAGAGGCTCCTCAAAAAAGAACAGAGTAAAACTGCAAGACTGTCTGAGATTAGAAACTTGCTAGGATAAGGGCTTGCTCTGGGAAGGTTCTCAAAGCATCTCAAGGAGCTGGGAGAGACAGCAGACGGAGGGCTTTGCTTTTGTATAGAACCTATCACTGCTAATGAGTTCTAGTGCACTGGCCATGGTTGCTCAGTTCTGCAGGGGTATGGGAAGCCTTTACAGGTACATAGGGCCTGGGAATAGGGTTAGGCTTACATATGGTTCCTTTCTTGATACTGTGAAAAACACACCCATGATTACTGACATGTGAAAAAGGTGTGATCAGTGACAAGGGGCTTGGGGATGCAATGTGGGCTGTGGTCACTGAGTCCCCATGATGCTGTGAATGACAGGCCTGTAGACCAGAGAAGTGAGCCAAGACAGGCTAGATGGTGTCTATAAGGAATCTGGGGGAAAGTAAATGGAGTTTGATATTCTGAAATGTACTTTTTTTCTGAACAAACGGAGAGTTTTTTAGATAGAGAATACTTTTAAATTTCTTATATCATATGATCACTATAGCAGTGGCGTGGCTACCTGGAAGCATTAGCGGATTTTAGGCTGGAAGAACTGAGAACGCCCTTGCAAGGGGAAGGGGAGTGGGCCTGTGATGGAGAAAGGCAAGTGGATAAGGGGGCTGTGGAGCAGGAAGACCCTAAGTGACTGGTCCTTCATGGTGCTGGAAGAGGCAGATGACTTGGACACGTTTGGTCAAATTTAAACACCAGAGAAATAAAATCAGAGAATCAAATATATGATTTTATGCAACTTTCAGCACAAACATCACAAGGCAAAGGGTCAAGGAAAGGCACCATACCTCTTTTCTCATTTGTGTGGCAAAGTTCCCAAAGGCTATGTGAACCAAGTGTCTGATGAACTCTGGCCCTGCTCCCTTGTGTTCTTTCTATATTCTATCCACACGTGCTGGGATAATAAGCCATTACAGACCCCCAAGCACAGTAGGCCTTCATATTTACAAATACTCATGAGCAAATTTCCACTTGGCAGTAGTCTACAGTTTCATTCTGGATTCTATAACTCTTCTAGTTCTATAAGAAAGGACAGACACATGAACGAGCGAGCTTTCCCTCCTTATGCAATGTGGTTTATTTCCTCAGGAAGGACTCCATCTCAGCCTGAATTCACAACAGAAGGCCTGCAGCTCACCTCGAGTGGGTTTTACAGATTCAGTGGCAGCTCAGCTCACAGGTGGGATGATGCTGTGTGATCCAGTCTTTGAAGAGACTAAGGTGATCTCTCACCATTGCTCAAAATCCTTGGTGGCATGATCTAAGCTATGTGTTCAACAGAGGTTGCATTCATGGTATTATTATACCATGCAGCCTGTACCCCAGGAAGGAAAACACTAAACACTGTAGCTAGCTGTGGACCCAGTGAAAGGTCCTAATGTGATGTGCACAATAGCCTCACTGCAGACCTTAGGGGGCCATCTTTGGGCCTAAGTGGTCAACAGACCTAACCAGGAGTGCCACATCCTCCCTCACCAACACATCTCAGGGCAGTCAAGGGACATCCCTGGCAGGAGTGACTCTCAGACAGCCAGGTCCCAAGCAGATGACACCTCTGTGAGAAACGGCCTTCTAAATCTGGCATTGGGGTGTCAGAGAGCTGATGAGGTGAGTGATGAGGCCAGCCTCTCCATGCTGTGATTTATAGGGCTGGGCACCACACGACTCTTAAGAAACTGAAATGCTAAACTCAATGATTCATATTTCCCAGTATGTAAAACATGCTTATAGTCCACTCGCTGGGAATAAGTGGCAAATAAATCACCAGAGAACCAGACTCTGGCACAGATCGGACAAGAGCTGCCTTCAGAGACACGGAGAACAAAGGCGAGGTCTGCTCGGGTCCGGGAACCTCTCTACGTCTCCATGCCAATCCCTCAGCCTTGTCTGCCACCTGAGCAGCCGCACATGACAGGCAACTCTCTCTGCCTCTGGCAATAGTGGTGAGTGATCGATCAGGAGTCAGCACAACGGCTCCCCCAAACTTTGAAAATGCTTATCTAGCTAGATCACAGGTGGAGCTGGAAGAAAAAAAGCCCTGTGCTAATGAGTTGCCACCATTATTCTGGGCCCCGGCAATTAGTGCTGAGAAATGATGCTGGGAGGCTGTACCACAAAAGGCAGAGGGATGCCTCTCCTGGCAGACACACATTTATCTCACATCAGTGCTTCATTGTACCCCATCCTCTCGGTCGACGGCAGGCTTTCCTGAGTGGGTTGAGTATGGACAAATTAGAGCTAACGGACCAAACCCAGCCAGCCATTTCTATTTATGTGACTCGTGAAACGAAGAATGGCTTTCATACTTTAAATGATTGCACAAAGTATAGAATGTTTTTTTTTCATGTAAAATGACATGAAATTCAAATCTCGGCAATTCTATATAAAGTTGACGTCCAGTTGTGCCCCTTTGCTTACGTAGCCGTATCTATGGTTGCTTAGGAACCACAACAGCGCAATGGCTGACTTGAGGACCCATGAGAGATCCTTTCATCCACAAAGTATAAAATATTTCTAGTCTTTTACAGGAAAAGTTTGCCAACTCCAGACGTAACCATTTCATCCCATAATCTGGCATACTCACCCTATCTAAATGCTTGTTGTGCCCTACCTACCATCTCTAAGTACCAGCAGTGGCCGTGCCAGTGTCTACATATCTCATCGCTAGTCATGTTTCCTGTGACCATTAGCGACGTAACAGAGTGAATTCACAGTCAGTGAATCTGACTTCTAGCTGAGCAGCATCAGCAGTGGTGGAGGAGGTGAGCCCAACGGCTGATGCTAATAAGATAAAAGGGCAGTGGAATCCCATTGGAATTGATCTACACATATTCTAAGGCTTTACAGATCGGCTTTAAAGGCCACGTGAGAGGATTTCATCTAAGGTTCAGAAGTTATCGGCAATGTTTGTCAGTATTTGGGGTAAACCTAGGATCTCTCACAAACCGCCTTGCCCGTCATTTAGAGATGTTTCCTTCTGAGTCTGTCTATGAGAACTGCGGCATCCAGACAGAGGGCACAGAGTATAAGACAGAACCTCGGGTGCCTGCTACACTCCGTCTCATTTGTTTTCTCTTTGCTTTCTGCAGCTGCCTCTCCCGGGCTACAGAAGGGTGGCTTGAATGGGACAGGAAGCAGGCACAGTAGCAACAGGCACAAGAGCCCCAAACCAGGGGCACAATGGCAATCTTAGTCCCTAATATCTTGTGGGGGACTCCCAGGAACTCATCTGGGGCTTGCAGACCTCAAGGGTCTAGCCACAGGAAGCCACTCAGGTATGCAGCAGAGGTCTGAGTTCTCAAAGCATGGGAGATGGTACTGCAAACCAGAGCTAGCCACTGGAGAGAATTAATGGAAAGAAGAGAGATCCACACAGAAGGAGGAGATGTTTGTGGGAAACCTGTCACATTCAGGCTACATTTACCGAGCATGACATTTAAGAAAACCAGTTTGAATTCGGTCCGTGACTCTGCTGTCATCGTTTTTAACACATGAGCAAATCTTGAGGCAGAATAGTAACGCCTTCTTCCTTCCTCAGTTACCCATTTTGGCTAAAATGTTTAGTCTAGGAGGAATTAAGTTGCTCGAGAAAGAAATGGGAGTGGTGTGGGGTGAGAACAGGGGGAGAGGCACCCTGCATCTGACAGCACGGATCTCAGCAGCCTTCCCGGCAGCCGAGTCATCCCGCTGGATGCAACAGGGCACAGAAGGATGCTGTTGTAACTCAGCTCTCTGTACCATTTAGACTTGACATTCATAGCTGGTAGGCAGACAGTTGGAGTTTGTAGATCCCCTTTCAGACTAACCAAAGGTAATTCAAGGCTCCTTACTGTTCAGGTTTGTCCAGCAACTTCAAGTCTTCTTCTTTGGAGGTTTCATAGTACTTTCTTATTCTAGTCAGTTCATCTTCTTGGGCTCGCTGCATTGGGAGGAGAAAAGAAGCAAAAACAACACACACAGTCAAGTGAATCAGCCTAAGACCACAGACTTGTGAGCCCACACCCTGAAGCGCTGGCACCACTTGGGCCTCACCTCAAGCCTAAGAAACTACACAGGTTGGGCCTGGAAACCCCTTCCAGGTCATCCTGTTACACGTTCAAGTTTGGCAGTTACTAGCTAAAGTAAACTGTCATGACAAGCGCATACATGCAGACACACAGGTCGAGAGATTTGACAGCTTGAGTCTCCTGTAGGCAGTTGCGGGCCAAGCTGCCCTTAGCTGTCTCTTCCCCAGAACTACGGTCCTACCTAATATGGGCTTCCCACGCTATTATTAGTAGTTGCCACTTTCACTTTTTCTGATTTTAATAAGTATGTGTTGTTTACACTACTTATTTAGGCATTTAGTAACATGCTTTATAATTTACCCAACATTTCCATTTGTGTACAGACTTCTTCTACTGGCCATATGCATACTCTTGAAACCATGGTAACAACAGAAAGCATCAGGAAGGCACCTTGCTTGGTAGAGTTCTATGCCATCAATTGCCATAGCCTCATTTTTCAGAGGAAAACTCCCTAAGGTTTGCACTAATATGCTAGTAATGAGTTTTGGATTCGGAATCCTCACACTGCCTTCCAGGCACTCAATAAATGCACCACTAACTCCCAATGGTTGGATACTTGTAAGTCTCTGGGTTTATTCATGAGTACTATGTGGGTAGGAAGATGCAAAAAAAAAAACCTCCCACTCAGTACTAAATAATTTCTTACATACATGAAGAATATGAGAATATGTAGGAAACTGGTGAGCTTGTTAGGCTATACTAGACTATGGAAATTTAAGGTCCCCGTGAACGTACATGTTAAACTCCTGTGAGCTGAGTGACCACAGCATGTCACAGAGCCCATGCAGTTATGTGAGAATTGCCATGGCTTAGAGAATCCAGTTCCACCTATACTTCTGCACCCTGACAGTCAATAAACAGAGCAGATGACAACCATGATTCTCCGGTATCATCACCTCACAAGGGCCTATGGATCCCGCTCACTATTCCCACTCACAAAGATTTTGTGCATTGCAGTGATGTTTCTTACACATGATTCACAATGTTCCCAAACTGTGTGACTTGGCTTTCTGGGATGTGGTTTGGGCTCCATGAGAACTCACAGGTTGCTTGATCAAATTCTTACTCAATAGAAAAAAGTCAGGTAGAGTCCTACACTAATCTGGATTGTACTATAGAAACAGAATAAAACAGGACTAAGCTGTTTAAACGATTGGCCCAGCCAAGATCATCTAGTAGGCAATGACAGAGCCGGGCCCCAAGCTTAGGACGCCTGACACTAAAGCTAGAACATACAATTGCCATCCAATGCTGCCCCCTGCATTTAATGGCATCAGCTCATCTGGTATGAGAATGATCACCCAAGTGGCTATTCGGGTTCCTATTCCTCAGAAGAAGATACTAGGGTATGCCACCATCAGTAGGAGGCTCATTTTCGGTTACTCTGTCAGCAAGTAGTAGGGCTGGGCTCTAAGGTGCAGCGGAGGTCTCTGCTTTGCTGGTGACAGTGACATCTCCTAGGACAGACACTGCAGTGGGAGTTAAGAACACGATCCTCCACGTGCAAACCTGCATCGCTGTGTCTGAATTGCTTCTGTGGGGTTCAGATCCTGACTACCAAAGAACACCAATGGCTCGGTGATGTTTAGGGTAGAAAGAAAGACAAAAACTCCGTTCTGTATGCGTTTGACACTCACATTTTCATACAAGGCTGCCAGGGTCTCTAGGTCAACCACAGAGTCATCCACGTTAAATATGGCTGTCGAAAAGAAAAGAGAGAAAGGAGTAAGGTTTTGACTTGATCCCCACACCAATGTTCACCCCAGGCCCAGCTTTCCCGCAATATCGGCCTGCACTTCTTACACAGGTTCTGCCTGGCAGCTTGTTTCTGTTCCCCTTTTTTTCATTCCATGGGGGTTCATTTGAAAGCAAACCCAAAATTGTCCCTATGGTCAGCCAGAGTGTTAGCCCTGCCTTATTTAATTCTTCAGGCTTTGAGTCCTTTTCTGTTGTTTAATTTAGGCTCCACAGGAGAAGGGTTTGAGCTTTTAAACTAAATCAGTTTGGAGGTTGGAAGCACAATTTTAAATCTTTCTTCCCGGCTGGTAATTGAAGAGATTTAGCACTTAATGTAGAAAAATTGACTCTTGCCCATTACCAGGAAGGGAAAAAGAAGAAAAAAGGACAATGTTTGCAAATTAAATGAATTCAGGCATGTGATTCCAGGCACCTTTCTGTGGCCGCCGCAAACATCTTGTTTGGATTAAAAAGACAAGAAAGAATAATCATTGCATCAATAGCAAATTAAGATCATAGAAACCTCCCATGAGCCAGTACCAAGGTAAGTTTTTATTCCCATGTTTTTTTTTATTAGGATTCTGCCTTTGGTTCTGTATCTTAAATGAGTTATTTTGCCTTTAGTTAATGTGCTTATGATTTCATCTGTGGAGGTTCCTTCCCATACATGCTAGGATACACATGCAACAGATTTTTCAAAGCTCTAATGGAATTGGCTATCCAAGTGTTTGAAATTGGCAGGGCCCACATCTTTAAATAATTATTCAAAACTAATAAGGTTTGTCCCCTCAGTGCTACCTCTCTTTCCTGACTTTACATTGTGAAATTAACCAGCGTGCTAGTAAATTTTCTCTGTGGCAGGCTAATTAATTTTATTAAACCAACCAGTGATGCTTAGAATGCCTTAAAGTTCTGCTCTCTAAGTCATTCGTTCCTTCCATTACACCAGGCTTCCCTGGAGAATGCAGAGAACGAGGTGAAGGGTAGGTTGCTTCTGAATTTTTTTTTCTTCCTCCTATCATTTAGACTCGTATGTATGCATTCAAACATTTCAATAAAATTAGTTACCTGAGACTAGGGCACATCCCTACCCAAAACACCAAGAGGAATACTTAAAACTGCTTTGCGCCCACTTTCTCTAACTTAGACACTCATTCACAAGTTATTTCTAGACTTGTGGATGGAGGGCGGGGGCAATTAGAAGAATCCTGACAAGATTCTACCAAGATACCAGGAAAGTCAGTGTGAACCCCGCCATAAGAAAAAAAAATGTGATTTGGGAAAAGAATGAAAGAACTTAGTGTCTCAGGACTGGTGTATTGTTTGTGGAGATAATAGAGATTCACTAATTGGTCAGATGGACGATCTAAATGGCTGATGTTTTAAACACAGGCAAATAGAAAAGGCCATGAACAATGGCTCTTTTATATGAACTCCAGCATGCTGCTTTAAAAATTAGCTGATATGAATGAAGAAGAAAAGGCACATATTTAAAGATAGATTTTAAAGGAATGACTGCTTAAAAAAAAAAAATCAATGCACCCTGAGTACTGTATCTGAGCTTGGAGCCTGAATCAAAAAAATCTCTGTCACCAAGAAAGAGAGATCTGGGGTTTTTCCACCCTGAGTAAGTGCTTGGTTTGAAAGAGTTAGTCAACTTCGACCCCAGATACATGGTTCACTGGTTTGTATTTCTGTGTACCAGGCAGCAAAAAGAAAATATGAAGACGGGATGGGGCCAGAAACAGGCGGGGTCCTGGAGACTTTTATTCACGCATTCATCCTCCTAGGCCCCGAGTAATTATCTGTTGATTGTGCACGAAAATCAGCTTTTCAGAAATTGTTTTCAAGGGCCACGACTATCTAAGACAAAAGTATTGAATCTTATGAAATTAATGTCTTAGATTGAGGGATAAAATAATAATAAATGCACAATTGCAGGTGGCAATCAACTTTAAAGGAAGTAAACTGGGCTGGGGGAATAGGTTAGTTGCAGCTTAGCATGCATGGATTCCTGGGTCTGATCCTTAGCGCCCAAATGAACAGGAAAAAGAAATAACAGACAAACATCTATAAGAGGACATAACATGATCATGAAAAGTTTCCTGAGGGAGGTGACATGTAAGACTTAAAAAGGTCAACTTTGGGAATAACTTGGCAGGAAAATATTCCAGGGAGAGGTAACTGCAAAAGCCAGATTCTTCCTGAGTGGGACTGGGTGGGTGGGATGACACTCATGAACAGACCTAACATTCTCCACTCTATGGGCTAATGTTATCAGTAGGTCGCTGGGACCTGAGGATAACTATAAAACAGACCTGACACCCTTCACCCCTCACTGAAGATACTGAGTGAGGCCATATGTGAGGTTGCCACAGCATATAAAATAGAAGCTCATGCCAGAACCTAAGAAAGGCCTATGATGATCATGACTTCAAATATGCATTGCCATGTCTTTACAAGCTTGCTAATCCTCTCTCTCAGCCTCTAAGAAGCTGAAGACTTGGGACTACCAGGAATTCATGCTCTAAGTATAGCTTCTGGAATTCTTTGGTGTTTCAGGAGGTTTTTTGCCAGAAAACCCTCTTGGATCTTCCCGTCAGAATCCATTGAGGTGTAACTCAAAAAGTTTTACTAACATGGCACATATAGACTAGGCCATCTCCAAGTTTTAAAGAATACCGTGTAAAGTATCTTAAAGGAAATTTAGTATATCCAGACCTATCGATATACCCTAATGCTTATTTCTAAGTTCAATCCTTTCCTCAGGCCATCCTTAATTATAGAACCAAAGTTAGTTAGTTTGCTAGCTGTTTAAGTCATGAGTGGAATGAGTGATTAAGTAATGAGTTAATCAGCTAGTTAGTTTGTCTGCTAGTTAGCTGTTGGCTTGTTTCTTTGCAATGCTGGAGACTGAACCTAGCGCCTAGCGCATGCAAAGCAAATGGCCTAACAAAGAGCTATAACCAACAGTTTCCTTTAACACACGCTTCAAGATTACTTGCTGTTTACAACACTTCATTTGCCTCTCAAATTTTGGCTAAAGCCCTAATTCCTTGTCTTGTTTTAAAACTCATTCTGTCCTTCGTGTACTCTTGTAGTCTCATCTCTGACTCCTCCTCCTCCATGCATCTCAGATGCAACTCCCCAACTCTTATCATACCTTGTGTTCCCCCCTTTCCACATCCTACCAACCAAGACCCAGTACTCAGAAATTCCCTGCCCTGGAAGGACACTCTTGAATTTCAGGGTAGAGGGCCCTTGGTCTACCACAGGACTTTGCTATATTTTAAATGGAATAGAGACAGTGTAATGATAAAAAGTGCAGCATGCCAAGTGTGCAATAGCTTCTCTCCTGCGCTGGACTGGGAGAGCCCTGGAGTCAGGGATAGTTCCTTAGGCACCTTGACCACTCTTCCTGGGATAAAAGGGGTACAAACCAGTGTGGTGCGCGTCTGTGTGTGTGCGGGTGAGGGCAAGTGGGAGAAAGATGGAGGTGCTACAGGGTTCCACAGACTGAACCTCGCTGATAAGAGGCAAGTTTCTGCATGAGGAGAGCTTTGGGTCTTGAAAATACAGAGGGACACTGAGGTGAAGATGGGCAAGACTTAGACAAATCAGAACATTTGAATTCAGTTTGCTTTGCTCCTTCTTAATCATTCTTTCAAAACTCTAGGTTTGTTTGGGTTTCACAATCACCATGTTCAGTCACTCTCTCACTATAGGTAAACTGTAGTTCTCAATACTGAAAGACAAAAAGAATTTAATAAATTGTTTTCCAGTCATTAAAGTACGAATAAGACAGGTGTTGTTTCCATCATTCCACATTGAGATAATTTTCTTTTAAAAAAAAAAAGTCACCTAGGCCAGGCGGTGGTGGCGCACGCCTTTAATCCCAGCACTCGGGAGGCAGAGGCAGGCAGATCTCTGTGAGTTCTAGGCCAGCCTGGTCTACAAGAGCTAGTGCTAGGACAGGCTCCAAAGCTACAGAGAAACCCTGTCTCGAAAAACTAAAAAAAATAAAAAAAGTCACCTTAGAATAAAAATTTCCAGTTCAAGTTAACTGGTCTATTGTTTCAGGCAGATTCCTGAACTCCATTTGTTAATCATCATTCATTACAGCAAACTCTTGCCAGGCAAAGGCAATTTCTAAACTTACAAGAAATCCCAGGGAACACAAAATGAAAGGATATGGGACAGTGAAAGAAGGAGATGCAGACAGGGTCATAGAACCTTCTAGAAATGGCAAGTAATTCGGCTTGCAAAGCATTAACTAAAGGGACTGAGGAGACGGGTCTGCACATGGTGGAGGATGAGACCTTGTAGAACTAGAGCTGTGTTAAAGGACCCGCAATGCACTGATGAGCACCAGGCGCTGCTGGGCTGTTCTGTGCTGAGGAACCGACTGGACGGGCCAGCATTTGGAGAGTTTAGCACCTAATGCAGTGACTAAGGTGTGAAAAACGTAAAGGGCACAGACAGAAAGCACAGGGAAGTGGGTGAGGCACTCTCTGGAGTTACCCTTGATTCTGGAGACTCAGGGAACTGGGAGGTGAAACCACATTGAGACTTTAGAAGAACCCCCATGCTATCCCCATAGAAGTAGACAAAACAGATCTTTCTCCAGGGCCCATGGGCGGGGTGGGGGTTATCAGAAGAAAGGGAATGCTAAAAAATAACGAATATAAAGAGTTTGGCCCTATTGACATGTTTCCAGTAAAGCCTCATGTTAACTAGGTATACAATTATAGGTTAACTATGATTAAAATAAAATCTAAAGACAGAGGAAACAGTCTCAAGAGATTATCTGGTTGATCCCGAGATCTTTCTATTTTTCCTTCCTTTTGTACACCCACGAAAGGAAGGCTTGGCCACAGGTCTAAAACCTAAAACCTCTAGGCCTCTGCGGAGAGCTGTCATCCACAGACATAATTCAGTTTCCTATTCACCAAATGTAGTCTAGGTGCTGATAGGGGGTGCTGGTGGGTGGGTGGGTGGCAGGATCCGTATGTCAGAGAGTTCTTAAAATACAAAATCAATAAATGACCCAATCACTCACGCAAGCATTTATATCCAACTTAGAAGCCATTACACGAACTTAGTTAATTAGTTAAGTGATGACCACAGTCCTTGGTTAAAACATTTGTGGAATTCCCTAGAATCAGATTGCTTCTTCCTCCATTTTCTACTAGCAAATATGTATCCTTGACTACAGACATAGGGTAACAGTAAAGGGCTCGCCTGGCGCGTGCGAGGCCACGGGATCACTCGGTAGTACCACAAAACAAGAACAACAAACAGCAAATACATGAAGAAACAAACAAACACACTCCTCTCTCTTTCTCTCTGCCATTTGCCTGTCTCAAAAGTAGGTGTTCAACTTTCACCTTACAAACCGAATCAAGACTGACTGCCCGCACCAGTCTCTAGCTAGCCGCAGAGCTACGGGACAGTAATCCCGAGTAACCGTAGCTCTGGTTCCATCTGCAAAGGGCTCATTATTCCAACACTCCTGCAGACGGTGTCAGAAAGGTGAAGTGTCAAATCCACAAAGGGGAGACCCCAGCAGCTCTGGGCTACTGCCATATCAATCATGGCTGGTGGCTTTTACTTTTATCTCCCTCCCTCCTCAGTTGTCCCCGCCTCACACTGTCAGTTCGGGTAGAATATTTCACCTACACCTCACAATATGTCAAAAGGAAGGAGACACACGCTGTGAAAAGCTGGTAATTTTATTGGGTTCCTTTCCCTTTAAAAAATCCATTCCTTGGTCAAGTCTGGTTTCTGGGCTTCTTTTTTTCGCAGGGAAATTGAGGCAAACATTTTTATGTGGTCCTCTGGTGCCTGCTCTGTGCTCCCAGGATTATATACACAAGGATCATTAGAGTGGTGTTTCGCCCATTAAGATATAATAACCGTCAGCAGGGACAAAAAGCAGGCCGGTATCACAAATTCAAACTAACAGGCACACATAAAAACTATGCGCCTGCTTGAGGCACATGCGCAGGTCAGGGTCTTACAACAGGCAAATCCCTCGCTGGCTCTACTGTTGGGGAAGGAGGTAGAACCTACAAGTTCTCTCAGCCCTCCAGAGCTCTCTCTCTGAGGGTACCATGTCTAAATCAACAGTGTGCTTGCTGTTTGGAAGATGTGTTATTAGGAGAACACAGTAAAACAAGGAAAGAGACTTCTCACAAGAATGCTTGTTCTTGGGTTTTCTTTTGGTGATGCTGGAGTTTGCCCATGCTTACAAGTATTCTATCTACTACTGAGATATGTTTCCGGCTTGGGAGATGTTCATTTTGACTGAAGAATCACCTCCACGCAAGAGCTTTGGGAGAGAGATGACACATGCCTTTCATATAGACTAGCCAAGGAAAGTCTGGTTATCCAAAGGACAGAGATGCCACGGACAGATAGGTTTGTAAAATAATTCTTATGCAGCCCACTTTATTTCTTTGTATAATCATTTGTATTAATTAAGTAGCTGACAAGATTACCTTGTACAGGGTGGCCTGTCACAAGCACAAATGACTTAGATCTTTTATCAGCTGGAAAGGAAAGACTGACAAAGTAAGTTGCCTGTTAGTGAACATGGTTTTGTTGGCAGTGCTAACTGCTAAGCGACCAATATAAAACTTCGTCAATTTCCCCAAATTACTCAATTTCTTTTTTAATGATCAAGAAAAGTCACTGATGAATAAAAGAGAAAAGAATGAGAAATCGATACAGAAGAATTTGGATTTTGAAAACTCTGTATACCTCTCCAAAAAAAATTGCAAAAAAATATTACTCTCTCAGGCTCAACCAAAGAAAAGTGAAGTATGATGGGATTCGAGGGAGGGCAGTGACAGAATCTGAGTACTGAAGAGAAGAAAAGGTCTTCTCACAGCCTTGTCTACCAACAACAGAAGCCACCACTGTAAGGGAGGTGGGAGTCCACATGGTGAGAGGAAGGGATGGGGTAGCAGAGAGGAGTGTAGAAGAACGATTCTGAGGTGAGACCTCCTGCCCCCACTGAAGAGCCCGGCGACAAGTCTCTTTTCTTCACAGTAGCAAAATTCCTCTGGACCCTTTCCTCAGGCTGCCTCGCCCCCACCCCCAGCCCAAGTCACCGTGTTTCTCCTCCCCCTGGGCACCCAGCGAGTCTGTGCAGACACAGATCCACACAGACCCTTGCTTGATGCTAATATCCCAATGAGATGCTCCAGGGCACCCACCAGAAAGGAGCTTAAAGAAAGCTCTGTCCATAGCCTTAGAGGGTAGGGACAGTGGGCGGACTTTCCTGAGGATTAGCAGTCAATGATTACTTCAAGCTTCCTGTGTGTGAGCGTTGCTCAAAGTGTTTCACATCAAACTGAAGAAGGCGAAGCTGCAGCCTGGGTTTTAGGAGTGATAAACGTGAGGTAGGACATCACTCAGCTGGATTCCTCAAGTTCTATCCTGCACTCATCGACTACCCTCCAGTGAAGTAGAAATTTACCGGAGCAAGACGACATCTTCCACTCTTTATGACTACAACCTTTACCACTGGGAAAGACATTTAAAAAACAAACAGGGTAACCTAAAAACAGACTAAATGCCCCTAAGATAATGAACCACCAACCAGCAGACAGAAGGCTACAGAGGAACCTTGTGTTCTGAATGGTACTACATGCTTTTATACAAATAAAGGTGTCTGACGGGAATCTCAGGCGGCGTATGTTATAAAAATCAATATATATATCATCCAAATTCATTAGTATTTTACTATCTCCAGTGCTAACTTTAACAATTCAGTTTCTCTAACACAATGACCTAATGTCAATATTTTCATAACTTAATGTCAATCTTTCCATAACTGAAGCTATTCTGGAGAATCTGTGCTCCAGCTGAGCTCCCTTCTACAGAATTTCCAGGAGGGAGGAAGTGAGAGTTTGAAAAGGCTTTATCTGAAATAAAATATATAGAAATGCCTGGGATTCTTATATTTCATGTCAAAATTTACTAAAAGGGGAGCAAAAACACATTGAAAAATAAACATGGAGTTACTTCCAGATATCGAAAGAATAAGTAATATCAAGGGAATGTAATTTCCAGTTTTTACCACACTTCTGAATGCCTGGCAGAGTGTAACAGTAGCTGACGAAGACCTTAATTTAGGCTCTGTTGGAATGAGAGGCAAGTGTGACACAGTAAATATGGGCTGTCCTGGGAAAGTGGAAATGGCCACCAAAGGGAGTTTTTTTTTTTAGCTCATCTATCCTGAAACCTCAAAATCATTCAATCTTATAACACAAAAGTCCCAACTTTCCCCTAAGCTCAGGCACGTACCATGCCCCAAGATACCATCCTGTAGCTACAATTAGAATTGTCCATGGTTCAAACCTCAAAGAAGGGCACAGAGTGTAGAATTCACAAAACTTCCCTGCCTGCATCCCCTCTATTCTCTGGAGGGCGGTGGAATGAGAAACAGTTTGGGTTAAGCTGCTTCTGGCCCTCCATTCGTTCTGCTCTTTTAAGCCAAATTACATTCCTGGCAGAATGGACGGTCTCAGCAGATTGCCTGAAGGAAAAGTATAAAGAGGGACCGGCCTCCACTTTCTGACTCCATCCTGCTATTGAAGGGATGGATAATGGCTTAGAAGGAGGCAGGCGAGGGCAGCCCCACTGCTGAGGTGTGTCAGACTCTGTGGGAGGAAAGAAAAGGTAGGGAAGGGAAGCAGTAGAAAGACCATTTACTTTTCCTAATTTTCTAAATTGGCCTCTATCAGTGCTTAATGAATTGATTGACACTGGCCTTGTCATGGGGTTGGTATGCCATCATGACCACAAGTCACTTACAAGTCACTTATGGTGGGTAAGCTCCTGCAGTACGTGATAAATGCGCTATTTTTGCTTTCAGTATGTCACGATTTGGGTTGGGGAGAACAAAGAGAACAATGTAAATGAAGTTCATTTTTAAATTCTAATGTCTATTTTTAATTAAACTTCCCAATGTAAATAAGTTGGCTTTGAGGTTCCTGTAGAGAAGCCCTACACTGACGGTAAGACGATGGCGGAGACTTTGTCTTTTTTGTCCACGGAACCGAGTAAAAAGGACAGTCAAAGCATGGTTGCCAAGGAACTGTATGCCATAAACCTTACAGAAGTTTCCACCTTTCCATCATAATTGTATCCAAATGAGAATCGGAAGCCATCAAAATCAGCAAGGCATTTAAAATCTTGTGAAGCTCATTTGAATTGGGATCGTCTAGGCTTCAGAATGTGGGTGCTGTCTCTGCCATGCATTGTGCAGCACACATATTAGAAGGTACACTTTGACAACTGTGCTCTAAAACACCAGATGGGGAGGGTTCTCAGCAAGGATGATTTGGAGACTGAAAACCTTTGGAGCAGAGATTCTTACGCTACGGTGGGATTTTTCTCAGGGAAGTCTTCAATGACTTATAGTGTATGTATGCCGGATCAGATTCATTTTTGAAAACTCCCCTTAGTACTGACATGGATTTCTGTAACTTATTAGAGCAAAGCAACAAGGTCTGGTGGGTGGGTACTGTGGGACGTAGGTTCCAGGCTGGGAGCCTCCCTTAAGTGGCCTTCCATTCTCATGCTGAGACCTGACACAGAGAGGCTACGACGCAATGCAGCTGAACCCTCTGACCAGACCAGTAGGAACGCGAATGAAAAATGTTTTATTTTGGTATTAGATTAAATATTATAAATATAAGTTCTGAGTGTGCGGGAAATTCCAAATGAGTGCCAGGAGGCTTCTGGCACCTAGTCCATTGCAAGGCATATGGAGGTTTGTATCAAGAATAGTCAACAGCAATTTTCCATCTCCCCTGGGACGAGAATAAGAGGAAATTACTAACATGGAATGAAAACACTAATTTGCAATCATGTAGGCAGTCACTGTGTCCACACATGCCAAATGCTTCTAAATATAAGTCATCCCGTCCTATGATGGAAAGCCAGGGGTAAGTAAATCAGTGATTCAGTATAACTTGGGTGAAACACAGGCCTTCTGGAACTTCTTTTGAAACCATTTCCCTTGCAATCACTCCTGTAGCAACTCTGGTCAAGACTTCAGTAAGTATGCTACTTTAGTAGAGAAAAGCCCAGACTTACCCTTCGAAGGGTGTTGTGTCTGTAGCCTAGCCCTACTCCTTTACCCCCAAGGGTAGCATTTTTACGGTCCTCCAGACGCTAGCTTGAACAGCTCCAGTGAAGGGATGCTAAAATCCTCTAACACAGAATTTATTTCTCCTTGAAGTTGCTTTTGCTGCTAGACCTCTGGTTTGTTTGCCTTTCATGTTTTCCCTTTATTGCCTAAAGTGTATCCCAGATTCTGTTTCCATCCTCCCTGTAGCTGTTACTACTAGCTATAACTACTCTCTAAATACGCCATGCCCATGTTTTTCCTCTTTTACATTAACGTGTGTGTCAGCCTTCGTTCTGAGCTTCATTGTTTATCCTTGAAGATCGCCCATGCTCTAAAAGATGTATCCACCTGACCTGCATCATTTATCCTCTTAGGTCACACAGGCTTCCATCTGACCTTTGCCATTTATCTAAGGTCACACAGGCTTTAATCTGACCTTTGTCATTTATCCTCTGAGGTCACACAGTTTCTTATAGATTCACCCACATAAACTAGATGCTTTTCTTTCAATCCTGACCAGATACAAAGAAGGAAGGATTTATTTGGGTCACAGGTTCAGAGGGTTCATCCATAGATGTTGGTTGGCTCCAGAGACTTGGGCAGAAGATTGTTGTAACACACATATGACAAAACTGTACTTCAGTTCCTAATGGACAGGAAGCAGAAAGAAGGGGAAGATGAGGAGAGGCCAGAAGAAAAGAAAAAAAGCCCTCAACGACATGACAAGTCAGAGCCCTCATGAGCTGGTTGTCTCTGCAGATACTATCATGGACTTGTTCAGAAGCGTGCCTCATATGTTAGGTATCTCTCAATCCAATCAGGATGGCAACCACAGTTAACTATAACAATAACTATTTTTTATTTATTCATTCAACAAGCCCTTAATGATAACCATGTGGATGCCAGACACAAGCAGGAGGTTTCTGGGGTTTGCATCTGTGGATACTCTTCTTCTTGGAGCTTACATCCTTAGAGTATATGCAAATGACAGAAAAACAGATGTGCAAACCAAACAATATATTGAGCCCTGTGTAAAGCTAAAAATAACACACGGTGAGAAAGGAGAAGAACAAATCTGAGGGCAAATAACAAGGATGGACAAGGTTGTGCCTTTGATACTTGGCTTTGCAGATAGGAAGATGGGTAGGTAGAAGATGGATAGACAGACAGACAGACAGACAGACAGACAGAGTTATAATCTCAGCAGGACAGCTGTCATTAGAAAATAGGAACCCTGAAGTGCTTCCAGAGGCTGACAGGTCCCTCTGCTGGCAAGCTGAAGAGTATATTTCCCAGGAATTAAGTGTTTCATTTTCAGAGTTTGTCTATGCTTATTTCTTTGTGCTTCTACCATCATCTACCTGCCCCTTACTCAAAATATGTTTCTTGTGTTTCTGTACACGTGCTGGAGTACAGATCACATCTTGCTCGGGAAACGGCATGAATATACATAACATCGAGTGGAGACGAGAATATGGACGGAACAATGAGCAAGCACGGCCACTGTTTTACGTACAACAGGCTTTATTCAGTTTCTTTTGCGTATGTCCTGGTGAGTATGACAGATTGCCACATGGATAAGGGTCATTTTGAGTCATGTGATACTGCAGTTAACCAACTCAGAATCATAAACCTTTTCACGGCATTACGACCCCCCTGGACTGACTATTCATTGTGAGGTGAACAAGATCTTAGCTGGCTTGGACCTTTCCAATGCTGTAGTTGAGAAGATGCTTAGGCGCAATAAATATGAGCTTTTAGGTACTGGGTTTCAGGTTATAGACACTATTTCTTGAGACTTTGAAAAGGACAAGTTAACATCTTTATTCTTGGCACCCTGACAAATATGATTTTATGTCTAGGAGGTGAAAGGATATGCTCTTAACTGACCGTGTCGGCAGTGAGGGTTTGCCTAGCTGTGAGTTTGATGCCTCCCATCAGATTTTGCTCCAGTTCCCTCACGTGAACGTTAATGTCTCCGCCTGCATCAGCCTGAGGAATCTGTTCAACAGGACAACAGCACAGGGGCAAGCATATTCCATTCACAATCAGACTTGGATTCAGAATGACATCTCATTCAGAAACCAGTGTCAGTCAAGGACTCTACAGGAATAATTTAATATCATAGCTTCTGGTTATGTTGTAGTACTCATCTGGTATATATTATTACATGAAGAAATGACATGGAGATTAGTGTTTTAGAACTTAGGAGCCAACTGTGTAAAACATAACTGTCTTAGTTAGGGTTTCTATTGCTGTGAAGAGACACCATGACCACAGCAACTCTTACAAGGAAAACATTTAATTTAGGAGGCTCGCTTACAGTTTCAGAGGTTCAGTCCATTATCATGATGGGGAGCATGGTGGCATGCAGGCAGACATGGTGTCAGAGTAGGAGCTGAGAGTCTTACATTTTGCAGGCAGCAGGAAGTTGACTGAGACCCTGGGTAGTAAACCGAGCATAGAAAACTTCAAAGCCCACCCCCACAGTGACATACTTCCTCCAACAAGGTCATACCCACTCCAACAAAGCCTCCTAATAGTGTCACTCATTATGAGATTATGAGGACCAATGACATCCAAACTACCACAGTAACATAGGAGTTTGTGGCAGAGAAAAGTCTATAATCATAAGACATATAATTCTGTGATGCTATGGTTAGGGTTTTAAATGATGAAATGAGAGATCATGTTTGCCTCACATACACATGTTCTTGACCAGAGTAGCAAAAGTTCAGACAAACTAAAATCTTGCTCACTTCACAATGACTATTCAGTCCAATGGGACTGTAATGCCATGGAAAAGTATATGGTCCTGAGTTGGTAACTGCTACATCACATGACTCAAATGCCCCTTATCTATATGACAATCTGCCATACTCAGTGACACATACGTAAAAGGAACTGAACAATGTTTCAGGTGATGTTGAAAGTTGGAAAATTCATATCCACATTGTTAGATAAAATCTCATCTCCCAGGGATTTACCAAGGGCGTGAGAAGCACAAGTTAAAAGCAAAACTCTTGTACCACAGTTGGTGAACTTTCTCATTCCAAGGATTATATGGTAGTTTCTCATCAAAAGACTATCAAATCCTGATCTAAAGTTTCTTTCTAGAAGGTTCTAAAGCCAATGAAAACTTTTAATCTCAATAGTAGGCCTTTCAAACACCAGAAGGTGCTTGAAACTGTTCCAAACTGCCATCAGCTATAATATTGTTCAAGTTTAATATTTACACTTACATGCTTGGTTCTATCATTAAGTCAAAAATATTTGTTCAGGTCAGCCTATTTGAATACTCTGTGACTGTCATTTACTTAAAATGTTTTATTATCTTTAATAAATTCAATTGTTTTGTAATGTAGAAAAATTTCAATCTTCTACCAAATCCATTTTGAAAGTAGTATAAGAAAAGGACTTCCATGTCTTTAGGAACCTTCTTCTGAGTAGCAGCAGAGACAAATGACTTTGAGCAACAGGGGCTAAAACCTTAAGGGAAGGGTTGTTTCAGAGTGCTTGTGCCATTAAACCCATGCTCCACTATATCAAAACCCCTTCATGTTATAAGTGGCACATCTAAGTACAGGTTTACATTTAGTTGATGAATAAATAAAGGGAATATTGTTTTAATGTAAAATACAAAAGGCATGATGCCTTTTGGTCTACTTTTTATTTGTATACATTTCCTGTATACAAATAAAACTTATTAGTTTTAAAATTATAATAAAAGGGAGCTATAGAGATTGCTCAGTGGTTAAGGGCACTTGTTGCTTTTGCAGAGAACCTGGACTCAGTTCCCAGAACCAACATGGTGATTAACAATAGCTATAACTCCATTCCTGTAAGACCAAAGTTTTCTTGATTCACCCAGGTATTGCATGTGTATGGTGCACAGGCATACAGGCATATAGAACATCCATACACACAAAATAAAAATAAACAAATCTTTTAAAGCTTACTCTAAGAAGCATTTTATTTAGTAAGTCATCTTTCTAGGCTTCAGGTTCTGGAGATTATTTTTATTCATATGCCTTTCTGAGGAACTAATATGAAAGACAAAATTTTTAATATAGAAATTAAGGCAGGATTTTTCTCCCTTCTCTCAATTCAAGCTTTTTGTAGCCAGTCTATGCATCAGTCTCTTTAGATGCTCTTATTTAAAAAGGCACCAAAGATAACAAAGTGAAATGCTATCATTTGAAGAAGGAAGTGTGTGCATGTGTGTGCGTGTGTGTGCAGGGGGGCAATGGCAAAAATCAAGTGGATACTATATGTTTTTCTATATAGGCATATTCAATCTGAAGAATAAGAAATGACCAAATCCATACATCAATATCTTGTATATTAATGAAGGAATAAACCTAGACAAAAATCCTCAGTGCCTACTAACCTCATGATCCACTCAATACTAACTTTGAAAAAATCATGTAAATATAACATATGGAATATGTACAGCATCTATGAAGAATTCCTCTTTTACCTACTGTAAATCTAGACCAAACCAACACTGCACAGGAAACACAGAGGATAGATGAATGTGAGAGATAAAACATGCTAGGGTGATTGGCAAAATTGGCAAAATATCAAAGTGGGAAACTGTAAGACAAATGAGTGGGTTTTCTCAACAAATAAATTGCCAAGGTAACACTCAAAATGAAAATAGGGAGCAGCATTGTTTGTCGTAGCCAAAACAACCTAAATGCCACTCAACCAAAGAATGGATAAGAAAAATGTGGTACATTTATACAATGGAGTACTACACAGCAGAAAAAATAATGACATCTTGAATTTTGCAGGCAAATGGATGGAGCTAGAAAACATTATTTTGAGTGAGGTAACCCAGACTCAGAAAGACAATTATCACATGTACTCACTCATAAGTGGTTTTTAAACATAAAACAAAGAAAACCAGCAAACAAATCACAGTCCCAGAGAACCTAGACAACAATGAGGACCCTAAGAGATCTAATATACATGGAAAGTAGAAAAAGACAAGCTCTCCTGAGTAAATTGGGAGCATGGGGATGTTGGAGGAGGGTTGAAGTAGGGAGGGGAGAGGCAGGGAGAGCAGAGAAAAATGTAGATTTCAATAAAAAAAATAATAAAGATACTGAAAAATTTGTTAATCAATTTCAAGACAAGATAACGGTGCTACAGTTGTATTTTGGGGGAAAATCCCTTCACCTTTTATTAGTAGTACTAATGATTTTGCAAAATAAATTACAAAATGCCTGAGACATCTTTTTCATAAGGATCTGTCTAGTAGAGGAACTGCCTATATCAAGTGAAAGTAACAATGGATTTTAACTGGATGTCGGTTACCAGACATTCTAACTTTTAGGTATTTTGGAAATTTTTCACAACAGAATGTTCAGAAAGATTTCAGAGGAGGACTGTTAGAGAGTAGAAAGTGGACTAGCTGGAAATGCAGGATGGATGATGTAGGCAACAGGTGAGAAATAAGACATACCTCATATACCCATACAAAAAGGTCAAGATGAAGCCGCACTCAGATAGAATAACATGCATGGGAAGCTATGGAGAAGTTGAGAGCTAGCGGGAAATGACAGGAAGGACTTACCCTGCTGGATGTCTTTCATTTCTAAATGTAAACTAGATATCAAGATTCCCACAGTTTGAGATCGTTTTCCATCCAATAACTTGATGATCTATAATTTTAAGTAAAAAGAGAAAAATACAAGCTCAAATGATCATGCAATCCTTCAGAAAAAAAACACCAAGACTTTAAGACTTTTCAATATATTGATGCACTAAGGGAAAACACTGACAGTATCACAGGCACTCGACTTAATGCTTAAATTCAAAGTAGCATATCTACATTACAATTCAAAAATAAAGGGAAATGCCATGCAGAATTCATCTGGTCTAACACAAACACCCAACATCTTTAGATTATTTTACTCTGATTTTTTTCTTTTATGTTTTAAAATAATTTGCTTCACCATATAGACCAGATTGGTCTAGGACTCATAACCTTTTGCCTCAGCCTTCCGAGAGGAGAGGTTAAAAGGAATATGCTACCACTCCTGGCTACTTTGACCTCTTCAAACACAAGGGGCCTAGAGAACAAGACACGGAAATTCTGGCTGCTGCTAGGTAAAAGCAAGCTATCCCAGCTAACCCACCACCACTTCATTATTCAGGCTGCCACAGGGGTGGGAAGGATGTTATCACAGAAAGCCTTCCTTGGTTAGAGTGCTACCTGTCACTGAGCTCACAGGTGGTGTTTCTTCTGAAGTTGGTTTTGCTCCCCAAAGAGGGAAGGAGACAAGTTAGAGTATGTTTAGGCTTTGCCCCTACATATGTACTAAATTCTCTTTATGCTTCTAACGAGACCCTCATCCACATCTCTAAGTTTTTACTTATCCACTCTTTCATTGTGGATATCATATCCCCCTTCAAGAACAGACAAAAATGGAAAGAATACAATGAATACACAATTATATGACTCAGATCCTCTTCGTTGAATATTATTTTCTCTCAGTTTTGAAAGCTACATTCTATTTGATTTTGGATTATTACCATAGAAATCCCACAGAGGAAACACACTATATTAAAAACCCTCAAGTATATACAACAGTATGACTCATACTGCTAACTACATGTCTATCGTTCTAATCCTATCTCTGAAACCTTTTCATCTTGAATGATGGAAAATTTATCTGAATGACAACCTCCCGATACTACCATCCCCCTTATAAAATCACATTCTTCTCCATTGAGGGTGTATTAATTACTTAACTAAATATGGTGGTTTGAATAGGAATGGCCCTCATAGACTCAAATATTTGAATTCTTGATAGAGAAGAGTGCTACTTGAGAGAGATTAGGAGGTGTGGCCTTGTTGGAGGAAGTTAGGGTTTCAAATGCTCAAGCCATGTCCAGAGTCTTGCTCTCTTCCTGCTGCCTGCCTATCCAGATATAGAACTCTCAACTATCTCTTCAGCACCACATCTACCTGAGAGCTGCCATTCTTCTTGCCTGGATGCTAATGGACTGATCCTTTGAAATTGTAAGACAGCCCCAATTTAATGCTTTCCTTTATTAAGAGATGCTGTGGTCACAATGTCTCTTCATAGCAATAGAACAACGATAAAGATATTAACTAATTAGTTTGCTAATTAACTGATTAATTTTTCTTGCCTAGAACTAGATAGATTCTCTACTACTATGTTAACTGAGGTTGTGACACTGGGCACCAATGACTTGTTCTTGATTTCAGTGACAAAGGTTTCGATTGCTCACCATTGGTTAGGATGTATCTTCAAGCTTTAAAAACATAACCTTTATTATGCTCAAGCAATCTCCTTTTGTTATCAGTTCAGTAAGCCTTTTTTTAATCACAAAATGTGTTGTGGTAGTTAGGTTTTTTTTTGTTTTTTGTTTTGTTTTGGACAATGTAACACTTTTAAATTCAGTTTAGAAAGAAGAACCTCAGTTCAGAAAATGCCTCCATCAGATTGATTACTGGTTGATGAGGAAGGGCCTAGCCCAGTGCTAACCTTGACCAGGTGGTCCTAAGTTGTAAAGAAAGCACCCTTAGCAAGCCCTGAGGAGAAGGCTAGTAAGCAGCATTCCTCTGCGATCCCTGCTTCAGTTCCTCCCTCGGGTCTGTACCTTGAATCCCTGCCCTCACTTTCTTTGGTGATACACTGGTAGGTTTTGGTCATGGTGTTTTATCACAGCAATAAAACCCTAACACTGATGTCAAACTTTGTCAAGTGTTCTTCCTATGTTTTTTTTTTTGAGATGAACATGTGATCTTTATTATTTGTTTTGTTAATGTATCTGAATCACACACACACACAAATCTTCAGGCATATACACAAACACATATGGAGGGAGGGAGAAAGAGAGGAGAGAGAGAGAGAGAGAGAGAGAGAGAGAGAGAGAGAGAGAGAGATCAAGCACTAGCCATTTGAGCATCACAATGGTAAGCCCCGTGTTACTATAACATATGATCCATCTAATGCCATCTTGAATTTGCCTTGCTAGTATTTTGTTGGTGGTATTCATCTATATTAACCAGGGTCAATGCTGCTTTTCATTTCTTTCTTTTTTTTTTTTTTTGCTTTTCATTTCTTGCAGTGTCTTTGGTATCAGAGAAATCCTCACTTCATAAAAATAAATCTATCTTCAAGGGTTCCAATTTCAGATTTTTGAAGAGTTTGAGAACCAATGTCCTGGACTTTTTCAAGTGTTTGGTAGACTTGTCCACTGTTTTCCCTTCTGAGAGATGCTAGAGTTCTGGATGAATTCTCAATGATGGCTGGTTAGACTTTCTGTTTCCTAATGATACTGCCTAGGTGGGTTACAAGTTTGTAGGAATTGGCCCATGTCATCCAGGTTAGTCAAATTTTTGGCATATCAAATATGTATATATATATATATATAATTATTCACATTGGTTTCTTCTATTTGTTCTTTCTGTGCTATCAGTTATAAAGTCTGTGCTTTTGTTTTTCATTCCACATATTTGGAGCTGCTTCCTTCTTTCTCTTTTCATTTAAAGATGTGTCAGCTTTGTTTATCATGAGAAAAGCAGTTTCAAATATTTTTGGCATGTTTCCAACACTTCTGCTATGAACTCATGTTCAGATGCTTACTGCTTCACCCTTCTGTGGACTCTGGTCTTAGTCTGTTCAAGTTACACAGTGTATGGAGTGATATTGTTAGGATATTTTTCAATGCACCCGTTCATCCCTATAAACCTTTCGTTAGTGCTATTTTGGTATCGTGTAAGGTTCAGTAGGCTGTGTTTTGTTTTTGCTCATCTCAAGCAACCTTTCTATTTTTTTTGAGTTTCTTCTTTAACTCACTAGTTGCTCAGAAGTGTGTTGTTTAACTCCAACTTATTTCTGATTTTTCTAGTTTTCCTTCTTCTATTACTGCCAGTTTCATTTCATTGCTGTCACAAAAGCTACTTGGTATGACTTCAACATCTCAAATTTGTTGAGACTTATTTTGTGACATAAAATTCTCTCAACCCTGGACAATATTCCAATTGAAAAGAATGTATGCTCCATTCCTGTCAGTAGAATGCATTGTAGAGTCACGCCTGGGCATCCACAGGGAACTGACACCAGGGCCATCACAAATATTCAAACCTACCAATGCTCTAGCCTTTTACTGGATTCTTAGCAATTACTTATACTGCCAATGTAATGTAAATTGCATGTAGATCTTTGTTATACAGTATTGCTCTGGGTATAATGACAAGAAATACATCTACTTATGTTCAAGACAACTATCAATCCAACTAGGAGAACAAAAGGCAAACAAAGCTGTGCTCTATCATTGCAAGAGAGACTAAGGATGTAAAAAGGCTATAGTAGACCATTTCAACCTGTCATCCCATGCACAGGGGCCCAGCACAGTATCTGCCATTCAAGCTTTGCTTTCTGGTTCTTCTGGGGTTAAAGTTCAGTTTATTTCATATGGTTGGTGCTGATGTTTCGTGTGTGCATAGTTATAAGTATGATATTTTTTGGTGGGTTGGCTATTTTATCACTACATACTATCTGTCTTTTGTAACAGTTTTTTGACTTAACGTCTATTTCTAGAGTCATACTTTATATGATCATTTGGCTTCTGTTTTTTTCTTAGCTAAGGATTTTTCAGTTTTACTGATCTTTAAAAGAGCAATACTTAAGTTGTCTTTTTCTATACTTTTTCACTTCCATGCCCTAAGTGTGTTCCTAAGTCTGAAGCGGATCTCTTGTGGAAAGCATACTGCTCAGCTTTTTATCTTGTTGACTCTGTCAGCGAAAGCATACTGCTCAGCTTTTTATCTTGTTGACTCTGTCAGCAACTCTGTCTTCCGATTGAGAAAACTCATCTATTTCCATTTAAAGTCCTTGTTGATAGAGACTTACTGGGCCGATTAGTTAACCTCTTTGGTTTTGTAACTTGTCACCCTTTTCTTCTCAGACTACTCTTTGGTCTTGTTCACTTCTTACAGTGATATGCTTTGGTTCCCTTCTTATTTTCTATGAAGGGCCTCTTGTTCAAACCCTGTATGGTTAGCTCAGCCTTAACTTTATATGCCTTATGTCTGTAACAGTCTGCTCTAAATTAATCACTCACATACAAGACTCCTACTCTTTTACTTCTTCACTTCCCTGTACTTTGTTACTGGTGTCACGAGCTACAAACTTCTGATTGTGCAGTCAAGAATGCATTGTGGTTAAGCTTTTTGTACCATTCTCTAAAGCCCCATGGAATGGGTAAAAACGATTTACGCACAGCCATTAAAGTGTATTATATTTGTTTGGATATTTTCCTCACCAACAGGCTTTGTACGCACATGCTTGTCTGTGTGTTTGTTTCAGCCTACAGAACAAGCATCTGCCTCGTTTTGTATAGAGCTCATCACTAAGCCAGTGTTGAATGGCTTCTGCAGCTGCCGCTCATCTTTGTCTACTTCCCTTCACACCTGAGGGAGAGTTTGCCTACCCACATTCCTATTGGCTAGGAGTTTTTCTTCCAGTGTTTGAAATACAGCATCTTTTAGACCAAGAAGTCATGACTGGGAAATTCACTGACAGTTATGGCAGTACACCTTTTCATGTAACAAGTAGCTTTTGTGTTGTGTTCAAAATTATTTCTCTGCCTTTACCTTCTGAAAATTCGATTACAGTCTATCTTGTTGTGTCTTATTGAGTTCTCCTCATTGGAAAGTTCATCTCCATACCTACATTCAGGTCACCTTCTTTGGTCAAATGTACATTCTGCTCCTCTTCTCCCAGCTTCTCCAATTATGTGCTGTTTGGTCTGCTTGGTGACATCCTTTATCTGCTTTGACTTTCTTCACTTTTTTTTCATTTTTTTTTCATTTTGAATTCTCCAATCGCCCCCTCTGCCTGGGAAGAACGCTGTTGATGCTCTGTAGCAATTTTTCAACTCAGTGATTATGTTTAACCACTTCCCAGTTTCTATTCACTCATTTCAAATGCATTCTATCTCCGCTAATCACTCACCCTGCCTCACTTTCCCCAGCTCCCTGAACATCACTGTCTCATTTACCTAAGATTATTTGTTAAGTGCATCATGTGTGTTTGCAACTATAAACTCATTTCTGGAATTTGTTTTGTACCTTCGCTAGGTACTAGTCTCTGTGTTTCTTTGTATGCCTTGTTACTTTGGACTGGTATTTTTATGGGAAAAAAGTCATTTCCCCCAGTCTTCAGCTTTACAGATTGGTTTCAGTAGGGAAAGTCTCCTGAAACAAGCCAAGGTGAGTAAGAATTCTTAGACCCATAGATGAGCATTCTGCAGACATATGAATTCCCAAGCTCCCAATGAAAGAGGTCTTAATGGCTTCCCCATGCTATAATTCTTCTTTCTCTGTTGTCTAGAGCACCATCACTTCTCTAGAGACATTAAAATACTCCCAATTCATTTTTGTTCTCATCATCCCCCGAGCATCTAGAAGATGTCAGATCCTATGAACAAAATGAGTTGAGTAGGAAAGAAACCAGCTGAGTTAAAAAAAAAAAAAAGGAACACTGTATGCAACCTCCACTCTTCCCTTTCCTATAACCCATTGGGGAAGTCACTAAGCTATGCTGGCTTGCCTGTACACCACAGGTGCTCTGCAGCAATGGTCAGCCACCCAGCCAGCTCTTTCTTGTTCCCAGTAGTCCCTGCTCATGCACAGAATGCTGGGTTTGTCAGCACTCTTAAGTCAGGAAGACAGAAACCAGTCCCTGGGCAGCCCTCCAAAAAGCCAGAGCACTGATTGCATGTTCCAATATTTTCATCCCAAGGGAGAAGCCAAGAGTTAGGGGTTTACTCCAACCTACTCGAGGTTGAGAAAAGGGAAGGGTAAGTGGAAAATAAGTCCATGCTAGTTAGCACAGTCACTTTTGCTCACAGCTTCTCCCAACTTGGCATCTTCTCTTCTCTGATTCAGACACAACAGACCCTGGTCTTTCGGATGCCTCCTGAATAGAATTGACACAAATGGCCATCTTTTCCATTGCCCTTCCTAGAGAACCTACTCAGCGTGTTCTGTAGACTACTATGCAGTGAGCGGGGAGAGCAGACTCCAATGTGAAGATGCTAGCAGTTTTCCTAGCAGTTTTATTGTGATACTCTTTAGGGACACATTTAACCAATTTCTGGATTTCTCATGAAGAAAAACTGGTATCTACATGGGAGGGGGAGGGTCTGGGTGCTTTCTATTTTGCCATCTTGGCATCATGATATGTTTCTGAGAGGTGGATAGACACAGAAAGAGAGGTGAGTTAAAAGTGGCTGGTATACACTAGGCATGGTGCCCAACCCCAGGTAGCTCACCTGCCTACAGTGAGACCATGAACCATTGTATTGAGGCTGACTCAGGCCACATTGCAAGGGGCCTGGCTTCTCCCTCATAGTTGGAGAACAGCATCAAATGAACTACAATTCGAAATGTAGAGGATGGAAAGGAAAGGGGGCGAGGGAATATATATTTTAAAATACCTTCCGTAAGCCCAGTTGTGTCAAAGGATGAAAAGAAAACAAACGGAAACAAAACAAAACCTACACAAACCTTAGACAACTTCTAAGCAGAGCAAAAGAAACCGCTGCACATATTTTGACCATTTCACACTACAAGTATGAAAACTGGAGTTCAAATACCCAGCGGCCATGTAAAAACCCAGGCATAGTAATGTGTGCTTTTAATCCTAGCACTAGGGAGGCAGAGACAAGAAGATCCTGGGGCTTGCTGAAGATGTACTTATTTAGAGAAGGATTCTGAAGATGACTGCGCTATCAGTCTCTGGGGAACCCCAAAACAATTCTCAAAGTGTTACCATTTTCCTACAGCACCAATCCAAAGTCTGACCTTCCAAAAAAAAAAAAAAAAAAAAAAAAAAAAGAAAAGAAATCTCTCCATGGAGACCAGCAGGGAAACAAGCCTTGCATACCAGGAGCCCCATGCTCAGGTACGGATGCCCTCTGACTTGGATGACTACCATGATGGAGGTGCTTCAAGGCTTTAGGAGCCAAAGGCGGTGATGGCTCTCATGATGCAGAAGGGCCCAGGGTTGGTCCAGCACCTTTCATTGCTGGACATTGACAGGAGCCCTGACTTTAACATTCTAAAGCGTCATCTGCTCGCTCTCGCGTTAATGGTTTTCATGTTCGTGCAGATCCAGTACACAGGGGGCATGCGTAAGCTCCCAGTCTGAATTCATTTCATAGAGGTTCCTCAACGACAGTGTCTAGTCCAGGTTGAATGGGAAAGGTTTTTTTTTTTTTTCAGAAAGCAATTACTGGAAAACATAAGGATTTATATAACATTGCTTAACCAATGTGTGCTCTGTTGAACTAAAGAGTTTAGAATCATTTAACACTTAACAATGGAGAAATCTGCAAATTTTGTCTAATCCATTTCTCTGGTGCTATCTATTTAAGCATGGATCAGATTTTAGAACTGGTGTGCTTGGACAAAAGTATGAAGTTGTTATGATTGTATCAATCAAGGCACATATATTTGTAGTCATTTTCTCACAAGTCAGAGCTTTATTTCCGCTAAACTCAAACTGAACTTTTAACTCTTTACGGTACCCACTTTTCACTTTCATGCACCTTTCTTGATTTGTCAGAATCCTCACTCACTCCCTACTAGCAGGTGACTTTTGTTATGAACATGTACCACCTATGCACCCACTGGATAAGACAGACAACAGCTGGTCACAGTTTCCTGCACCAAGCTTGGGAAACTACACAGGCCTCTTAACAAGAGTTGCTTTATCCCAAATCCTGAAGAATCCATTTCTGAGGAATGTTAGAAAGCCCCCAGTTTATCTCAACTCTATTTGGAGTCAGCAGAACTTGGCAGCACACTGCCTTCATCTTAGGTATAATTTCGGTCTGGGGAGAATGTGATTTGGGTAGCATTCTAGTGACCTACAAGCTGACCTTGTGCAGGGGCAAATTCACAGGTTGTGTTAAACCCTATTAGACACGCCTAGTTTAAGACGGAGCCTTTTCAGACTCCTGCCACATACCAGGATTACGGCATGTCACACATGTGCATTATTAGGTGCCTAGGGAACTCCAAAGGGGAAAACGCAAGCCCGCTTTCCAGTGTCTGAACCTATGCTTGAGCCGGTGTACAACTGGCATTTCTTACATATACGGATTAAAATGAAAAGCTGCCTCACTGAATAAGAAGTAAGGCAAAAATGAGAAGACAGATGGCTACACTGGAAAAACCACACCCTCCCCACTCAACTAGAAATGTCTTGACAGACAGACTGGGAAGGAATTCCTGCCAAGTCCAGGGAGACTTTTGCATGTACAGAAATCCATACCTATTGCCAGCGTGCTGCCTGCACTTGGCAGATGAGGCCAAGAGTAAAAGTAAAAATAATGGTTCTGAAAGGACCGTGCAAGCTGGACTCAGTCTCAGATGAATGAGGAACGTGTCATAGCGATGAAACTAAGAGCCACGTAGACTCCTTCTCCCATGGAGTCTTGTCTTTGCTGAAACCACGAAGATTGATTCCTACAGCTACAGGTCTACTAGACACCAGACACATTCAAATCTGTAACAGATCGAGTAGACCGTTTGTTCTTGGGCTTAGTTCACCGACTTGAACCTTCTTAGTCTCAATCATGAGGGATTTGTCACCCATGAGGTCTCAATTATCACAGAACCTGGAGGACAGGCCTCCTGTCTGCTGAAATAGATAGGAAGGTAGGCATTTACTTTCACAGCATAATCACACACACACACACACATACACACACAAATGTGTATATACGTAGAATGTAGAATTGTAGAATAAATAGGTACCTGGCTTGTCTAAGTTAGACTGAACATTAAGGCAGAATATGCAGAAAATGAGTAATCTGACTCTCTCAAATTTAAACTTTCAAAAGGGGCATGCTCTATCTTTTTTAATGTAATGTGCTTCTGATTAGTTTGATACTGGCCTTTTATACATGTAATAACAGTCTGGATACTTTAAAAAATATATATCACTTTTTAATTATGTGCATGTGGGGGGTATGCAGATGGGTGTAGGAGCCAGAGAAGGCCATAGAAGAAGCTGGATCCCAAAGGCTGGAACTTCAGGCAGCTGTGAACCTAATATGGGTGCTGGGAACCAAACTCAGGTCCTCGGACAGAGCAGCGAATGCTCCTACCCACTCAGACACCTCTCTATCTAATCCCAAGTTTCATTGTCATACTTTAGGACAGGTGGTGTCTTGCATTTATCTTCCCATATCAATGCTCATAAATACTAATTCATGGTAAAACTCTGGGCAGGAAGAGGTTGGCATTCACTGTCTTTGGTGACAAGTTAGCTTGTTTTAGTCACTGTCATCTTTACATTTCTCGGTCAAAGGGGTCCAAAATAAGAGATAGATGCAACAGTCATTACAGAAGTTTCGTGTCATATTTTGTTGGCTTTGAGATGTGGCTCAACTGCGTCACCCATGCTGGCCTTGGACTTTGTGATCCTCCAGTCTCGGTATCCCAAGTGCTCATATTTACAGGCCTAAGCCGATATACCCAGCTGTCTTTATTAAGGAGGCTTGAGGACAGGAATAATCCTCCGTTTGAGAAGAAGAAACAGGCTGGGAAGTAGCAGTGGTAGAGCACTTGTCTGGAGTGCATGCGGCCTAGGGTTCAATCTGCAGTGTGGAGTGCGTGGGATAGAAGGGGCTGTGCTGGAGACACAAGCCAGGTTTACAGCTATGACTTTTCTCGTGATTCTGTACTGGTTAATTTCATGTCAACTTGTCACTAGCTGGAATCATCTGACAAGAGGGAACCCCAGTTGAGAAAATAGTCCCATAAGCTTGGTCTGTAGGTAAGCTTGTAGGGCATTTTTCTTAAGTAGTGATAGATGTGGTAGATTCAGCCAATTACGGGTGTGGCCGTCCCTGGCCTGGTGGTCCTGGGTTCTATAAGAAAGCAGGCTGAGCAAGCCATGGGGAGCAAGCCAGTAAGCAGCACCCCTTCAAGACCTCTGCATCAGCTCCTGCCTCCAGGTTCCTTCCATTTGCTTTGCCCTAACTTCTTTCAATGATGAACAGCAACGCAGAACTCTGGCTTTCTCGTCACCAGCCACAAAACTTCTCTAACGACTATTGTATCCATCTCTTCTTTTGTCTTGGAGCCCTATGAATGAGAAATGTAAAGATTACGCTGAATAAGACAAACTAACCTGCCATTTCTCATATGGAGGTGGATGGAAATGGGACAGGTACGCAACTACTTCTACAGGCCAGTGGTAAGAGTGGGTACCAACTGGAGAGAAGAGCTGGACCAGAACTGGCAGCTTTCTCCCCTCAGAGACAACCAGCGCTTGCTCCTAGGCAGGTGCCCAGGGAAATCAATGCAGACTCAGGTCTTGCCTCCCTGCTTTTCCATGCCCCCCCCCCCCCCCGCCGCTGGCACGGCACCCGAGGAGCTAAGTTGGCAGGCTCCCTGGTGCCATATTATGAAATGTCAACTGACTTGGTGCAAACAAGCCCCAGCTGCTGATGGGCAGCGTAGCCCAGCATGCTTCTGGGCAGAGGCCTCTGTCAACTGGCCTGATAATGCCATTAAAACGAGCTTTCCACACGCAGCCTGATAATCCGCCCCATTAAGCGTTTCAAGGGAAACTGAGCCTCCCTGTTCGGTTAGAATGCTCGGTCTGACTCGCTTCCATGGCCTCACTTTTGGGGACACGTAAAATTGCCCAGACGAAGTTTACTTTAAGGATTTGGGCTCCTGACCAAAGAAATGTGAAAAGGCAAATTGTCATCCTGTCCTGAGTCTGAGCACATATTTGGCAAGCCCATCCCCGAACTGATGAGACTGAGAAACTCTTTCATTGGTGTGAAAGCTGGTGAATTCTGTCCTTCAAGCAAGCTCAGAGGAGGCCACAGCAGGTGAAGGCTGTGGCTGTGGTGCCAAGCTGAGAGCTGGGGCTTGTGACAAGCAGGGGGAGGTTCGGAAGGTTTTAGTACTTCTGTGTTACATAGAAAGAAAGTCCCCAAACCAAAACACATTTTTCTCTCGCTTCTGATCATGAATTTTGAGGGAAGAAATGACCAGGAGAAATCACTGCTTGCAGACTCGATTTGTAATATCTTCATGGAAGATTCACAAGACAGGTTTTAAGTTGCCAGCTTGGGGCGGTTTGCTCAGTTAGCCTTGAACAGTCACGAGGCATGGTTTCTGATGCCTCTGGTGATGCTTATGTATACTACTGGTCCATGGGCTGCGCATCGGAAACGAGGTGACCACAAACAGAAGCTGTGTTTCCTACAGCTGAAGGTTGGAGCAGTGGTGAAATATATCTCTGCATATTTATAAAGATGTATGTTATTCCTTTTGTATGTGTGTGTCTACATACGTGTTTAGGCATGTCAAAAGAGGGCATTAAAGCACCTGGAGCCAGAGTTGTAGGTGGTTGTCAGCTGCCCAGTGTGGGTGCTGGGAACTGAACTCCAATCACTTGCAAGAGCAATATGTACTCTTAACCAATGAGCCATCTCTGTGGTCCCTGTATGTTTATAAATCCTTTTTTATGTTTAGAAATGATTGAGGCTTATTTATTTATTTATTTACTTTGCTTTTTATCTAGCTGGAAATCTGCTCCAGTGCCAGTCTCCATGGTATCATTCATAGTCAATAAAGGTGGCAAAAAAAAATCTTTTTCATATAACACAAATCCCAAGTACATAGACGGCCATATTATCTTTCTAAAAGCTCTGAGAACAAAGTTTGCATCATGTTCGGACTTCCTGTCTCATCTCTGTATAATCTCCCGTCTAATAAGAAAACCTTGAACCCAATCTCTCACATATCCTTTGTGGCTCAAACGGGGCTTTCCTTTTCCAAGCCTCAAGTGCTAAGTCTCCTGTAAAGAACATATGCCAGTAATTACTCCAAGCTGCTCAGAGATAATGGACAACAGAGAAGTTATTATCCTCAACGTCGTCACATGTCTTTGATATGATAATCATTGAATTTAAGATATCAGAAATGATGGATGGCCTTTGATTTCAAGAATACCCAAGATGCAAATCACCTGGCTTGTTCCTGGCTGATGAAGATCAACCCACAGTGAGCAACCCAGGCTTCAGGACCTCCAGTCACTGGATGGTGACAGCTGACACAGAACTCACAGATAGATACGTCCTCCTTTGAAGGTATCTGAGGTGACATCACAGCTTCCTTTTGCAGACTCACTTTACCTAGAGCAATTCTCAGGAGTCTTAGCTGGCCACCACAATTGGAAGGTAGGCTACTCTACTCATCCTGAGAAGCAGCTAACAACATGGGCATCACATTGATTCTTGTGGTAGAGTTTCTTCCAGACTCGGAAGGTGATGATCCCAGGGCATGCTAAAAGGGAACACTGGGGTAGCCCTGTGTGTGTAACAACTACAAGACTGCTAAGACATGTGGTGTGGATCTTGAATACTGCCACCTAATTGATCTTCTGGTCCTTCTTACTACAGTACAGCAGGTAGACTGCCTGGCCAGTCTTCCCGTGAAAGGAGTGGGTTCCATGATCTCTATTTAGCACCATTCCCGGAGCAAGCCTCTAAGCTACTGCCCCCAGAATCACAAATGCAAGTGCCTTAAGATTTCTTCAAATGGACTAGCTCATAATAAGCACACAGTAGGTGATTTGCACAGTCATCCAAGCCTCTTGTGTCCTATTACTTGAAATATATCTCACCTTAAGAAATCCAAAACCACAATACCTTGGAACATGCCCCATTTGTCCTACTATATTTCATATAAGGCAGCCACATATTCCATTTAGTTATACATAGATAGCAATTGTGAAACCGTTTTCTAATTAGAATTTAGTTTGCTTTTATTCTTTTAAAAAGCTTATTTGCCATAAGTACATAATCCTGTAAAGTTCTTTAGTTTTTCTTATTCTTGAACTTTAGAGCAATGTAAATTTTCTTTGCAAAATATTTTACTGAATGTGATATTTAAGAATCATCACTGTAGTTGGACATGGTCGCACATGCTGGCTACCTCAGCCCTTGTGGAAGCTTGCTAGTTAGAGACCAACTGTGCTAAACACCAATCTGGAATACAGAGACTAGGGAAACTATTGGAGTGGGTGAAGGAAAGCTATATATATATATATATATGTATATATATATATTCATTTATCCATTGGAGTTCATTTATCCATTCTAGCATTGGTGCACATTGCTGCTGTTTTCGCATTTTTGCTTTGACAAAGGTTTCACAAACATTTTCATGCATGTCTCCCGGTACAAATGTCTGAAGACCCGAACCCAGGGTGTACATAGGTTCACATTAATTAGTCAGAGCCACACTGCCTTCCGGCATAAGAAATACTTGAATGATGTTAGCTGTAAGTGGAGTTACTACTCTTGGCACTCCCAGCATTTCAGAACTAGATTTTTCCATTCTTTTCCAGGCCTATGGTCTTCAAAGGACCTCAGTTTAGTTTTGTTTTATATTTTCTGACTGTTGATCATCTTCTCAAGTTTATGGGCAATTCATTCCATAAACTTGGCCAAATTTATTTATTATTTATTTAGTGTACGTGTCTGTGTGGGGATGTGCACAAGCAGTGGCCCACTTGTGTGGCCAGAGGACAACATGTGGGACTCTGTTCCTGCCTTCCACTGTGAAAATTCTAGGCATCAAAACAGGTCTTCAGGCTCGTTGCCAAGTACCTTTACCTGCTGAGCCTTTTTGCTTGCCCAGACCCTTTAGCACCTCTCTATTGGAAGTGGAATATTTTTTAGTGATCTGTAAGAGTTCTATATACACTTTAGAACATGTGAATTTGTGTGTATGAATTTCAGATGTGCTTTCCAAGGTCATGGCTTAAGTTTCACACTCTGTAGAACTTATTCACAAGCAAGCATTATCTTAATGTGATCATCTTTCCTCTTTTGTTAAGGTTTCCTTTATCTTTTCCACGTGATGCTAGGAGGCATGAATCTATATTCTTTTATAAGACAATATTTTTCATTCTCATTCTGATCCTAATCTATAATTGTCTTTTTTTTCATTAAGGGAGGCTGGGCTTTATTGTACTTCCTTTCACACAATATATATTCATCTTTTAAAATATTTTTTCAGTAGTTGATTTTGTACATGGATTTGAGACACCACATCTGTCATGGACATGTTCTTACATATGCTCAGACAGCCCTCTCTTTTGAACCATCGTTCTTCTTGTACCAATTACTAGCTTTCTGTGCTATCCTACTAAATCTCACATTATTATTATTATTGTTGTTGTTGTTGTTGTTTTGAGAGCCTGTCCTGGAACTAGCTCTTGTAGACCAGGTTTGGTTTCAAACTCACAGAGATCTGCCTGCCTCTGCCTTTATTTTTCTTAACATAAAGTAGATGGGTGTCTTCCACTCAGTTTCTAATTTTATTTATTTATTGGATTTTTTTGTTAGTTTTGAATTTTAGTCTTTTATATAAATTTCAGAGTTAAACCCTTAAATACCAAATAATCCTATTTGTTCTGAACAGAGTACTTTGAAGAATGCTTGTCCTTCATGTCATAGTATGCCTTTCTCCTTCTGTTTAGATCTGTATAAATGCTTTCAATTAAGGCAATATTTTCTATATTAATCATGACTGTTTGCTAGGATTTATCCTAAGGTAATTAATGCTCCTATAATAGCATTTTTACAATTAAAATGCCAAGTTCTTTATTGGTAATATATAATATTCTCATATGTTAATGTTGAATTCAACAGAAAGGGGTTTTCTTCATAGAAAAGTCATCTCTATAAACAATACTGTTTCATTTCTTTTCTCTTTTTTCTTTTTAGGTTTCCAAGACAGGGTTTCTCTGTGTAATCCTGGCTATCTTGTAGACCAGGCTGGTCTCGAACTCACAGAGATCCGTCTGCCTCTGCTTCCCAAGTGCTGGGATTAAAGGTGTCTACCACCACTGCCTGACTCACTGCTTCATCTTTGTCTTTGCCACACGGCTTATTTATCCTTACTTCACCTGACCACGCTGGCTCGGATCTCTACCACAGTCATAAACAAAAGCAGTAGACGTAGGTCTTCCTGTTTTGCTTTGATTTGAAAAAGAAAACTTTTTAAAATTCTCACCAAATATGCCTTTATCTTGTGTCTTTATAATAAGCACTTCGTTGAACACTAACCATGTTCTCTTCCATTCGTAGTTAGCTATAAATTTCATTGTAAATCATAATCACATTTAAAATGTTTTTGTATCATCTTTTTTGATAACCCTATTATTTTTCTTCCCTTAAACTATTAATGATCCACTAATTTATAAAAGCATTTTATAATTTTGAATCAAATGTTCCTGTCTGAAACAAGTCACATTAATCACCAAACAGTTTCTATACCATGCTGTATTCTGTTGTTTGATAGTCTGTCTAGGGCCTCTGTTTTTACCTTTGTGGTTTTTCCTGTATCTGACTTCTGTGTTCTTGTCTGCTAGTGCCATCAAGGACACGCATGCTATCAATGACATTAACATGATGCTCGATTCCCGGAAGCACCGCGTCTAGGGAAAGTTGGGAGTAATAAAGCCACCTGGCCTTGGCCCATGCTCTGTGTGATGATTTGAAGTTACTAATCTAATTTCTTTAATATTTATAGAGCCATCCAGGTGCCTTATTTCTTCTTGGCTGTTCCGATAGTTGATACTTTTCTAGGGAGTTACTTCCTGTTATTTCATTTACTGGCAGGGGCTGGCCCATGATCTGCCATATACCTCCCCTGCATCTGGAGTGACCTGGACTCTTACTTCCCAGCATTTGTTACTTGTTCATTTTGTCCAGTTCTGCCGAGTTTTTGAATACTGTTGCAGTTTTCAATTAAACCATTGTCTGTATTGATTTTGTAAGCTGTGTTTAGATTTTCTAAAATTCCCATTCCCATCTCATTTTAAACATACACAACTCTCCCTTAAGAACCTATAACTTGCAAAAACAGTTTTCTGTTGTTAACTCAAAATTTCCTCTTAGTTTCTTTGGGTTTTTATTTGTTTTCCTCTGGCTATTGAGTTTGAAAATTTCACTTTATTTTTTTAACCTTTACCTTATCTGGTTTAAATATTCACAAGCGTACATTTCAATTTCACCTTCAAACTTTCATATCTAGTATTTTAATTTCTGTAGTAACTATTCTCTAAATTCCTCTATAATTAATTTCTTAACCCATGACTAGTACTGATGATTATAATTTTTGTAAACGAAAGCATTTTTTATATTGACACATGCAACTGATCATGTTTGTCGCTGAATGACTGAACGAAGGAGTGACTCCTAACAGCATCTCATCCTATCTGAAGGATGTGGGCTATGTGGGAAAGTCCTTATCATCTGTGGGGATTTGCAATGTTCTCTCTTAAGGTTTCTAAAATTACTTCAAAACAAAGTCTTCACTTGCCAGGCTTAGTGCTTCACATCTGTAATTCCAGAACTTCAGGGGCCAAGGAAAGAGGATCCATAAAAAATCTAAGCTTGTCTGAATGAGGCCCTACCTCAAAACCCTGCAACAACAACAACAACAACAACAACAACACAATAACAACAGCAACAAAACAAACAAAAAACCTGCATAAACATGCAGTTAATTCGGTATACTTGTTAATAGAGAACTTAGTCTAGGAAAGCATCCTATTTAAGCGTCTCAACGTCCCCTAAATCAGTCATTTTACTTAGATGTTTGCATTGTTTATTTAAAGGGCACCGTGGTCTACAAAGTCTGAAGGAGGCCATGGCATGTTACCTGCCAAACTCTGACTATGTGACACTGTGCCGCGGACATGGGCTACCATGAAAGTCAACTAAAAATAGTGCCAAGACACAAAGGCACATCCTGTTACCTATTCCATGATTTTCTTTTGGCACTGAGGGCATCCATCCTCCAGCACCTGACTGAAATTCCTTCACTTTAATTGCAAAGTTGGGCCCCAGCAGGTCCCATACAAACACAAAGACAGAGCAAAATGGATTTCTGCTAAGCCAGTGGGGCCCAAGAATCACTGAGTGAGAGAGGAACCATCTGGTTATAACGCAACCCTGCTATCTATCCTCTGGGATGGCGCTAAAGAGGTTATCATTATTGCTGCTGTTATTCTCTCCCCTGGTAATGTTGGTAATACAGTGGAACCCAGTGGACATCTTACGCAGACAACTGTACCGACAAGCTGTAGGAAGATAAAGGACGGGCCCTGTAGAAAAGAACAGAGGTTTCTCAAGACCCTCAGGCCTTAAACTCTACCTCTATTCTTAGACTACTCACGTCTCTTATTGCCTTGGGCTTGCTAGAGAAAGCACAAGGTGGCACACATGTACTCAGGCCTCTTCTACAGCCTTGCCAATGACTTCCTGTTGCTCTGGGCAGACACACAGATCTCAGCCTATAGGTACTGGGTACTGCTCCGAGTTCCAGCTCCTTCTCCAAGCATCTTCAGTCTCAGAGGCCCAAGACTTTCATAGGTGGTGATTCAATGGCTGAGCCCCTACAAGGATGAGTCTCACATAAACATCCTAAGGCCCAGTTTCTCCAGTGTCTTCCTAATGCCTTCTAAACATAGTATGCTGGAGGCATCTCACCGCCGCATTTTGAATCACATTCTTCCCCAAGCAATCATCTCACTGTCTCAGTTTTTCCATTAGTAAGATTAGGGCACAGAGCGATCTATTTATAATAAGCCCCAGCTTAAGCACTGTGGCTTTTCTTTGACCTCATTTTAAATGCATCTCTCGTTGTTCATTAATGTGCCTTATCCCGGAGTTGCAAGTCACAAGTACCGTTCCTGAGCTGGACAGAGAGAAGGAGAACCACACCCCAGGCAGAAGCTCTATAAGTCCCCAGAACTGACAAGAATTCAATAGTCATGTGAAGAGCAACGCTTCAAAGCTGGGTTCCAGGCTTGTCCTAAGCCGGCAGTTGTCAGCCTTCATGATGCTGTGACCCTTTAATGCAGTTCCACAATTTTCGTTGCACCTTCATAACTATAATTTTGCTACTGTTATGAATCTTAATGTAAATGTTTGATATGCAGCCCCCGGGAAAGGGTTGCTGGACCCCCTAAAGGAGTCACAGCCCCCAGGCTGACTGAGAACCACTATTTCAGACTGAGGAAGTTGACAGAGTCTACCAGGGAGTGGAGAGGAGTGTGATAACCAGATGGGGAATGAAACCTGGGACCTTAGGTCTCCATTGCTCTCAAGACTCCCTTCTCACCTAGGATATTTTGCACATGCAAAACACCTTAATGTGACTTAATTAAGGCACCTGGCATAAAAGTTAATTAATGAAGATGAAAACACTAAAACTCAGGTTATTTTGTAACCGAGGCCTGGAGCCAGATCCCAATTAAACCACTGTTGTGGTAAAGGAAGAAATCAAAATGCCCAATAGGTTCCATCTGGCTGCTTCTGGGGGTCAGCAGAGAGCCTCACGGCCTTGTCAAATTAGCCTTTCCTCCTCTAGCCAGTGCCCAGAGGATGGGAGGTGGTTCTCCAGGAGACCAGGGCAAGTCGGGTGCTCCAGCACTCCCTTGAAAGGGGCTGGCAGGTAAGGAATCCAGCTGGAAGCAAGCGTGACTCATTGCTAGCCCAATCCCCTTTGTCATTCATTTCCCAGGAGGGCCCCTAAACCTCCAATCCCATTTGTACCCCACTGAGGAGATCTGATAAGGGTCCTGGCAGAACCGGGGCTTTTCAGACTTCTGGCCGCGGCCTCACTGACCCAGAACGCTGTACACATGATTTCTTCTCATACTGTCTTTCTAAATTGACCATGGCTAACCTTGCTGTTCTAATCAGATCCATCAGAATAACATTTCCTTAGCTGCTGCTCCCTGGCAGCCTCCCGGGCTGAAGCGTGACTCACAGTCAGCCTCGGATACCAAAGGCGGATTTAGGAGTTTCCCGCGGTCTCAGGTTGCTTCGGCTTTTATCGCAGTGGGTGAGCTTTGTAAGGTCCGTGTTTACAGCCATGCAAATTAGCCTCCGCTGGAGAGAACTTAGGTCGGGCCGAAATGAAATCACGCACTGGGTCAAAGGTATTTTATCAAAAATTACAAGTGTGGCCATGGTGCTGGCGTTAAACCAGACTGCCCTCGGAAGGAAAATGGACAGCTTTGTCTGGTGTGACCTGAACTCTTCGCCTCTGGAACCTGCAGTCTTCTAAGGGATGGTCGGGTGATGAAGGACCAGGTCAGCCTAGTGGAGGCACACCAACTCCACCGATGGCTGTGGCTGCCAAGCACTCTGTGTATATAAGGACAGCTGTGATGAAGGAAAAGCGCATCTTTAGAGGAGGAAATGTGTCTGCAAGCTCGGCTTGCAGTATAATCTCTGCTGTTCATTGGCTGGGCAAGTCTCCAATTGACTGTGAATGTCTGTGAGGCAAGGTATCCACATGCAGGTAAGTTCTGATAGTTTGTAACTGGAAAGAGTTGTTTAAAACTTCCTCTTCGGATGCTATGCTCCTTACAAAAGCTAAATGATTAAAAAAAAACCCCAAAAACAAAAAACAAAAAAACTCCTAGTCAGTCATCCTCAAGGCACAAGGCAAAAAGCTCTCTGGCCCCAAATCTGCATTGAGATTTTCCAAAGATTGCCAATTGATGTCTCGGTACGTGAAGGAACTTTATTTTAAAATAAATCTGTTAAAAAAGAAGGGGTTATTAAGATCGGAGTTACTTCCTGAGGCCCATGTACCTGTGACTCATACAGCATCGCATTGATTTAGCGCAGCCGAGTCTGCAGGATTCTCCGGGGGCGCTGAGATGTTGGTTAATGTGGGTTCCTTGTCTTGCTGCCCTCTCACACAGAAAGTCAAATTAGAGCTGGCGGATGCTAAGTGTTCTCATCATCGGCAGAGTAGCCAGCTGAGCCTTGGAAGCCTTCAAATGGAAGAGCATCTATTGACATTGGTGAGAGAGTTGTCATCCGGCCTCGGCCAGGATTTGGTTCTAGGCTGGCGCCAGTCAGAACTACACACCGTAAATACGGACAGCAAGGCAGTCTGCAATGACTCTACAATGACTGGAAATATGATTCGGACTTTGCCAAGTGGACCTGAAGTCAACATTGTACTCAGATGAATGCATTGGTTTTCACGTAATTATGAACGCAGCCCTGAACGATCCTTGGTCTGCTACTTATGAGCTATGTGATGCCAGGCTGTGTGGTACCTAACCCCTCAATACTCTGGTTTCCTCATTGGCAAACGGGACTAATGACAGGAGCCATCTTCCTGAGCTCTTGTGGAATTAACTAAGTTAATATACACCAAGCAACTAAACTATTGTTAAAAACCCTCTTAGCGTCACGACTGAAACTAGTCAGAATTTTCATGATCATCTATCTTCACCTGGAAAATACCCTCCAAATACAAAGTCATCGAGACTTCTTCTGACCATAATAAGCATTTGCCGGGGGCATCGGTATCTGTGCATGTGAAAAGACCATTGGTGCCTTTACCTGCACAGGGGTATGCCCTGCGTAGTATCCACATGAGCTGGGGATGTAACTCAAGTACATGGGTAGGATCTTCCTTATTACGTTCCCATCTTCAATAGACTTCTTTAGATCTGGAAACCGGAGGAATTGCTGCCACTATCATACCCCAGCATGGCCACTCAGCCGCATCCCTTCTCCAGCTCTAGTCACGGCTATCAGGCTACCATCTTAGACACTTAGGGTAAATGAATGAGGCTCCAGGTTACACAAACAAAACAAAGAGCACTGTATTCGCACTATATTTGACTGGCTTTCTCCTAGTATAGCTTCGGGAATCTAATCGCACCTTGTACTTTTTAATTAGATGAGCCCCAAGTGTATATTCAAATACCTCTTCCCTGTCTTTATATAGATTTTAAAGAGATGGGAGAGATGGGATAGGTTCTGGAATGGAATTAGTTTCAAAGGAGCCGAGTCCCATACTTCATCCACTCCCGACTGCAGTCCTTCACTCCAAGCTCTGCAGCTCTGTTTAGGAACGGCTTTCACTCTGCAGACACTTAGGAGCTTTTCTAATACCCACTTGGCTCAGAGAACGTGGGATAATGGGATGTGAAATTTGGCCTCCTGGGCTTCCATCGCTGTGCAATAGGAGACACTTAGCTGTGAGTCTCATTCTAAGGTGCCCTCTTGTGGCTTCTGGGAGGTAGTGACTGATGACAAGCTGGCCTGAGTTATGAAGCCAGATTAAATTATTCTTTTAATGGCCAACCTTAGAAACACAGCTGAACTCCCAAGACAATACTTAGATTCAATATTCTGAAAGAAATACCAATAGCCATATATAAGTTTTTCCCACTTTCTAAAAGCAAGCAGGTGAAGTAGGTGTGCAAACAAAATTCAGGGGTCATCTCAATCCTAAATAAAAACCAAAAGGCAATAGAGTTCTGCTGGTGCCTGTCCAGAAGAGGTTCTCACTTTGGGTAAATCTGGCTAGTCAGGGGTTAGTTAACTACAGAACAGAAAAAGCATTGATCATTCCAGTCTACTCGGGATCTGGGAACAGTACTAATATTCCCAGGACGCAGGCCAACACATGGGCATTCGGGACACAATAACTCAACACAGTTATCAAACACAGGAGAAATGTTAAAGAGGTGCCAACTTATCCTCACAGTGAGGGGGGAAATAACACACATACCTTCCCAAGGCAGCGCAGAGAATTAGCTTTGTTACAAAAGCTGGAGTAATATAAACTTGGAAGGGCAACAGGTTATAAAAACCCTATAAATTTATGTTCGGGCTTCCAAGCAATGCTCTCTTTTCGCCCTTCTCCCCTCCCCACTACAATGAGACACAAAGTCTGGGTTTGAGCATCGAAGCCTCAATCCTCGCCAAAGTGACCAAATTACAATCAAGGCTGAAGGATCTTGGCACCAGAAAGTTTCAACAGAATATCATCTACTGAGCCATCCCAGCCCATCTCCTCCAAAAGGGCTCAGAGAAAGTAGCCAGTATCTCATTAATTCTTAAGAAATATCTACGAAGGAGACCGAGGGAGGATAATGCTTTCATACATCTCACAGAAGAGGAAACAAACAGAGATGATTCATAATTCCAAGTCAGATCACAGCATCTCAAGAGCACAAGGATATTGGCGGGTCTCGCAGATTTCCTGTCAGGCAAGCTTAGAACATAACTGGGAAACTTATCAAAAAGTAGTGACCTCCTTGACAGAGGCCAAGAGAAAGAGGCTCTAACAATAGAGACAGACACTTGGAAGCCAGTCAGAGCGCTGACCTTCTTGCTCGGGAACAAATGTAACTTAGGGAGAGTGTAAACACGGGTGCACTAACAGTGTAAACACTTATTTTACAGTGCAAGAAAGAGAACGCAAGCCAACCTGAGATGAAGTGCTTAATGCCAGAATGTGTCATTACAGGAAGTTGTGGAATGCAGCTATAAATAATGGAATGCAAGAATGGTCCGGAGATGTTCTACATTCTTGTGTGTGTGCGTGTGTGTGTGTGTGTGTGTGTGCGCGCACGCACGTGAGTGTGTGTTTTCCCAAGATAAGATTTCTCTGTGTAACATTCCTAGCTGTCCTGGAATTAGCTCTTATAGACCAGGGTAGCCTCGAACTCAGAGATCTACCTACCTCTGCCTCCCGAGTGATGGGATTAAAGGCTTGTGCCACCACCAGCTGCCAGCAGGCTCTAGATTCTTTTTAAGGCTTTTTTTTTTAAAAAACAAAACAAAACAAAACACAGTCTCATATAGGCCAGTGTAACCTCAAACCTATGGTCCTCTTGCTTCAGCTTCCCAGGTACCATGATTACAAGTGTGTGTCAACACACCTGTCAATATCTTCTTCCCAAACCTTTGACATGACAGTAGTTTATAAAACAAGAGATTAACATTAACACCTACAAGTATTTTCATAATTATAATTTCCTTTTATTCCCATAAAAGTCATGTCAGAAAGTCGCTATTCTCAGTTTTATACAGAAAAGGTTGATGTGGGAAGGCAGTGTGCTCGGAATGGATTGTACCTAGTGGTGGCGATATTGTCAATTGTTGTGTTCTGTGCTCTGGTTCTCAGTCTGGTTCCTGCTGTGTTTGTAGTGGCTGATGGGCCTGGTGTGATGATGATGATGGCGAACACCTGAGTGTGCAAAGTGTCCTGCCTAGGATTATTTTTATAGTTAATACAAAAAATTAAATGGATTGACTCAAGGGAAACAATACACTTGAAACCTATATGTTTCTTTGCCCTAAATGTACACAAGGCACATATTTTTCTTCAGAAGTTTGAATCCCCCTCCCCTCAATAGAATACTAAAGAACACTTTGGATAATCTCGCAAGGAAAAGAAGCAGTTTAGACTTCACCAAGTGTAGCTTGTCTTGGCTCCTCTAGCATCAGCTGTACCTGCTCATCAGCTTCAATGGTCTCAGCGAGAACTGTGGCTCTCAACAGTGTGGTGAATTAAAGAGGGAATCGCAGGCATTTGCTGAAGATCTTGCGGGTCCTCTCCCATGCTCGGCAGTATCTTCTCAGTTAGAGAGGCTCAAAGTCCTAGAAGTCCCTTCAGCCTTGGTTTCTATGTCCTGATGAGAGAATGGAACTACACTACGAGTAGGTTTCCTTTTAATTCTTAGCCTGCTGATTGGAGAACAAGATTACTGCCCAGTTTGAGAATTCATGCGTGTCTTAGTGTAAGACAAGATCAACAACGGGAAATGTAATCACTATTACACAGCTTGACATTAGAAGTTCTCCCCCGAGTTCAGCAGACTGGACAATAAAGTCCATCATTTCTGAAGAATGCATTTCTGTGGAATGCACAGGTCTACTTATGAGATTTGTACATTTCTGCCTCGATGTTAGCTGAGCCTCTCCTTCCAGAATTCAAAAAGCTAGATGTTTCAATACCCAACACACACGGTTCTGTCTCCAGTTTAGGCATTATAAAAAGGCCTATTTGACACGTGTGCTTGAGGTCTTCTCGTATGGGAACCATCTCACGATTATGCTGAAGGATTTGTCCCCCCGAGCTGAAAGTTCTCTAAAAAGCCACATTCATCTTCAGTTCAGGAGAAAGGAAAACAGACATCTGACTCTAGAAGAAACCAAGGGCTCCATCTTGATGTTTGCAATTCAGCCACAGGCATGGACGCTGAGCAGGCTCAGAAAGTCAGATTTGCACTCTTCTGGCATTGGTTTAGCTTTTTACTTTCTTTACAACTTAGAACCTCAACTTAAGGTAGGCTACAAAGTGCACTGAAAACTCCAAACACCACCCCTCCTAGGAAGTCCACTGGACCCAGGTTGTTTGGCTCCATTTGTGGCGAACTCTCAAACACTGCACACATGCACATAGGTTCTGTGGGGTGACGGAACCTCACCAAGGAGCAAACTTGCAGAGTTCAAAGGAAGCACATCCTTCCTTTAGACTAAGCAACAAAACAAATTATCAAGGACTAATGGCCTTAATTAAAGTCAACTGTTGAATGGGCACACAATTAGGAGATAAGAGACTAGAATGAATGACCAAATGTTCATGGATTTGGAAACAAATATTCATTTACAAAAACAGAAATAATTCATTTTAGGAGGAAACAACATGTTACCAAAACATCCAGAGAGAAATAAAACAGAGCGATACAATTGATTAAGAAATGGAGAACACAGAAGAATTTAATATGATATTGCACAAGACAATACTTGGAGAGTTTCTGGTTAGTGAGAGAAGCTTTGCTGGCAGAGGTAAACTGAGAGCATCTTAGGAGTGTAGGGATTTTCCTTCTGCCTTTCTTATAGTGACAGATGGCATCTAAAAAAAACCCAGACTGTCCCTCCCCCCAACCCCCACATCTATCTGTAAGAATCTAACTTTCCTGGAATCCATTTCAAGGTTTGTCAGTGACTTCTTGCCTGGTACTGTTCTTACAGAAGAACCTCAGCTGTTCTGTGTAATACGTACTCTTAAAAGATTCATTCTGTGGACTAGAGAGATGGATCAGTGGTTAAGAGCACTTGCTGTTTTTCCAGTGAGCTCGGGTTTAAACGCTAGCATCCATGTTGGAGAGCCCACACTTCCTGCAACTCCAGTTCCAGGGGATCCAAGGCCCTCTTCCAGCCTCCACAGGTACAGACATTCACAAAGACAAATACACACTCACACATACACACACAGAAATACATACACACAATTAAAAGTTTAAAAAAATGATTCATTACCATATCTAATTATTGGGATCACATTTTTCTCATGATAGAATATTTCTAGTGTACTTTATGGATGAATATTGTTGATCATGGTCTTAGGTCCATGGGAAAATTTAATTCGGATCAGAAAACTACAATCAGGAATGTCTGGTTTTTCTTCTATAAGTTGCAGCCCATTTCATGTAATATAATTATGTTTGTAGCAGAACAGGGAGTATGAACTGACGTGTGAGACCCGACCCGCCATGTAATATAAGAAGGAAGTATGGATGACAGGAACACCGTCTGACACACACTTGAAACTTTCTCAGATCACCATAGGCTTCAGAGCACCCTGGCCAAGTTCACAGAGCCAATCGGCAACTGAACCAGGGTTCACCATGCCCTTAGCACTGCTCTGCTGCTAACAGAACAAGGCAGAGGAGCTGTGACAATGGCGGCGATCATAGCGAACCACCATAGAACGTGGCCAGCACATCACATGGCCATAGCAGACCATCACATGGCCATGGCAAACCACCACAGGACGTGGCCAGCAGCCATCAGACGGCCATGGCAAACCACCACAGGATGTGGCCAGCAGCCATCAGACGGCCATAGCAATCACCATAGAACATGGCCAGCACATCCCATGGCCATAGCAGCCATCTCATGGCCATAGCAAACCACCACAGAATGTGGCCAGTAGCCATCAGAGAATGTGGACTGATCGCATACCACAGACCACGTACAACATGAGCTCACTTCATTATCACAGAAGGGCTTGATGTGAGGCTCTTGTATTAGCCAGCTTTTGTGCACAATAACAGGACACCTGAGGATTCCTGAAGCAAATAACGTAGAAAGAGAAAGGGCTTATTTTTACCCATTATTCCATGTGTTCTATGCCAAAATCCTGTGTCTTTTTTGCTTCAGGCCCTTGGCAAAGGCAGCATATCAGGGTAGGAGAACACGGCAGACTCAACTTCTCTGCCCACCTCATGAGCTGAAAGTGATGAAGAGAATGGGGTCCTACAGTTCTCTTGAGCGTATGTCCTCAGTGACTTAGGGACCTACTGGCACTGTATCCTAAAGGTGCCAGTAGTACCACCCTGGGAACCAAAGTTTTACCAAATGGGCCTTTGGGAGATTTACTACACCATAGCTGATATCATCTTGTACTACAACTCAGGGATTAGAAGAGAGCAAGGGCTGGCACCTTTTCTTGGGTCAGTGTTTACCTGGGGTATGATTGGGCCTCACGTCTACCTGATTGCTTGATGATGGCAAAGTTGTTCTACAGATGACTAGTGGCTTTTGGTTTTTAAATCCTCATGCTCTTACCCAGAAGCTATCTTCCCAATGGGACTTGCCTTGAAAACACCATTTGAAAGTGCAGATCCCACCCGCCCCTTGCCTATGGCGATTCTCTCACCTTGCTCTACTGTAGGATTGCCAAGGTTTGCTTGTATTAATGACTGTTAAACTCCACAGGGCAGTAACCATTTTAGGGTTGGTTTTTCTCCCTCTCACACATTGCTAATATTTACAAAGAGCTGTCCAATAGAACTTACTGTTTCCATATTTAGTAGCTACGGAAGAAAAATAGCTAGTGTAAAGGACAGAACATTCCATTTTGCTTGTTATCACATTCGAGCACAGACTTAGAACACTGCCCTCTGCCATAGAGTCTAATAAACTGGTTCTATGAATGAGATAAATTTGCAGGTATACATGCATATTTATGTATGCATGAATGAGTCCACAGAAACCTTTGTGTACATGTGTTTAGAAGTCAGAGTCTTGACTGTGGTGTCTTCTTTAGCTACGCTACACCTTAGTTTTTGAGACAGGGTTTCCCGCTGAACTAGAGTTGACTATACTGGCTGGCCATCAAGCCCCAGGGATCCTCCTATCTTTATCTTTCTAGTGCCAGTATTACAGGCACTCACTCTACATATTACTTTTTAGATCCCCTGGGGATCCAATTCAGATTCTCATGTTTATTGACAAGGTACTTTACCAACTGAGCAATCACCACAGTCCTGTGCGATCTATTTTTTGGGTGGAATACAAAAGACTTTCACTAACAGCAATTTAAATACATTTTTAATAGAATTAATGACTATAGCTGTGCTGGCTAGTTTTATGTCAACTCAACACAAGCTAGGATCACTGGAGAGAAGAGAGCCTCTGTTGAGAAAATGTCGTCATAAGATCCAGCAATAGGCAACCTGAGGGCATTTTCTTAATTAGTGATCAATGTAGGAGGGCCAGCTCATTTGCAGGTGGGGTCACTCTAGGCTAGTGGTCCTGGGTTCCATAAGAAAGCAAGATGAGCAAGCCATGAGGGGCAAACTAGTAGGCAACTAGTTCTCCTCCATGGCCTCTACATCAGCTCCTGTCTCCAGGTTCCTTCCCCGTCTGAGTCCCTGTTCCAACTTCGGTTAATGATGAGGGACAAGGAAGCATAAGACTAATAAATCCTTTCTTCCACACGTTTCTTTGGTCATGGCGTTTCAACACAGCAACAGTGACCCTAACTAACACAAACAATAGTTCAGAATGACATTTAAAAATTCAGAAGATAAAACCAAAACAGCAAGCCTAAGTTTCTTAAACTAACTGGATCCTTTTGCCATCTAAGCTTAGATTATCTTTTTGGGAAAGAGCAGCAAGCAGCAGGATGAGGGAATTCCCATATGTCTATGATTACAATGGTGATCGCACAGTACCTTTTTGACTTTGTTCTTCTTCTCATAGCTCTCTGACAGGGGTTTTTTCTTCTGTTGAGTTGTGTCTTTGGAGAATAAATATTCAAACTCACTGGTGTCCCTGATATGAGGTTCTTCTAAGGAGTCCCATAAAGTTGGTGTGGCATCTTGGCTTGAAAGAGAAAGCATCAAGTTAACTGGAGGAAGAGGAAATAGTCTAATATGATAAAAATCTTTCTCTAATGCACTTTTAAACAAATGTCAAACCCTGGTAATGCTTGGATAAAAGCTTCTCATGTCACACATTTTAGAAGTCAAAATATGTAACAGGATATTTTAACCTACATATCCATCCATGTAAACATACAAAAACTATGATGGTCGTTAGTTCAGTACAAGAGCTCTGGAGAAGGCCCTTAGGACTAGAATTTCTGCGGTTGATGTTTGGGGCCGTGCAAACCGCTCCTCTCTCGGCTGTGGCATGTCAAGAAGGCAAAAATAGCATCACAGGGAGGCAGAAGGGATAATCAGTTCTATACATGGGCAAGGACATTCTTACAAATGTATTATAGTTTACGTATTCATCATGTGCACACGCACGTATAGGAGATATATATGTGGGAAAAAGACACGCGGGCCATGGCATGCATGTGCAGGTCAGTGGGCAATTTCAGTGCTTCCACCACCAGGAACACTGCAATCAAATTCAAGTTATCAGACTGGACTGCAAGCATCCTACTCCCACAGAGCTGTTCTACTCCCACAGGTCCAAAGTCATTCTTCAGAGGATTGGAAATGGAACAGGAAGGTAAAAATGTGCCTCCCCCCCCCCCTTGAGATTTTAAAGACAGTTTTCAGGATTGAATCAGGTCATCTCAGTCCAAAGGCTTTAATACATGACCAGTCAGCTGCTCATCTGCCACACAAAACCATGAAATCCTGTCGTGCATCAGTCCCCCTGCCCCCATGGGATTCCAATTAAAGCCTCCATGGGGAATTTGTATTTTATTTTCCAGAAATAGTCTGTTATGAAGCAGTGAACAAGCAGCTGCCAGAAATCAAGTATATCAGAACCACCTCTAAGAGCTGGCATGTGCCTTCTGCATAATGGTAGAATTGAAATCCTTTCTCAAGTTACTATTAATGCCAGAAAGAAAGAAAAGGTAAATTGATTTTTCAAATACGTGAGCATGGCACAAATGATTCATAACACCTAATAGTATTTACCTTTGTTTCAATGTATATTTTTGTTTCAATTAAAACTAAAAATAAAGTTAAGTTTATATAATATACTATATTATACTTCACATAGAGTAAACATATTTGTTATATTATTAAATGATTTGGTACCAAATCATGATTTTCATACTCAAAGCAGTTGGGCTCAGAGGTATAAAATTTTTATTGAGGCATTCGTGAAGAAAGAACCTGAGTGTGTCACATTGGCAGGGAGTGGCCATGCTGTGGTCTTAACACATCACAGAGGAGACAAGGCCGACACATCCATCAAGTCAGTCGCGCCTAATGTCCTGTTCAGCTAGTTTTCATTTCATTTGAAAGTGAAGCACTGGATTGATGGTGTTTGCAGAACCTGCCCAACCAACGTAACTGATGTAAGCTTGAGTGTTTGACTGTTTTCCATTAAAAAAAAAAAAAGTAGAAAATGACAAGAGAAAAAAAAATCAATTGATTTTCCTCAATTCTCATTTACTCTTCCTTGAACAGTGGATGAAGGGCCCGTCCTCCCAGCATGAGGTTTTATGATGCTAGGCCTATGGCTTTGGTTGCTCATGATGTCTCTTGGGGGGATGAAGTGAAGGCACGCAAGTGAGAAACAGGTGTGAGCCAGTTCCATGTGCGGTCAGAACAAGCAGGTCCAGGGCTCCCAGGTGGGATTCATCACTGGCGAATGACTGCAATGAGCTGAGAGCACTCATAAAGAAACGCAACTCAAATATTCTGGGAAATCATCTCTTAGGAAATATCTAAATCTTGAGTGAGAAATGGCAAACTAGCACATCAGTGTTAGTGTTGGGAACTATTTTAGGATCATCTTTTTTTTTAAACCATTCATTTGGGAAATTATAAAACACTTTTATCAGCAATAAATAAATACATCTAGAAATTTCCACAAGTAAACTCTTGACCCTTAGTTTTTGGCAGGAGGACTTGGGACAATATGAAATACATCATCAACTCTGTTCATCAAATGCCTGGGTTGGTGGTATTTCCCCTGCTCTTACAGTGGTTTCCATTTTTTTTAATAATTGTGAACTATATGTTATTTTGTTTAGTTGTCTTGCCTTCGTTGAGAAGAATTTTACAAAAGCTTGAAAATTCAGTACCACCATTTTGAATTGGGGAATAAGCTTTTAAAATGTAGTTCTATTATTATTATCATTATACATTCTTTGCAAACAATTTTCAAACCTAGAAAGTGGTCAAGAAACAAGTCAATATTTCTCTCATTGTCCTCCCGGGAGATTCAGAAATAAAGCAAGAAATCTAAGTCTAACTTGTTTGGATGGAGGTTTCCAAGTCAGCATGACTTTCTGCCGCATAGGTCCTATTCAATATCATTCACAAATGAAAGGTTCTCTCCACACCAGCTCTCCACACATGCTACTTTCTTTGGAGGTCAAGCATGAATACATCTGTAAAAGAAGTCTTATGAACAGAGTTCAAAGGGGGGGGTTATATTTTAAGACTCTCTTCTGATCTAACCAACCATCTCAGCATTTTTACCAGAAAATGAAATCGTACCCGTAACTGCTACATATCCAGATTCAATTGGAAGCCCCTACAGATTAGTGATGCTTTGAAGGTATCTGCAGGAACCTTTTCAAAGAGAATTAACCAAGGGTGGGAAGATCAGGCCTGAATATCCCACAGGCTCATTGCCCAGATGGAATAAAGGAGAAGATTTCTGGTGTGTTCTGTTTCTCTCCTTCCTGGCCAGGAGATGAGCTACCCCACTGTGCTACACCCTCATTGGCATGATAGTCTCAAATCTCTGAGACCATAAGCCAAAATCAATTCTTTCACACTTTTCTGAGGTATTTGTCATAGTGATAGAAAAAAAATGACCAACACCAGATGACAAGTCTGGTTATCAAAAACTAAGAAAAGGTATCATAAAAGATATTGTAGTAACCCTCGGTGACTAACAGCGCAGAGAGACTGCTCCAACTTCTTTATAAGAACTCAACTAATACAGTGGAGTTAGAGATGGCCCTCGCCTAGACCTGGACTCTTCTCCAGTCCATGAAATGGAACACTTACCTTGATGAGGACATACTGAACACATCCTCGCAGAGGAGTTTGCAAAGACTATCCACCCCCTCCCCTGACACTCAAAGCTTGTGTACGCAAGGCATTCAACATATTAAGTTTAAGAATGGGTGCTACCCAATGTAAATATTGAACTGCCCATAATGAAACAGCACTTGGGAAGAATCCTGTGAGTTTGCAACCGAGAACGGGTCAAGGATGAGCTTACCTCCTATCACTTATTTGTATTCTAGTCCAATACAAAGGCTTCATGGGACAGCTGGGCTCGATGGCTGGTTTACGAGGACACTGGCTAGAAGAAGAGCTGAGTCCAAAGGAGAGTCCAGGAGGAGGTGGGGGTGCAAGTCCTGGTGGAGGAGGAGGAGGGGGAGGAGGAAGAGGTCCCCCACTGTTAGGGAGAGCCAGCACATTAGGGAGTGGTGGTGGGGGAGGAGGTGGTGGAGGTCCAGCACTTGGTGGCAAGGGAGGTGGTGGAGGAGGTGGAGGAGGTGGTGGTGGTGGCCCAGCACTCACAGGTGATATGGGTGGTGCTGGTGGTGGCACAGGTCCAAGTCCAGTGGGGAGAGGTGGAGGGGGAGGGATGGGAGAGGGAGGAGGGGGAGGTGTGGAGGGAGGAGGTGATTTCTTCTGATGACTAGACGAGATGCCCTCCTCTGTCTGAAGAGGTGCATGGCTGTCTTTGCTGTCTTTTGTGGGAGAGAGCTGGGTTAACGAGATATTCAACTTCTTGGGTACTATCTGGTTATTTCTGGTTGCCTTGTTTTCACCTTCACAGGGCTTCAGGAACGTCTCTCTGTCTGTCTGGATGTACACATTTCTGAAGGCCTTTGGGGGGCAGTCGTCATCGGTGGAGATGCAGGCGTCTCTCATCTCTTCACATCCTCCTCCCCAGCGGTGGTCTAACTGTTGCTTGAGATTTTCAATGGTTTCTTCAAGTCTTGCTGTTATTAATGCATGCTCACCCCGGATGTGAAATGTCTTGAGTTCAAATTGAGCCTGCAAGGAAAAAAATCAATCAGAAAGTAAGAATTTAATGATAACAAATGTCTAGTAGGCATTCCACAGTACCATGAATGTGTGGATGTGCTCTTTAAAGCAGTGGTTCTCAACCTTCCTAATGCTGTGGCCTTTTAATAAGTTCCTCATGTTGTAGTGATGCTCAAAAATAAAATTATTTTTGTTGCAATTTCCTAACTATATTTTTTGCTATTGTTATAAATTGCAATGCAAATACTTTTGGAGATAGAGGTTTGTCAAAGGGATAGCGACCCACAGGTTAAGAACCACTGTCTTAAAGAATACCCTATGTAATGCAGAGAAATAGAGACATTTGTTCAAGAATCCAAAAGGGTACAAATCTTCATCTCAGAATTTTCCAGACAACTAAATATCTAGGCGCTCTTGGAAAACTTCATCCTGTCTGAGTTTAGGGGAGATGCTGTCATGAGTTAAAGTTTAGCGCAAATCTTCTACTTAAGAATTTTCACTCAATTTTAATATCGAATGCAGAAGAAATTAATTTGATAGAGGTTTGGACATGCCTGAATGTATCTTTTATAGCCTTTGGTGTGGATTGAGAATAAGAAAAGAATGCGGGGTAGAGGAGGCCGTCTAGAGCTTGTGCTGGTGTGTGGCTGCTGTCCTCTGTGTTCCTTAGAGAGCCCCCCATCAGCTTTCCGCAGCACTGCTGCACAACAAGAGGTATGGAGACGAGCAATGGTATTTTTTATTGTCTGTTTTTTTTTCTTTTTCTTTTATTTTATTTTAAATTAATTAATTTATTTATTTATAAAAGATTTCTGTCTCTTCCCCGCCACCGCCTCCCATTTCCCTCCCCCTCCCCCAGTCAAGTCCCCCTCCCTCGTTAGCCCAAAGAGCAGTCAGGGTTCCCTGACCTGTGGGAAGTCCAAGGACCTCCCACCTCCATCCAGGTCTAGTAAGGTGAGCATCCAAACTGCCTAGGCTCCTACAAAGTCAGTTCGTGCAGTAGGATCAAAAACCCATTGCCATTGTTCTTGAGGTCTCAGTAGTCCTCATTGTCCGCTATATTCAGCGAGCCCGGTTTTATCCCAGGCTTTTTCATACCCAGGCCAGCTGGCCTTGGTGAGTTCCCGATAGAACATTCCCATTGTCTCAGTGTGCGGGTGCACCCCTCGCGGTCCTGAGTTCCTTGCTCATGCTCTCTCTCCTTCTGCTCCTGATTTGGACCTTGAGATTTCTGTCCGGTGCTCTAATGTGGGTCTCTGTCTCTGTCTCATTTCATCGCCTGCTGAAGGTTAATATTCAGGAGGATGCCTATATGTTTTTCTTTGGGTTCTCACCAACATTTTATTTTCATTTCTGTGACTACTTTTGTTTTGTCACAATGAAATAACTTCATATTGCTGTTCCTCACTAAACCCATTTTCAAGACAAGTATTGGTGTGTATTGACAAGTATTGCTGAGTCGATCAATACTGACAAGTCAAGACACGACTTAAGACTCAGCCTCATACAGATACGAAATAACTGCAGAGACAGGCATTCCCTAAAGAAAATCCCCTCCAATAAGATAACTGAGCAGCATCTATAATTGTAGGCCTATCCCACCTCTGATGATATGTGCTCCTATGCATTGTTCTGGAAGCTGAGTTTAACGTGTGAGCTTGTTGAAGTACGCTGAAGACGAATTGGGTGGGTTAATGTCTCTCTACCATAGTTTCCCTTTAAGAAAACTGGGGGTACGAGCCATGATGGGCAGATGAGTTCCCATTTGTAAAACCAGGTATTAAGGAGCATTAAGAACGAAGTTCCGTGTAAGTCTCTGCCACTGCTGTTGCCTTTTGCAACGCCAGACACACCAGAGACCAATGACCACCTCTGTGCAACCTGAACTCACTAGGCATGCATGATTCCTAGTGCAATGGTCTATCTATCCTGCTCCATACTTCAAAAGTACCCTTTAGATTCCCCAGCTGTCAGGTTTTTCCTCGCCCTCCTCTTTTCCTTCACAGCAGAGCTTTTGGGAGTAAAAAACAACAACGAAACATAAAAATGTCACCCCGTGTTTGCTGTGTCCACTTTCTCATCTGCTTACTTGAAGCCAAATTACAGTTGGCATCTGTGCACCAATTCTATGAGAACTTATGGGATTTAGTCGGCATTTTTCAGTGGATTTCCCCTGTCCTCTCTATTGATGCTGACTGCAGCTGGTGCTTTGAAATTGAACTTCGCTGGAACCCTGATTCCACACCACACTCCTCCTGTCCAGGTATTTTTTTCTCCTTCCTCTCTGCTCTCTCCAGTCAGCCCTGAAGTCCTCTCCCCTTTATTCCTCAGACGTTGATCGGCGAGGCATCTGTTTGCCATGCTTTTTCTCACACTGCATTCTCTCTGTACAATGTTTTCTGTATTCAAGCAATATATGAAATTCACTCAGTGATATGCTGCACCTTCGGACTGTGATTCCAACTGTCCTTCAGATTAATATACCTGCATATTTAATCAACTACCAGAGATTCCACTAGTCTGAACCAGAGCTCATAAGTGGCAAACTCCAGTTTCTCCTCTGGAATTCCTCTTCTGTCACCTGGCATCATCTGGGCGCTGTGTGGGCTCCTTGTTCTCACTCAGTTTCTGATTTAGTCCTTTGTTTCCATCCATGTCGCCTAAGCCTTTCGCTGGGCCCTTTTTTTCTTTTTTAAAATCAGAACAATGGTTAAAATCTACCTGATTTTATTTGCTTCTTTTAAACTTCAATTTAACCAACTCTGATTCCAGGAAGATTTTTCTCAAAAAAAAAATTCGTTTGTTTTATTCCTTAAGACCCCCTTCCACACTTAGTTATTACTTACAGACTTGAATGGAAAAATTACCCCAGGTCACTCCACTGATTGCTTTTCTGCCTTTTGTGCACTTTGGGCCCTTGCCCCTTGCTGAGATGTGCCATGGACTCCAGGCTTATATATCTCCGTACCTCTCCCAGGATCATGCTCTTTCATGAAATATTGTCCTCTCTGGACTCTTTTTCTTTGCAACAAATATCCAAGGAAAGATTACCAAGAGTATATTAACCAGTGTAGATTCCATAAGTATGTTCTATATAAGTTTTACTCACTGGCATGGGGGATGGATGAATACGAAGGCAAGCAATGAATTCCCAGGCACTTCACACCAACATGCTAAGGTCATGATGAGAAATCCTACCGATCGCTAAGATTTAATGCCCACCTGCTCCCTTACCCAGAAGCAAAAAACTGAACCTATGCCCATCACTATTCAACAACCTCTTTGTCTTGGTAGAAATCCCCTCATTGGGCCCATCAATTTCCTGCTAAATTATTTCCCATGTGTCTGGTTGTATTATTCACCAAGCATCTCAAGTACATGCACGCCAGAAAATGCGCTGTTTGGAAAGCTGTCTTTAGCTTTGTCTCTCCTCTCCTCACTACATCTCTGCAGGTTCTGCTTTCTCTTCTTTGTCTAAGCTCAGTTCTAGAGAGACAGAGAAGTGATTTCGTGACTGGGGCTCTGAGCAGAACTTTGCTTGATAATCACATACTTGCTCTAAGATGACCTTTCTCTAGGATCCTGGTTCTCTGTATGAACCACCAAGCCCAGACCTCAGAACCCCCAGCTACAAACAAAATGAAGTGAATGGAACATAGTGTCTCTCTAACTTGGGCACTCTCCTTTACTTGAACAGTGAACACACAGAGTCTGTTAATCCATACCTATCCCCTTCAAACTCACAACCACCAACAAGGCAATCCCATTGAAATCATGCTGCTTTCTTTCTTCAAAATTATTTCCATTGGTCCAAGGAATGGTTCTCAAACCCGCTCCACATCAGAACCCTATGGAGAACTTTGTAGAAGGTACTGATCAGGCCCATTCCTGCAGACTTTCATTGGGTCAGCGCTACTAAGACTCACTAAGAGGTTTTGCTGGGAGCCAGAGCAGAAGCTTACAGCAACTCTTGTTCATCTTTATTCTGATTTAACACAGCAGCTGAGATAATGACTCCATGGTACCAGTGTCTTCTTATGGCCTTTCCTAATTCAGCTATGTCCCAGTAAAGAGGCATTTCTTTGTTATCCACATTGAAAGAATAGTACTTATACACAGAAGGCACTAAATTCTTTATGTGGTAGTTGTTATTCATTCAAACTTGATCTCTGCCTCTTTTCAAAGACTTCCCTATACAGTCCCCAAGTTGCACTTGAAAGCATGATCAATCTCCCATGATCCCTTGCTTATATGCTACCTCATCAGCACCTTCAATCTCTTATTTCCACTCACTGAAAGTCCTAGGAAAAACTCACTCGGGCTCAGCTGAACTTTCCTTGGTTCCTCTAGACACAAATTTTCCATTGTCTGTATTGCCAAAGAACTTTCTAGGTTCAAACTGTATGATAGTCATTTATGTTTATCTTCTTGGAAAATCTAAAGACTCCAGGCAGTTGGGAACCACGCCTTATGCATGTTTAAACTTCCAGAAGATTACGGAGCATTTGGCTAGTTAAGTATCCACAATGCTAAGTGAGTTGAATTGACTGATTGATTGACCTATAAGTATGAAGTCTTCTTTGGGCCTCTATATTACCTATCCAACTACAAATGAAGTTTCAATAAAAAGCATTAGGTTCTCTTTGTGTTCATGGTAGTCCTATGCATGGCATAAACTGCAAGACCTCAGACTTGTGAGTTATCAGCCATCACTTACAGACTGATGTAGACTTTTTTTTTCATGCAATCCCCCATAGCCCTCCTCTTTGCCTAACTTCTCTGGGTCTATGAACTGTAGCTTGGTTATCATTTTCTTAATGGCCAATATCCACTTATAAATGAATACATACCATGTTTGTCTTTCTGAGTCTGGCTTACCTCACTCAGCATGATTTTTTTCTAGTTCTATCCATGTGCCTGCAAATTTCATGATGTCATATTTTTAATAGTGAGTAATATACTCCCTTATGTAAATGTAATACATTTCCTTTACCCATTCTTCAGTTGAGGAACATATAAGTTGCTTCCAATTTTTGGCTATTATGAATAAAGCCACACTGAACATAGTTGAGGCAAGTGTCCTGGTGGTAGAATAGAATGTCCTTTGGGTATAGTTGGGTCTTGAGGAAGACCGATTCCCGATTTTCTGAGGAACTGCCACATTGATTTCCATAATGCCTCCATTGCATTCCCATCAGCAAGGGGGGAAGGTTCCTTTACTCCACATCCTCTCCAGCATGAGCTGTCACTTGTGTTATTGTTGATCTTAGCTATTCTGACAGGTGAAAGAGGAATTCTCAGAGTAGTTTTGATTTGTATTTCCTTGGCAGCTAAGGTTGCTGAACATTTCTTTAAGTGTTTCCTAACCAGTTGAGATTCCTCTATTGAGAATTCTATGTTTAGCTCTATATTCCAATTTTAAATTTAATTATTTGGTTTTGTAGTATCTAGTTTCTTACGTTCTTTATTTATTTTGGGTATTAATCCTCTGTTGGATGTGGAGTTGGTAAAAGACTTTTCCCATTCTGTAGATTGCTTCTTTGTCTGATTGACAGTTTTCTTTGCCTTACAGAAGCTTTTCAGTTACATGAGATCCCTTTTATTCTCAGTCTTAGCGCCTGTGCTATTGGTGTTCTGTACAGAAAGTCTTCTTCTATGCCAATGTGTTCAAGGCTATTCCCCATTTTCCCTTCTATCAGGTTCAGTGCATCTAGTTTATGATTCACTTGGACCTGAGTTTTGTGCAGGGTAATATGGATCCATTTGCATTCTTCTTCATGTAGCTACCACCATTTGTTGAAGATGCTGGCTTTTTGCTAGGTGTCCATAGGTGTGTGGATTTATGTCTGGGATTTCAATTCTACTCCATTGATCCACGTTTCAGTTTTCACGCCGATACCATGCTGTTTTTATTAATATAGATAGTTCTTTAGTATAACATGAAATTGGGGGATGGTGATAATTCCAGAAGTTCTTTTTATAGCTATCCAAGATTTTTTTTAAGTTGTAGCAGTGTTTCTTTTAAAAAACAAAAACAAAAAACAAAAAAAAAAACTGGGTGCCTTTTGTATATTTTGGAGATTAGACCTCTGACTGATATGGGGTAAATGAAGATCTTCTCCCATTCTGTAGGCTGTCGTTTTGTCTTGCTGACTGTGTCCTTTGCTTTACAGAAGCTTTTCAATTTCATGAGGTCCTATTTATTGTTTCTCTCAGTATTGGTGCTGCTGGAGTTATATTTAGGAAATGGTCTCCTGTGCCAACGTGTTCAAGTGTACTTCCCACTTTCTCTTCTATAAGGTTCACTGTGGCTGGCTTTATGTTGAGATCTTTGATCCATTTGGACCTGAGTTTTGTGCATGGTGATAGATATGGGTCTATTTTCATTCTTCTACATGTTGATATTCAGGTGTGCCAGCACCATTTGTTAAATATGCTTTCTTTTATCCATTTGATATTTTTTGCTCTAGGTTAGGAAATTTTTCTCCTATAATTTTGTTGAAAATATTTTCTGGCCCTATGAGCTGGGATTCTCCACTTTCCTCTATTCCTATCTTTCTTAGGTTTGGCCTGTACACAGTGTCCCAGATTTCCTGGATATTTTGTGTCAGGCATTTTTTAGATTTAACATTTTTTTGGCCAATGTATCTATTTCTTCTATCATATCTTCAATAACTGTGATTTTCTCCTCCATTATCTTGTATTCTGTTGGTGAAGCTTGCATTTGTAGTTCCTGTTCACTTAGATTTCCCTTTTCCAAAATTCCCTCAGTTTATGTTTTCTTTATTGCTACCATTTCCATTTTCAGGTCTTGAACAGTTTTATTCATTTCCTTCAACTGTTTGCTTTTTCTTGAATTTATTTGAGAGATTTATTCATCTCCTCCAAATGTTTGTGCTCTCCTGGATTTTTAAAAGGAGTTTATTAATTTCCTCTTTTAAAGAAAACCATCTCTAACATCTTCATGTAGGAACGGCCTTTTTCTTGTGCTTCAGCTATGTTGGGCATCTGAGTTTTGGTGCTAATTTCTGGGATGTCAGGAGGGGATGGTCTGTGACATCCATAGAAGGCATGAATGGGGTGGCAGGTAGGCTGTATCCGGGATGAACCTGAGGGATTGGGTCTTCTGGGAGAACAAAGAGAGCAGACAAGTTCTGTAGGCAGGGTATATGGTCTTCTGACAGGCGGGATCTGTGGTTGAGCAGGGGGTATCCCTGATGCATACTCTTAACAGACCATTGACATCACTTCTTATCTGTTTCCTATCACTTTTTGGCCTAAAAAATTCAGTTTTTAAAATTAATGTGTTTCTCAAAGTTATTGTTGACTGTATATAGTTTTAATAATTCAAAATATATAATGTAGCTAAGTATCCCCTCCTTAGTATATTCAAGGGCTATCCCCACATGAGTGAGAACTGAATTACATTTATGATTTTAATCTGATTAGGAACTGGGCTCTACATAGCTTCCCCAGTTTCCTCTGGGGCTGGTTATCCCTTCCCCTACCAAATCCTCATTATTTTTTAATATCCTCCATAGTACTACCTTTCAGAGATACTATCGAAAGAACACACTGTTCTGAAACTCAAGCAACAGAAGGAGACATGTGCTCGTCTGGTCTCCGGCCGCATGTCTGTCAAAGAGAAGGTGGACAAATGCCAGCGGATGACAGACGCCAGGTGAGAGCCAGCACGGTGAGCAAACGATCCATTAGCGTTTTGTTCTTGCTACAAACATTCTCTCCCATTGCTGCTGCCAGGTCAGTAAAGAGTCAAGTTGAACTGCTGTGCCACTGGAGCACTTCAGTCGATTCCAGGGACCCTTCCAAAGTCTCCATCCTTGTGGGGGAGGCTAGACAGTATGGGGGAACTAAGCGAAAGGAGAGCAAAGCTTTGTCGCTCCAGGAAGGTGCAGTGTAAGCTGAGGGGAGCAGGGGAAAGGAAAGGGAAGGAAAGCAGAACTGGAAGAATGGGGAAGACTCGAAAGGGATGAGATTCAGTGCTCACAGAGCACTTGGCAAGGCAAGAAGATGCTGTCTCTGTCGATTTGGATATGGCCAACTGGGTTTTACTGTTGTGTTCCATTTTGATAGTTGCATAAACACTACATCGGCCCTTTACTTAACTGCCTTGCTGTTGCCAGAGTAAAATAAAAGATCTCTGTTAATGAAAAGAATGGCATCGGGTTTATGAAAAGCCCATAAGTTGCCAATAGCTGGCTTTAATTAACTATTATCAGTAATTTTTTTTCTTCTTATCAGAAATAAAAGCACATCAAGTTACAACTAAAAGGGCATCTCGGGGGCACTCAGACACGTGAGGTACATCTGATATATCCCCATAATGAGAACTTAGTAGGAATGAGAAAAACAGGACTGGGGAGGGGGAGGGGAAGGGGGAAAGAACATTCAAAGCAATGAAAAGCTCACTTAGATTGACGTGGGAATAGATTCCAATGCATGAAGTGCTGGACAACGAATACATGTACTTGGCCTATGTGTGAGAGCAATGCTGATGTTCAGAACGGACAAAGGAAGAAGTCAACATAGAGTGTTGAACACACTGCCCTAAGTCTTACATTTACCCATTCTAGTTCTTGCAGCTCAGTGAGGCACACCTTGTTGAGGATGTCCCAACCTGCATAAGAGCCCACAGCTAGAAACTGATCATAAAGGAATTTGAATCCTGTTGTAATTTGAATTACAACACCATTTTGAATGATTACCAAATGGCTAACTAGATAGTAAATTAACCAGACTAACTCTAAATTATGAATGAGGAATAATATATACCACTTATAATTTATAATAAATTTGTATTATATCAGTGTGTACAATTTTGGCAACAATCAGAATGCTGACTTTGACATTTTTATTTCCCAAAACAAGGAAAGAGAAATACAGACATATTAACTGAATAGCTACTAAGAGATAGACTCAAGTCTACCATGCACCCATCATCCAACACTGGTAATTCATAATTTTTCCCATTAAATACCTCTTAGTAAGTCAAAATATCAAAACACATACAGAGATACTTTCTTATTAGAGATCCTCGGTTGAAAACATTTCCTCTCTGTTCTTCTGAAAAGTAGCTGGAGTCATTAAACTACAGGCTGAATCTTGAATGGTTTCCATGCAAATGACAGAAACTAATTGGCTAAAAAGAGATCAAGAGAGTTAGATTCTACTTCCGGATACTTCAGTCACTAGTTCCTTGCCATTAGTCATGCTTTACATTTTATCCAAGCTTCATTTTGTTGTCTAAAATTAGATATTTAAAATTTAATCCATGAAGCTTCCTAAAGCTCTACAACGTTAATAATTTTACACACACAGACTTCAGTTCTTTCAACTTTCTACGAATGCAGACAGCTTTAGTTTCGAAAATCTCATAATAGCTTAGAGTGTGGTATTATGGAGTCTATATAAAGAGCCCCACCTTTCACTACCAAAGCAAATGTTCTCATGAGATCAGTAGACTCATTAAGGTTCTGTGAAAACACATTAGAAGCCAAGTAGCCAATGAAGGGAAAATTAGACATATTCTTGAAAGACGATATTTCAAAGAATCCAGTAATAAACTTTCAAAACAAGCAACTATAAGTAGGGATAGCCACAAATGTAGTGGGGAAGTAAAACAAACCAAAAAAGGTTGGAAATTTGTACCAAGGCTCGTACTTGGGATACAAACCGAGTGTAGCCAACATGTATTTTGTGAAATAAATAAAAGAAAAAGGGGGATATTTTAGTAACATTTTGTTTCTAATTTTTTAATGTAACCAAATAAAGTATAGATCATAGGTTGAATATGCAAAGAGATATCCATTAAAACAATTTTCAGTCTTTGTTTTTCCAAAATGCAATTCTAACCCTAACGAGCAAACCCCAAATTACATATTTTTAGACAATAAACCAACACACCAAATCCCTTCTGTAGTAAGAAAAGAGAATTGGAGTTTTATGCTGTATTATTGCTATAAATCCCACAACTAGTCCAATGATGAATTGCTTAAAGTTCTTGTGTGCTCAGAAGCAAATGACAGGAAACTCTGGCCCTTAAAACTGTGACAGACTCTTAAGTATAAGAATCATTTTAATATTTTGGTTTCAGTGACTCACCCACTTGTCTCTGAGGGGGAACTGTCCTGTGGCTAATACCCCATCTGTACAACAGTTACATTTTGGAACTAAAATATGGCATCATTTGAAACTAAATTATGCCTTATTTGCATGCTCCCAACTTTCAGCTCGAACATTCTTTTTCTTGTTTTGTTTCACTTTTAAGAACCAGGTAGGACACTGAAAGTGACTATTAGGCAAGTTACAAAGAATTATCCAATGAGAATTAATCGATATCAAAAGGAACCAGCTGTTAAGTTCTTCTGGAATGAAAATAAGGCTGAAATTCATGCATCAGATGCTAGGATCTATGGCCCCGTGAGGTGGCTTAGTGGGGAAAGCACTTGCTTCCATACTGACAACCTGAGTTTGATGCCAGGGATCCACATGGTGGATGGAGAGACCTGACTCCAGTGTGTTGTCCTAGTCACTTGTGCCCTTTACCAAATAAATACACATATAAAATATTAAGTAATTTTAATGCCATTAAATTATATTATATGTAATTGTAATATCATTAAATTATATTACATGTAATTTTAATATAAATATTTAGATATACTTTTAACAAATTTATATATAATGTATATAATATAAAATATAATAATATATCATGATATATATTAAGGTTCTAGGATTTCTGTCTAGAAAATTGGTTTACATCTTTAGAATTGATGTGGATTTCTGGTAACCAAATGTCACTCAGATGAATGATTAAGAGAAATTTCCTACCTGTGGCTGACTTGTGGTTATAAGAACTAAGGAGGCCATGAACTCATCTTCACTATAGCAGAGAAGGGGCTCTTTGCTTTCTCTAACAGTCAAATACTGTAGAGCGAGCATCCCAGCATATCAGGTCTTGAGAAAATGATCACCAAAACGCCTGTACTTTGGAGAAGCTCATGTTGGGAGTACATACATAGCAGTATGTTCATGTCATTTGTCACTTGAAATACAGCTGACCTGACAAGGTTTTACAGGACTGTTATTATCAAGGTACTATTCAAATGTAAGTTTTTACTTGACAACTACAAAAAAAAATCAATGAATTGGGTTGATCAGCAAAGGCACCCCAGGTCATCCATGTTACTTTTTATTATATTAGGAATAATTTGCTCTAAGTCCCGAACACTCATTCACTCTCTCGAAACTTATTTTTATGAGCAAGTAGGTGGTACTTGGCTTCCTGGCTTCATTACTTGAGCAAATGACCAATGACACGTGCCTAGGTCATAGCCACCTTCTCCTTGACACTTCAAGCCTCCCCAGGGATTAGTCATTGGCTAAATCTACCACTGAATGAGCTCCAAATTGTCAAGTCATCAGCAAAGAAAAGAAGTAAGAAGGCCTTATTATCTGGGTCCTGGACTAAAATGCTTCCCTAAATTTCCAAAACCTACTTGCCCCAGCTAAAAGGACACACTCATTGCATAAGGTCTAAGATGTGAGAGGGACTTCAAAGCTGAGTAGTCTCAATCCTTCAGTCATGGACTCAAGGAGACATATTTTCTGACATACACTGAGATTCAAAGGAAAGCAAAGGGAAAAATACAACAAAAAAAGAATCTGGCATTAGTTCATAATAAAGTTACAGCATGAACTTAAATTTATTTCATATTTCTGACAATTATTTTTATCTGTAAACTGTGTGGGCCAAAATACCAGAGTGTGCTGGCTAGGTTTATGTCAACTTGACACAAGCTAGAGTTACTTGGGAAGAGAAAAGTCTCAATTAAAAAAAAAATGCCCCGCCAGATTGGTGGCAAGTCTGTGGCACGTTTCTTGATTGGTGACTGATGTGGGAGGGGTGATCTCATTGTGGGCTGATAATCCTGAATGCTATAGGAAAGCAGGCTGAGCAAGCTATGGGAAGCAAGCCAGTAAGCAGCACTTCTCTATGACTTCGGTACCAGTTCCTGCTTTGTCTCCCTCGGATGATGGACTCTGAGATGTAAGATAAAATAAACCCTTTCCTCCTCAAGTTGCTTTGCTCAAGGTGTTTTATCAGAGCAACAGAAACCATAATTGAGGCATAGGGTGTTTACAAATCAGGTTTCACTAGGGGCTTACAGAGGAGTGTCAGCAATTCTGTGAACAGGTTTCACGTCATTGGAAAAGGAACATCTCTGGTTTCAAACCCTGTATGCTGTTGCTATGAAAGGCGTATGTTTGGATAGCATCCACATATGTTTTACTAGTATGCTTTGTCTTTGTGGTCTGAATGCTTTGAGTTATTGTTTTCTGTCTTTGGAATGCTAACATCTCAAGCAAATCTTGCCAGATCTATTCAGATGGATGAAAACCACTTCAACGGCTAGAAAAGTTGTGCTCGCACAGGACTCTTTTCTTTCCTTCACACCCCTACCCTGTCCCATTGCCACACACACACACACACACACACTGCATCAGACAATAGAGTAAAATAAGTCCTCAAAATCTTTAAAGGTCTACGCCTTAGAGATTCACAAGTTTCTAAGTCCTTTAAGGAAACACTGAACCTCTTCCATAAGTACTACAAGATGTCATCTGACTTTATGGCCACATTTTCTAGAACTTTCTCTTTGCAAGCCTGGGGTGTGAGATGATTGGTGCTAATCATCAGAGATGTGCTATGAGATTCATCAACATTCTAACATTTGAAGCATGGATCCTGGCCAGGGTGGGTGACGGACAGCCCAAAACTCCATGCTGGGCTCTTCTGTTACCTTTAATACTGTGATCTTGTACTTTCTTTCCTCCCTTTTCTCATAGTGCTTTTTCCATCATATGACTGACAAGGGTTCTGATTTTCCCTACAGTAGTTGATCAATAATATAAATAATAAAATACTTACAAATAAAAGTTTCCACAATTCTGCAAGGATAATAAATCTAACATCATCCAACTACTGAACAGGGTTATTTATTATTATTATTATTATTATTATTGAATTTGTTTGACATTTTCACACATGTATACAACACATTCAGATTACTTTTTCACCCCTCCTGTCTTTCTCCCACCCCGTCACCCCCAGCTCCTCCCTACAAGTCCCTTTTCCATATTCATGTGTTTCTCTCTTGTTTAACCAGAGTCACTTGTGTGATCTTCGGCTTAGAATGCTCCTTTGGAGCCTGGCAGGCTCTTCAGTGGTTACACAACTGATGGCAGTGATTTCTAACTTCCTAGAACCTGTCAGTGGCCACTGGTTCAGTATGGGTGGGGAAAGGGCCCACTCCTTGAAGTCTTCCCCAGTCTAAGGTCAGCTGTTGACAGGTTCATTTTTTTTTTTTTGTGCAGACTGAGTGTGAGAAAGAGCAGTTGCCTTAAATTCATAACTGGGATGGTTGTATCATGCCAGATTTCTTAAACCTGTGTTTGTCTTAATCCAACCTTAAGAGTGGATGAGTACTAGTGTAACAGAGTACCTTAGGTTTTTAAAATTGTCCTCTAAAAACATCCATATTTTCCTTAGTTACATAGAACATCACCGATCAAACAGATAAAATTGTTCCACGATATGATTGAATTAGTTGTTTCATATACTTTGGGGGTCCAAGATGAAGACTATACTTCCATCAGTATCATGAGCTTCACATTCTTACAGTAGTACCTATTCTGCAAAACTAGGATGCTGCTGCTCAACTTGCTTCCCAGCACAATTTTTATGGAAAGTGAAAAACATTTATATCAAGCTTCAGAAAAACTGAAAAAATAAATTAAATTAAAAACACTGTTTGAGAAACATCGTAGGGCTTATATATTATCAGACATAACTAACAGCAGCTACCAGGAATTAAAATTCACAGCCAATCATAAGATAAGACTACAATCCAGAGGGGCTCTACATAAAGGTATGTGTTTTATGCTGCCATCACTGTGCTGAAAATGTTCACATCAATAGCCAAAAGCATTCCCAAATTAACCAGCTTGGTAGGTTTTCCCCTCATTCTCCTTCGGAACTTTAGATTTCAATGGTCATTTTAGAATCTTGATCCTCTTCCTCTATCTGAAAGTCTCCTATTCATTTTCCTTCCACTATCCAAATGAGTCCACTTCACAAGATCATCATTTTGGTCTCTTGCTCTCTTATGCACCCCTCAGCAGATATTTCTGCATCAATGAAGAGTTTTCCAAGGTCTCCATTCAGCACTCAGAAACCTCTACTTACTTTGCCCACGAGGACTGGGTTCACTTAGTAAAAGGAAAAGGAATGGGAGGAATGACTGGGCAGTGTCCATAAAGGACCATAACACACCAGGTAGACTCATTAGTACAATCTCTCCTCAACAAGCTCATAGCTGGTAAGTGCACGGTTGACTTTGACAATGATCTTTCCTCTCAAAACTCATCAACTCAGAGCACTTAGAAGCCCAAAGCTCTAGGTCCATCCCGTACAGACTGTGTGGAGTTTGTTTTGTCTACTGGTTCTTCCAGCTAAATGATTATATAATACACACGGGGCCCAGATGAGGGTCAACCAATGAAGTGACCCAGAATAAGTCAAAATAAACATTCTTCAGTACACACATATTGCTGTAACTGTGAACAGATGGCACATTTCTGCTTAGAAAGAATGTCCAGAGCACTGTTCTTGTTCTAAAATCACTGAAGAAGGAACAAAAGTATTTAAATCGATGGATATCCTCAACTATTTTAAACACTCGCACATGCACACACTCATACTGGTTGTTGTAGTTCCCAATACTCTTTCACTGGATCAGACGACAAGATGGTGGAAAAGGGCAGGAAATGCCTAGAGCAACAAAAAGAACCTTGATGCGGCACCTGTTATGGTCTGGACAGGAAATCCACCACCCAGCCCCAGTTCTTGTATAGGAAGGAGCCTTGGTTCCCATAGGCAGCACTACCCTGGGGAGGCCCTAGAAACTTTAGAAGCTGAGGACTAGCTGGAGGCTGCAGGTATGTCCTCAAGGACTGTATCTTATCCTGGCCCCTTTCTGTGCCTCTCTGTGCCCTGTCTACTGGGAGGTGACCTGCTTTTTCCACCACACACTTGAGTCCTCGACAATAAAGTAAGTTTACAATGAACCTCTGAGGTTGCGAACCAAAACAAATCTTCTTTCCTTTAGAATTGTTTTCCCAGTGTTTGTCATCGTGGTGACAAAATGATTAAGGCAGCATCCAAGACAATGTGGGTGATAGACTTTTTCCCTTTGTACTGGAAATAATATTTCTAAGTTTCTGTGCAAAAATAATTCTGTTTTCTAAAGCATGGATCGTTAAGGGTCTGTCTCAGATGGGGCAGAAATGTTTCTTAAATTGAATTGCAATTGAGTCTGTTTTGTAACTGGTGGGATATAAGCAAAAAAGTGCACCCACAGCCAGAGCGCTTGCAGACAGCAGCGGGCCCCCCAAATAATGCCATTTTGAGTAACAGCCCAATTCTACAAGGCCACAGAAAAGGTTCCTTAACCACAGGGCATCAATACGCATCGTTTCTAGAAACGGCTTTGGCGGTGTCGCACCAAGTTATTTGAGCTCAAAGAGAACTGATGTAATATTTACAAAAACAGATCTGCTCTTTGTATAAACATGAATTAAGAAAAGCATAAATCCCCATCTAGGTTTATTTTTCTGTGGGACTTTAATTATATATTTATAAACCTAGGGTGTTTGATGCCTTAAACAGTTAAGATGACAGTGGGACTTGGCAGAACATGTGTTCTGATTGCTAGAAGGCTGATGGTACTTGGAACAGGGAGATTCGCAAGAAAGGCCGCTCTAGAAGGATGCAGTCAGAACATGTGTTCTGATTGCTAGAAGGCTGATGGTACTTGCAACAGGGAGATTCGCAAGAAAGGCCGCTCTAGAAGGATGCAGTCAGAACAAGTTGGAAAGGATCGGGTCTCATTTTGACTTGATTCTCTTCTCCTGGAAGATAGACAAACCGAATTCTTCTTCCCTCCCTCCTCCCTCTCTTCCACTAAATTGCATTATTTTTGATTGATCTCCGTCTCTGTAATTTGTACTTTTTGAAAGGATAATTGCTACAAGGCCAGTATTAGCCTAAGTAAACATAAGAAATGAATTTGAATAAGTCTTATTTTCCAACTGATCAAACATGAAATATAATGTATAAAATGTTCTCATCATATATCTTAATTTTGTGTAACATTTAAACGTCATTTCAAATTTATTCTGACAGAGGATTATAGATGATTATTATTTTTCTTCCCCATAACCCGTCTTAGACTTTATAGCTGCACATATTTAACAGTGTAGAGACAGGGACAGTGTTACCTGAAAGCTCAGTCATAACTCCTTCACAAATCATGCAAAGATTAATAGCTAACTACATATGTTCACGGCAGAGGGTCAGCCTTGTAATGTTCCATCAAACCACATGACGACTATGCTATTCCACGTGAGGGCCCCTTTGCTCTTTCACAGAATGGGCGTGTCAGCTACAAGAGACAACGTCTCAGTCTCCTACAGCATCCTCTTCAGGAGAAAATGAACTGACCGAATATCTAGGCCGGTCATCTGCCTTAAACGGTTACACACCACTTACACTCTAAGTGTTTAGATTACTAGGAATTCCAAGGTGGACCATTCCCTTTCTCCAGTGTGCGTCAGAGCAGCAAGAGGCTTCTTGATTGCATGCACTTGAACATGATATTAACACAGCATGTGAAGCTGGTTAGAATGGCTGAGGTGTTTGAAGAAAATAATTTGATTTTTATAAATATTGGCAAGAAGAATTTTTCATCCAAATGTTGTTAAAATGTATCCCATCTCAACTGTATTTGCAAACAAATAACAATAACAATAAAAAACTATTTTCTTCAGAGCTATTTGTTTTTATTTGCTTCATGTTATTTTTCAGATTTTTCAACTTATGTATCATAGATAATCATGATGTAGCAGTAAATTCAAACCTGACCTATCTGTGACAAAAATACTAGTAATCCAACTCTACAAATGGAATTCATCAAGGGGGAAACTTCTTTCCGTGCCTGCGTATGATTGGTTCTATGATTTCAGGGTTGCTGTGAAAAATCCTCCAGCAGTCTTCAGCAATGTTCTCTAGACTTCTGAGTTGCATTTTTCTTAAAAATCTTTTGCCATCAGAGTGCCTGGATGCAGGTCTGGGGAGAGACGGGGGTGGGGGGGAGCATTCCAGGAGGTATTACAGAGAGCTGGCAGCCTCTCTGTCTCCTCTCTAGGTAATGAGGTTGCTAATGAACTTCTAGTGAGTGATGCCCTTAGAGTCCAAGACTTGAGTCCGAGGCACAAAGAACAGGGAACGTGAACACTTAGCCATGCGTCACGAATCCACAGAATTAGGAAGCAGTCCACACGCGATAAAGAATGAGGGCGGGGAGGAAATTATTAACAACTTTTTGGTCTTAAGAACAATTATTTGCTTTAAAAAGTATTTGAAATAAATGATTCAAAGATGTGTCCACATTCTGGAGCGGAATGTGCTCGATTTTGTTCATATGTCTGAAAATGTTGTTTCTAAACATGTAGACTTAAATGTCCGGACAGTGGCTACTTCTTTCCCACACTCCAGCGTGGGCTACCTGATGCCTTTAGTACCCGTCACTTAGAGTGAGACCAGGGCTTTCTAATCTTTCTCAGGCGCAGTTCCCACACAACTGCGATGGAGCAGTGGACTGGAAAAAACGGAGCTTTCACTCACGAGGCTTCTGTCGTCACGTCCTCTAGAGCTCTCCTGTTGCTGACTGTAGCCAGTCCGTAACAGCTCTCAAAGGGGGGTTGACTGTTTTATCTGTGAGAACCCTGTTCCTTTAAGAAGTGTGCCATCTCCATTAGATGTACTGAGAAGGAAATGAAAGGAGCCTTTAAGCCACACCCTACAACAGCCTTGAGTTCTTCATCTGTAAAGAATTCAAAAACGATCACAGACTCGAGACCCTTGTTACAGACACCTCACCTACTGCAAATGGCCACTCACTATGACTCTCAAAATACAGAACATATGATAATTATTCATCTAGGATGATATAAAGTACAAACACCATTCTAACAGTAAAAAATTACAAATTGACAAAATATCTTTTTAAAAAAAATCCTTCTAGGAAGACAATTTTCTCATTACAGTTCTCCTTTGCCTCAGAATTTGAAAAACACTAACTATTCTACTATAGGGGGTGAATAGAAGAGAAAACACTATGGTTAGTTTATTCACTAATATATCTTACTGTGATGGAAAATACAACTGTCTGCTCTTCGTTAAAGGTTTTAATCCACGCTGCGGTAGGGACTGAAGGTTGTAGATAAAGAAAGGTAGACAAGGGCATGGTTATAATGTTAGAGTCTGTGAGGTGCCCAAGAACAGTCTGATGGAAGCCCTAAAGCGGCAGAAATGTGTCTTATTCACCAGTGAGCTCCTACTGGACTCAATAAGAGGAAGAACAAAGAAGGAAAGTGGGAAAGGAGCGGCAAAAGGTGAAAATATAAAGCAAACTAGGGAGGACGCTGATATCAGAAGGTTTTGAATACCCGAATAAGTGCATTACATTTTACGTACTAGGTAACCATGAGCCTCTAGAGATGGCTACAGAGAAGGATAATGATCTGAGAAGGGTATAGATGGGTGTAAGTTAAGCTAAAACCCTAAGTTCACACGACAGCAAGAGGATGTTGGGAGAATATGCACGGCAGAGGACAAGGGAGCTACAGTTAGCATTGTTTGGCCATCAAGAAGATGCTGAAACCGAGGGAGCAAGAGCTGTTTAGGATGCATCTGAGGTTTCTGGTGTGCACTTTCAGGAGAGGGGTGAAATTTCATACGACCAGGGAAGCTGAGGAAAGACACCTCTCTGAGAAGTGTGTTATGACCAGGAGGGGGCGCTAAATGATGTGGCGTCCCTTAAACCCTGAGGTTATTTCTAGGTATTCCAGCTTTGGACGGTTTAGAATGAGACACCGGAAACATTTTCTGATTTTCCAGAAAAAGTCAGAAATGTCATGCTGGAACCCAGGGGAAAATACAAACGCCAACAAGGAGGTGTAGAAAGCCCCCAAGGAGAGGTAAAGTTGCAAAAATAATCTGTAAGTGACAAAGTGACTAAAAACCCCCTTTGGAGGGGTTGAGTGGGAGGTAAAGCTGAACAGATGGGGCAGAAGTATAGCCAAAGGAAGAAGGGAAGGAACTGGGTCCCGGCTGTGGGTACGGAGGGTGCAGGACTGTGCCACTGGTCCAAGATGATTGGCAGCACCGGACAATTACCCCGAATGTGCTCTGAGGACCCATGTCAGAGAACCCGTAAAAGAAGGAAACTGGCGCCGGGGCTTGTGGCACGTGCTTGGTGTTGGGAACTTTTCCAGGGAGAGCAGGGATTTAAGATGAAGGGAACAGTATGACTGAAGGAAGGAATCTCAACATCTAGGATGGCCGAATCCATTACTGAAATTCAGGAAGTCCCGCGCCTTGATAGGCAAATACATAGAAAAGGATTTTGTCAGGTCTGCAACCCGCCCCCCCCCCCCAATTCCTCTGAGTTCCTTGGTTTCACCATCTTTCACTCTCGGGAATATTTTCTGAGCAATTTACACCCTTCTGTCCAGCTTCCTGATTGACCTGCTCAGGCTGAACCACCGGTGTGAGACTGTAACATATAGGCTGCTTTCGTGGTCCACCCGTCCAGCACATGCTCGTTCTTCCTCTCTGCAGCATTAGCAAATGTTATAAACCCAACCTGTGCATTCTGAACGACACGTGACAGGGGTATTGTCAAAAAGCACAACAGTGGGAAGGGTCTGTCGGGCTCGGGCTCTGGCTCCAACCGCATAACCGCATCTTCTCACTCTGAAGCCTTTGTGTTCTTTCTCCTCTGTTTCCTGGTGCTAGTCACGACACGGGCAGTGGTCCCTGTTTCTGTCTAAACATCAGTCCCTGGCTTGCTGTCAGAGACCGGACTTTAAATGGCTGAAGGGGCTTGATAAACGGTGTGAAAATTTTATGGTCCTTCCGTCAGGTACCATAATTTATTATCACATAATGCGCAGTTAGAAGAACCGAAAGGAACCATCCCACAAAGGCAAACGGTGTGGAGGCAATGGCCCCCTGACACTCTGAGGCCACAGGCGTTATATGGATCCAATAAGAAAGTTGCTTCTAGAAATGGGAAAACAGCCTCTTGATCTTGCAGAATGTTTTTAGACACCTAAAGGCTCTTTTTATTACTGTGGCTGATTAAAATGAAAAGTTTAAACGACTAAAATGTTCTTTTTGATGAGTTTTTGCCATGAACTATGGACCTTGCAGTCCAGTGGGCCTCGAGCCCTTTGATCCTGGGCATTCCCATAAATTCAGACCCATAAAACATCATTGAATTTGGTTTTATTGGCGTGGCTGATCTTGCCAGATTTGTAAGGCAATCTTGTTTTCTTCCCTCCTCCGTTTTGAGCCCATCCACCATTGTTTACAGCTCGAGGAAAGGAGTTTCCATTGGCTTCTGACATTCAAACTATCCAAAGTGAGCCGCTCCTCCGGGACATCAGGATTTCACAGGAAAACCACGGAACCGTACGGCACTCATCAAGATCGGAAAGAACGTTACTCTATGTGCTCAGAAGTGACTATCAGAAAGGAAATCGTGTTCTACATCACAACCACTACAGTTTTTCGCTGCCTGAGATGGTTAAAGATGGTGTGGCTAACTGGGAGCCTAGCTTTAACAGCTGAGCCAACTGAACAACACAAGTCTGAGATGGAAAAAAAAAGTGCAGGCAGATTTACAAACTCTAAGTGACTAAATTTAAAAATTTTGTATTCATGGGAGAAGTAAGGAATTACTCAATCATACATTTGTTATGAAAAGATATTTGATAAACACAACTTAAATATTAGATTTATTTCCATTCCTTGTCTTCCAATCATTCTCCAGGATTTGTATCTGTGCCACAGCCCCACATTCCTGTAACTGGAAAAGTACAATTTTTACTATAAAGAATTTATGAAGCGGATTTGATCCACCGCACAAGGAGGAGAAAGAGGAACAAGAGGAAGGCAAGGAGGAGGAGGCAGCAAAAACGCCATCATGGTTTATGAGCAAGCAAGACTACAAAGAACTTTAGAAAGGCCTGCACTAAAGACCAATATAATCAATAGTTATGTCTTAAGGAATAAAACATCAGATTGGGCTGTTAGAAAAACTAATGGTGCATTTAGCCAACTCACTAGGCCAGGAATTATTTGAGCTGAGGAAGAAATTTTCAATAATTTTCTATTTGATGGATTTTCCTGAAAGCTGGAAAACTGTCCTCACTAGAGTCAGGAGATATTTCAACAAATCTACGTAGAGTGATGTTGAAAACACGCTTCAGTTTCCAGGTGATGCCCTGTGACTGTCCCAGATACACTCTCTCGGGGACCATCCAGAAGAGGAGTCTTCTCCACATACTCATGTCCTTGTCTTCTACTGTGAACTCATTCAGTTAAGTCATGTATGTCATTTATACACCAAGACAGGGCAAATATTAACCATTTCCTATAGTTCAACTTTTGAACTTTCTCTGTCGAATTTGAAGACTGTATGAACACTTTGAATTCTGTTTGTCATATCTCTAAAGCAGATAGAACAAAAATAGACACATGTACACAGTTATATGGCATGGCCACCTACAGATATTCTAAGGAACTGCCCCTGTTGATGGACATAACCATCTGGTGATGTATGTATAACAAGTTCAGATATGGAAGGATGCCCAGTCGTTACTCAAATATGGCAATATGTTATCGTCACCTTTTCCCTCCCTGGTAATTCATTTGAGAAGTATTTAATATATACTTACAAGATCCTGGGTACCACAGGCAGCATCAAGCTGTAAATATTTAAAGCAGTGATCCTCAGCCTTCCTAATGCTGTGACCCTTTAATACAGTTCCTCATATTACAGTGACATCCAATCATAAAATTATTTAATTGCTACTTCATAACTGTAATTTACTAATTATGAATTGTAATATAAATATCTGATATGCAGAGTATCGGACATGTGACCCCCTCCCCCCCCAAAGGAGTCATGACCTCAGATTGAGAACCACTGATTAAAAGAGAAGCAATGGAAAGAGCTTCAACAGTTCCGGGTCCAGCAGAGGCCAACACTGGCACAGATACAATGCAAGTGCTCATGGTTAGACAGCATAGCTCTTTCCTTCACGCCTGTGCCTTGAAGCCACCAATATCTCTGTCCTGAATGACCATGACCCTTCCCAGACACCCCTCCATTTCCTAAAATCCACCTCTTCAACAGCAAGCAGGGCGTTGGAAAATACCTGCCCATTTCGACCTCTGCATACTACCAGAAAGTGGATCTCATCACATCCTGAGAGCAAAACTAGAGGACTTGACAAAAGCCCTGTGAGGCCTCATGCCTTCCTGTGCTGTGGCCGAGATCGATGAGCAGAATCGCAAACCAGCAGGCCAATGTGTTTCTCACTCCAACATTACCTTAGAGTGATACTATAGGGCATCATACGCAAGAAGCTCTGTTTCACAGGCCCCTCTCCCTTCCACATACATATAAACACGGAACCTGAGCCCTGGTAGAATGACTGTCCCCTTCTGAGACACAGCACATAAAGGCTGAGAAGTTCCGCTTCAAAGCTTCCTTTTCGGTCCCTGTCCTGTTTGTCACTCATGATGCTCTAGTGATAAGGCTCTCTGTGGTCCTTTGGAGAAGCCTGGCTTTTCGCACCTTATGCTCTTCTTACAATGTCCCTTCCTAATAGTTTCTGTCCTTGTCCTCACAGATCACTGCTCTAAAACTCATCATGCAACATTCCATGAAAGATATCTTCTCATATTCTTATCCTCTCTCGCCCTCCTTTCCTCTCTTTCCCCTCTCTCCCTCACTTCCTCTCTCCCTCTTTCCCCTTCCCTCCTCTCCTCTCCCCATCCTTTCCTTTCTTTCCCCTCTCTCCCTCACTTCCTCTCTCTCCCTCTTTCCCCTTCCTTCCTCTCCTCTCCCCATCCCAATGCATGGGAGTCTGTTCTGGTTCCTCTAGCATCTGCAAAGTGCCAACCACCACTGGGCACTTCATTACTATGCACCGAAAGAAAGAACAAATGATAGAGATAGCTCTAACTTCCTTTTTGACTTTTAGATGTTAGGCAATAAAGATCTTAAGCCATTTTTAGACAGCCCTTTGGCTTTTGTCACACAATGGATGTGTGGATGAATACACAGAAAGACAGATGAGAAAGAAGCGATATACTTCTGTAAGGAGATTTTAGCCTTATCTCTGTGTATAAACACACACATTTTATGAGTAGGTTTCTCTATGAAATATCTAAGTTGGATTATTTTTTAAAATTCAATTTGTTTAAAGCAAAACGTCTTAGTATAAAATGAGAGAGACTGCAAGCAGCAGAAGAAAAGCCTCCTTGGTTGGTTCTAAGAGAAAAAGGGCCAACCTGACCTCCAGTGGTGAGTCTAGGGATTGCTTCCAAAATAAAAAGAAGTCCCTATCGAAAAAGAAAACTACATTTGTCAGTTAAGATTATTTTATATGTACGTTAATAACAGATAAAGAAAATTAAAACAAAATCGATGGAACAGTATCAACATATACACCAGCTTCCACAGACAGAATAAGAAATTCTCATCCATTTATGGAAATCAGAGACATATATATCAAATGACATTTTAGGAAATTTTTCTTCATAACAAACCATGATCCTGGAATCCAGGGAGGACTTGTACTGATGGTATGTGAAGGGGCACCGATAACTTAGTACAAATCTCCGTGCTACGGGGAACTAAGGAACATAGTCTTCATTCTATCTTGCCCCTCCCCCTGTCCATGGGCACAACACGACAACATGTGATTTGTAGGGGGCAAATGCTCAGGCTGAGGTTCCCTGAATGTAAGATGCGCCAGGGACTGCCTACTTCACAGCCTCCATCAGAACTCAACTCCAGGTCCACCCACGGGGTTCTAAGGAGCCTAAGGGTCTCGTTCTCAACATCGGCAGATCAGCAAATGCATAGGATTTAATTCCACTCAACTCATAACAGTTTATATTGTGCACTATGGAAAGATGGATTAAACTAGTCCCTAAGGGATTCTCTTTCTTCCTTTATTGGCATCTTAGCTACGCTGATATGAACACTTGGGGGAATACCAGGAAAGTTTTACAAAATGTCATGTTTCACATTTGTGGCAGTTTTGTGTAATGTCCAAATGGCTCCCTTGACCTCACGGAAATTATGATTTAAATGAACCGTGTTGATTAAGACAAATATACAAATGAATAGGTCTCGGATTAACATTTTTGTGAGCTGAGCTGTATCAGCTCACGTGTACTGTGCACTCAGTTTGTTCCAACAGCAAGGTGCAAACCATTAGAAGGGACCAAGGAAGAGTGCCAGGGATGGAAAAGTAAGAATGCCCACAAGTTTCTCTTCAGGGAGGCCACCATGAATGGTAATTCAGTTCTCTGGGGGACAAGGTACAACCTAAGTTAATTTTCCACTTGGCAGCTCTCCCTGGACCGTTTTTGCTTGTGGGAGTGACCATAAATGTGACTGCATTGTGCAATGAGCGGAGCCTGCCAGAGGCCAGTTCTCAGTGATGCTTCTCCTCACTAAGGAATGGGGCGGAGCGCGTGATGAATGGAGCGAACCAAAAAAAAAAAAAAAAACACGCTTCCCGTAAAGGGAAGGTCAAGGGTCAAGTGCTGGCGGGTCCATTTCCTCGTATCCCACAACCCAAAGAATAGCAGCTCAGAGCAGACCAAACAGCCTGTCACTCTTTGGACTGGTCCAAACTGCTTAAAGTGCTGGCCCTACACGTGACTGCTAAACTATCCAGCTCCCTGCAGGCCGTGAAGGCAATGGCTTTTACTTTTACTCTTTCACCTTGACAACGGAAGCAATCGAGATCCACAGAAGTCTTTCCACCCCACATTCACACTTCCTCCTGACGCTGAGGAGAAAACGGGGCCTCCCAAAGATGTTTTCCTGACTGTTTTAGGAGTTGCTTCCTTCTGCGAGTGGCGTACCTGATGACACTCCGCTTAGGGTACAGCTGGAACCCCATCACACATCTCGCCACAGGCCACTGAGAGTGGTTCACGGGCTAACAAGAACAACATCTAGAAGGAGCTAAAAGGCTTTTGCTTCTTTTAAAGGGACAGAGCAGGTAGGGATTTAGAGGTTCTGAATTAGACAACCCCATACTGGGATGTGATGGATACGTCAAACTTTTTTAAAGTTGGCATTCAAAGATTCTCCTAGGGATCATGTGGTCTGATTCTTCATTTGAGATGTTGGGAAGATAAGCCCAAAGTGTTTCTTTAAGTTCATGATATTCACAGTGACTAATGGACCAGAATCCAGAAGTCTAATGTTCTTTGAATTAATGCTATATTGCTTAGTGGAATAAATGACACTTTCAAATCAGCCCTACCTCGCTGGATACAACTCAGGGTCTTTATTTACTAGTTTAGAACTCTGGACAAGTCACAACCTTTACAGGTTTTATGTTGGACACATGACAGGGACTTGACTAAAGTTGGGTACATTTATTTCCATGCATAAATTATAGGAAATATTTGTATGTAACCTGTGGACCAAGAACTTTTTTAGGGTACTTAGAAAGCTTCAAATGTCAACCCGACGCACCCTAGAGCAGTGGGTCTCAACTTTATACTGCTGCAACCCTTTAATATAGTTCCTCATGCTGTGGTGACCCCCAGCCATAAAGTTATTCCACTGTAGCCGCTACTTCATAACTGTAGTTCTGCTACTGTTATGGATGACAATGTAAATATCTGATATTATGATATATAAGCAGGATATCTCACCACCCACAGGTTGAAAACTGCTGCCCTACAGTCTCCAGAGAAGGAAGTCTCAAATGAGGGAAAGAATATATCGGAGTGGCCTGTGGGCATGCCTGTTTGGTTGCTGACTGATACAGGAGGGTATAACCCACTGTGGGTGGAACCATTCCCTGAGTAATAAGGAAGCTATCTAGGCATGAGCTTAAGAGAGAGAAAATAAGAAGGTTCCTCGGTGATTTCTGCTTCTAGTTACTGATTGAGTTTCTGTTCTGACTTTCCTTGACCATGGACTTTGACCTGACAATGTAAGAAGAAAAAAGAAAAAGAAAAAGAAAGGTTTCCTTCTCAAAATTGCTTTTGGACAGAGCGGTTTATCACAGGAACAGAGATAATTGGGTCGGCTCTGTATTAGACAGAGAGGAAAACAAAATTCATCTGCCCCTGAGATGCCTTGAGTAAACAGACAAGAGGCCAGAGTCTTGCAGAAGAAATGTGAGAGAAATCCTCTAAAAAACTTGAGTGGAATTCAGAAAGCAACTTCTGCATGGAGATAATAAATTATTTGACAACACAACATGGAGATCAAAAGAGAAAGTTTCTCACGGGATTCAGATTTCTGTAGCTCTTCTCCAACACGGCAAACCTGCACCAAACGAACAAGTAGCTATTTCTCAAACTGAACTGACCGGAAACCACAAACCTTTCTTACAGAGTATTTCAGAGAGCTGCTGTTCTATAGAACCAGCTTCACGGCTTGTTAAAATGCATGCGAGAGTAATGAGAATATTGACACCAGTTAAGAGGTTTCTGAATGTGCAATGACCAAAAGTTAATTAAAACCAACCGTGTAATGAATCTGAGGTCACTCTGTCAGCCCCGTTTGAAAAACATACACGCGCTCACTTCCCATTGCATATGTCATCATGTCGCGTAATCCCCGTGAATGTTCCCAGAGGGAGTCAGCTCAGGGAAAACAATGACACGTTATGAACCATACTGTTTTTACTGCACCAATAGCTGTCCACTCTTATAGAAGCCATGACCTAGCATAGGACACACATCTTTAATATTTTCCTCTCATCATTTCTTAGCACTTGATATCTAAAATTAATTCTCTTTTGACTGGTCAGTGTTATAATGTCTAGCTTTAATGTTTAAGTTCCTGAATTAAGTTCCATAAAAAAAAAATCAAATGAATTTTGGCTTGGGATTAGAACAGAACTTCCAATGACTTCTGAAATGGCCCTTAATATACTTTTTTCCATTTTGTATTTATGCAATGTGGTAATCTCAGCATTGCTTATTATAATCAATAATCTAACTACCAATAAAACCTAAAAATTGAAGATGTTCTACATACTTCAGAATCAAATATTCAGCCAAAATTTAATTCTTTAAATTAAATTTAAATTTAATTTAAAATTAAACATATCAGTCTCATTTTATATATCCCTAAATCCTCATGTATTCGCCTTAATTTTTTATTGTCAACTTGATACAACCTAGAGTCACCTGGAAAAAGGAAACCTCAATTGAAGAATTAGGTTGGCCTTTGGGCATGTCTAGGGAGCATTGTGTTGCTTGTTAATTGACACAGAAAGGTCTAGCCCACTGTGGGCAGCACCATCCCTAGGCAGGTGAGCCTGGACTTTATAAGAAAGAGTGAGGGAGAAAACAAGAAATCAACATTCCTCTACTGTTTCCACTTCAGCTCCAGCTTGAGTTCTTGTCCTGACTTCCTTCTGTGATGGACTGTGACCTGAGAGTACAAGCCAAATAAACGTGTCCTGGCCCTCAGCCCCTCCTACTGACCCCACCCGGCCAAGTTGCTTTGGTCATGGATGTTATTGCAGCAACAGGAAAGTAACTTAGAACAACAGGACTGCATGAAAATATTCTAGGATGAAATGAGGCCATGAGTACAGAAAGTCAAGAAGCTACAGTTCAGACCATCCTGGTATTGGGCTCTAGGGAATGGGAATGGACTGAAAGCATGGTTAAAGTACACTCAAAGAGTAAGTGAAATGTACCAAAGAAATACTCATAGCGACAACAACAAGAAAACTCAAAAAGCACTCTAAGCTCAATTTGTCTATTATTAAGAGACTGAACCCAAGGAAGATGGACAAGAAGCAGCTGTTGCTATAGAACCAGCACCATCAGGGAGTGTCCTGCTCAACATCCCTTGAGCGGAGTGGTGATATTAGCTGCACCACTAACACGATCAATAACGTACAGTTGCTGAGACTGAGCAAACTAAGTCTCAGAGAAGTTACCTATTTCTTATGGTTAATGTGCAAGAAACTGATGCCAAAGAGAACCAAGTTCTCCTACACTACCAATCTAATGCAAACTAACACCTCTCCTGGTCCTTAAGCAGTGATAAGACATAGATCAGCTATGAAAGAGTTTGCAATCGTGATTTTCAAATCCTAGCTCCTAAGCAACCTCAAAGAAATAACTATTGTACTGGAAGATAATGAGTTGTATCAATGGCCTGAAGATGTCTGAACTGTTTCTACTCAGTGATTGTGAACTTGCTAAGCAATGCTTCCTTCAAACCCTACACAGAAGCTTCCCAGGCAAGAAGCTCTAAGGAAATCCCAAAGGGAATGTTCTGTCTCTCCCTAAAGAAAACCAAAATCATAAGATTATAAAAACTTGAACTAGACAAAAATGGGATATACTAAAAGAAACACATATTGAGGAGGGGGATATAAGAAAGAACTTTCCTATGATAAAATTGTAAATTATTTAAAATAATGACATTATGGAAAATATCTGAGCTGTCACAACGTCCTTCCCTGGTTATTTGAAATGTCAGTCAAATGTTTGCATTTGCACAGTAGTGAATAAGCACAAGGCAGCAATATCTGATTCATTCAAGACATCAATAAAAAAACTTTATGTGTGTAAGAGTCCACATTTGAAAAGCTAGTCTGAGAACCAAACCTGGTTCTCATGCTACTCAATGACTGCCAGGAGCTAGCGAATGAGGCTAAAAGCTCAGTGCTCCTTCACCCATTGGCCTTCATGTGACCAGCTGCAAAGGCTGATCTCCCAACAGAGCATTCTACATAGTTTCCATTGCTGGATGGAGAAGAGGCCAACTGATCCAAACCAGCACAGAAAGACAGGCTTAGGAAGTCCTGAAACACCTGACTTCCCCATGCCCTGTCAATGAAAACGAAAGTGTAACTGAAGGCTGCTGGGGCATCATACATAAAGACATGAGTATCAAAGCACTGGTCCTCCTGGCCATTGCCTTCCGTCAGTCCAGTGGAAGGATGCCATAGGTCGGGGTGATATTCAGAGAGAATCCACAAGTATAGCCATGCTGGGGTTTGGTCTGTATGTTACAAGTAGCATCTACTCTGACTGATTGCTACTGTTGCCAAACTATTCATCTCATTGTGTCTGCATTATCATTCAGAAACAGGGGCTAGTTAAAGCACACAGGAGTCAAGTAGGTGAACCACACAGGGCAGACAGTGATGGACAGAAAAGTACATGTGAAGTGGACACCAGCTACCATGTTGAGCAGTTTGAAGCTACATGGAACAACATGAATGCCCAATTTTCTAATGTATTTAAACAAAATGCTAGAACTCTATTTCTTACACACAAACCACTACATTTAAAATGTGTATTCCTATTTCAAATCTTTAAAGTACTATATTTGAAACAAAATGCTTCTTGGGGGCAGACCACAGACCACTGGCTGTCTGCCTGGGACTACAGCATGTTTCAAGAAATATTTAACTATAGAAACTGGGCCTGATGCCCACATAGCAGTAGAACGTCACAGGATTTCTGCAACTTGCATAAACAATATATTTGGGACATAAAAAATATTAACTTCACCAATAGCATCAAAAGAACAGATGATGATTTAAAAAATTAACTCCAAAATCTCTAAAGTATAATTATGGAAATTTCTTAATATCCAGTAGTGCTAATCATATCCTAATCTTACTCATATCTTAAACAGGAATTAGTGTAATGGTCTGTCCTGTCCCTTTAAGAGATAAACGCTGCCCACTCCATCCCACGATCCACCTCCGAGGGAGGCAGATCTTCCTTCTGTTTCCAGTCTGAGCTCCTTCCTTTTCCATCTCCTCTGACTTCTCTCCTCTCCCTCCTCTGTTTCTTTCCCCTTCTCCTTTCCCTCTCTTTCTCTTTCCCTTCCATAACCACTAAATAAATATCTAACCTCACTCTGCATGGTGTGCATTGGTCTCTCAGCCACCATGCGGCTCCTTGCCTAGGACTTGCTGGCATTCATGCTCATGGCCAATGGCCACTTGGGGGCTCCCTGCCTGGGACTGGCTGCCTTTGTGGCCCGCCATGGTCTTGGGACCCACTGTTTACTGCAGCCACTTGGGGAACAGCACCATTTTATTTAAACCATAACATTGGTGCCATGACACAGAAGCAGAAGGAAGATCCTAAAAGCAAAAGATCAGCTCGCCTTGGTGGACAGTGGAGAGAGTGGGCGGGGCTTACTCTTAAAGGGACAGGACAGACCATTACACTCAGCTCCCCGGACATTTCTTCCCTGTCATTTGCTCTTTGCTTTCCCATCTCTAGTTGTTACTTTGGATGTCCAGTGTTTCCTCAAAGCCCATATGTTATAAAGGTTGGTCCCCAGCCTATAGGAAAAAGGTATCTGACAGGACCTTCAGGAAGAAGAACCTAGTGGGAGAAAGTGAGGACACTAGGGGCTATGCCTTTAAAAGAAACAGTAGGATCCTGGGCTCTTCCTGTCTCTCTGTTTCACACACTCAGTGAAGTTAACAGGCCTTTTCTGCCATGCACACCCACCACAAGTCAAAGGGAACAGGGGCAAATGACCATGGACTGAAACCATGAGGCAAAATATACCTTTCTCTGCTTTGGCTCTATTATGTTGAGTGTTTGCTGTAGCGTTGGCATGCTGACTAACATACCAAGCCTTTCTTCATTTGAGAGGTAGGATCAAAGGATTTTCTCAGCATAATATACATGTAATATGCTTATCTCAGTGCCCACTTGAGTAATAACTCAAAAGCTAAGCATTTCCCTCTAGTGAGAGTATTATTTAGTTGGCTCCTCACAGTGCTGATTTATAAGTGGGGAAACTAACGACTTGGACAACTTCACTGTTAATAAACCTGTCTGTGGAATCACTTCTGTACCTACTCGTCTCTTAATCGTGCTTTAAATATCCACCGTCAACTTCAAATCCTCTTGGACAGCTCAGAACCCTTTTCATTCCCCCTCACAGAAAAGGAAGTGAAGTCATTTCACACCCAAGGAAATGACAGCCTCCATCTGTCCTTTTACCCTGGAGTGAGATGCACTTTTCCACTTTGTTTCATTGTTAAATTAACTTATTCCCTCTACCAAACCATGTGTATCAGTGTGAATGGGTGTGACATGAATCTGTACACTGGCTACTTATGTATTTGGCTATTTGCAATGAGTTCTTATATAATCAAAAATAGTGTCTCACCTTCTCTTTTGAATGACTTGCTTTCTTCAGTTTATTTATTTATTTATTTACTGTTTCATGTGAGTGTGGGTGTGGGTGGGTGGGTGGATGTACACACGAACATACACACATGTACTCATGCTATGGCATGCATGTGAAGATCAGCGGACAACATTTATGAGTTGCTTTTCTCTTTCTACCATGCGGGGCCTGGGGATTGAACCAGGTGGCTACTTGGTGGCCCCTCAGCTACCTTACTAACCCTCCAACTGTATTTGAAAACATACTACAGAAAACTGAAAGGAGGAACTTATGTGAATCGAATAAGCAGTTAATAAACAAAACATACAAGGAATGCAGATGACATCATACAGGAAAACAAGCTGATTTTAAAAGGAGCAAGGAAGAAGTAGCGATTTCCGAAAAGTATACATAAAATGGCCATCAAGTATATGGAAATATGTTTAGCATCACTATCACGGAAAAGAAATTAAAATGGGATATCGCTTCCCACTTGTCCTAATGGCTATTACCAAAATAGATGAGGATAACAAGTACTGGCAAGGGCATGGTGACTAGAGAGCCATTAATTCTTTCCATGGGAATGTAAACTAGTAGAGTTATTAAAAACTGAACCACCCTATGAATGAATAGCTCCCCTACTATATATGTTCCAAAAGGAAGCTATAGCTGCAGTCCTATGCTAACTACAACATGGTTCACAAAAGCCAAGATACAGAATCAATATGGGTGTGTGTAAAAGAATGAAAGGATAAAAAATATGGACTATGCATCTATACGATGGAATATTATTCAGCCTTAAAAAAGGAAATCCTGTCATTTTTAGTAATATGGATGAACCTGAAAGATGCTAAAAAACATAAACTGGGCACAGATATATAAATACTGTGTGATCTCCTTATATGTTTGATTTAAGAAAGTTGAATTCACAAGAACAAAATTATGGCTTCAAGGGTCGGGGATGAGAGGTAGGGAAATAATTATGGAGAGGTTGATCAAAGGATATAAAATTTCAGTAAGATAGGAGAAGGGAGTTGAAGTGATTGGTTGTAGTTGCCATGCTAGTAGCAAGTATTACATACCTGAACACTTCTAACAGACTGGAGTCTACTTACTAAAAATCAGTTAAGTATATTATATAATACTTTCGTTAATGAATCCCAGTCACGCTACAAAGTATGATATTCTAAAACATGTTGCACACCGTAAATCATATCCAACTCCTATTTGTCAACAAAAATAAAATGAAGAGGAAGAATATCTGATCGATAAATTCATTGAAGTAGCATATTTATAATTAAACTCAGTGTAGCCACTCCACAATGCATACTGTCTCCAAACAAGCCATGTGCTATAAATTAGAATTTCTATTTGTCAATAAAATTTAAAAGGCAGGATGTTTTAGCCACAAACTGATTAAAGTGGCAAATAATGAGTTCATATTAAGGGAACAGGAGTTTCATTTTAAAAAGGCCACTATTCTTGACAATACATGTGGCTTACTCCACTCACTCCTAACCTAGACTCAAGATATGATTCACCATCCAGCGGCTTTAAACTAAGACTCTAAACTTCCTGCCATATGCCCTGTAAGCCAACACCATATCTAGAGACTGGCAATGCTATGGCAAACAGAGGAGGACCCACTGGCACCTTCCTGCACGCCCTGAGGACACAGAATGACTCAGCACACTCTTCCTCTGCATGATATCACACCCCAGGGAGGAGCTAAGAGGCACGCAGAGGACTGAGTGCAAGAGAAATGAATTACAGGGTGTATAGCACCATCCAGTTTTTTTTTAAATACTTGCCCCGAACAGTAAAAATCTCAATACTCTTGTATTTCCTGATTTAAAAACACAAAATCACTCTTCCGACCAAAGCCCAAGGCATTTATGGTGATTTTTTCCAATGTGAGAAAACAGGGTTTATTAAGCACTGTATCCAAGGCTTTCATCCCAGAATAAGGTTGGTGCCCACTGGGAGCTGGGAGCTGCAGAAGAAACCTAGTTAGATGCTCCCCACTAAGAGGAACGTTTACTTCACTTAATGCCCACTGGCAGCTGCAGCTGCTATCAAGTTAAATACTCCCCGCACGAGAGGAATACTTACTTCAGCACATGAGAAAAATAACCATCAGAAGGCCAGATGAGTAGAATCAAAGAAATATACCTGCAGGTTTTCGATTTCTTCTTTGTGCTCCCTCTTCAGATGTAAGATAGCAGCCTGGTATTCTGGAAGATCACAAGAGAAGCCAGTTACAAAGGAGTACGAAATGAGTCAGAAACTTCAAGGGTGCATCACCTGAATCCCTGCCGGCAGCCACCCTCCCAACAGCCAAAGAAAAGATGTCCCATCACGTGTGGACAGGAAGGAGAGCTGTTAGACCTCGTGTCCAGATGGCCAGGATTGGGGCGAAAGGGGATTCCTTCCTTTCAATACAGCCTGGATCATGGAAAGTGCCAAATTAAGCCAGGGTAGGGCTAAAAAGAGAAGAGGCATGTGAACGGGTGCCAGAGAGAAAACGGGTAAGGTGTTTGTCTTCAAGGAGCTGAGAGTTCGTGCCCTCCAGAGAACAACACAGATGTGCTAAGGGAGGTTATAAAAAGACTTTCTATCTGAGATCACAGAACTCTATTTTTAACTATGTTTAAAAAAGAAAAGAGAGAAAGAGAGAAGAAAAAGACACGAATGAATAAAGGCTGTTTGTAGTCTCTTGATCAACCAAGAAGCTAAGACTGTCAATTGAAGGAGCGATTCTTTGGAGAACTGAGGCCGAAAGAGGGACAAAAATTAATTAATAGTTTGCTTTTTGCTTTTTTTTTTTTTTTGGTTTTTCGAGACAGGGTTTCTCTGTGGCTTTGGAGCCTGTCCTGGAACTAGCTCTTGTAGACCAGGCTGGCCTCGAACTCATAGAGATCCGCCTGCCTCTGCCTCCCGAGTGCTGGGATTAAAGGCGTGCGCCACCACCGCCTGGCTAATAGTTTGCTTTTTATCTGAATATAATGGACATGTCTCCCAGAAATATGACCCAGTGTACACAAGAGCTGCAGCCAGATATTAAAGCTACCACCCCACTAGCTGGGCTAGAAGTGCAGGAGACAGCTCTACTTTCAGGAGAACAGCTAAGGGGCACAGAATCACAGAACTACAGTTCATGCTGGAGAGATCTACAGAGCCAAATGCTGTGGCCACGGACTTCTGTGGGACACACTAGTTCTTTACAAATGTGTTCACTGTCGCAAGTCTGTACTGCAAGAGACAGATTATTCCTCTAAGCTGGGGTTCCAAGTCAAAAGTGGGTGAGGAAAGTCTGTTGTAAGCCCCACAAGGAGAAGAGCTCAGCTGTTAAGGGCTATGAGTAACCACACTGCATCCCTGTGGGGACTCTGCCCCAATGGCAATGCTGTGGGTTCTCTATCTATACCACACCAAAGAGCATACCACTTGTTGCTATCCCCAACAAGCACTGCTATAATCAGGACCGCCACCATCTTTCCAGTACCCTACACCACCTTCCCAGAGGGTACCTTGTTCCTCTCTTACCAACGTAAACACTGAGTCTCTTCACAACAGTATGAATGCTCTATTAAAGACATGGACCAGAGTGTATGTCACTCCTGGCTTTCCATAGAACTTGGAATGAAGACTCCTACCTCTAAGGGCTGGGGAGGTGGCTCCATGGCTAAAGTGCTTTCTGCACAAGCATGAAAGTTAAGTTCAGATACCCAATACCACAAATAAAAGCCAGATATGGCAGATGCATCTGCAGCCGAAGAGCTGGGCCAGAGGAAGAAGACAGGTGGAGGTCAAGGGCTTGTTAGCCAGACAGCCTGACCGAAATAGGAAAGTCTAGGTTCAATGACATGCCCCATCCCCCAAAATGTGGTTGATATTAATTGAAGAAAGACCAGATATCAAACTCTTGTGCCTCTACCCCTACCACACAAGTATGGGCAAGAGCACCTATACACAAGAGCATACAGGGACAAACACACACACACACACACACACACACACACACACACACATACAGAGACACATTCACATATTCACAAACACACACAGACACACATAGAAAGACATAGACATATATATACACATACATTCTCTCTCTCACACACACACACAAAGACACACACACAGACACAGACACACATTCACACACACAGACACACATAGAAAGACAGACATATATATACACATACTCTCTCTTACACACACACAGACACACATTCACACACAGAGACACACATAGAAAGACACAGACATATATATACTCTCTCTCTCTCTCTCTCTCACACACACACACACACACACACACACACATCAAGGACTGCAGCCCAAAGGCTTCTTTCTCATGATCTGTTTCCTTTCACCTCATATTACTCCTTCTACTCGCCCATTCTATTCCAGGCACACACACCTCTTAAATTTGTCAAATGCTTTTCTAATGGACTTTGATGTAGAGTCCCAACCTACATGACAATAAATACGTGCCCCGGTCATCCCAATTTTCTATGAAGCAGTCAAAAGAAATCAGTTAATTCAACCTTCTTGAGAAGGTGTAATGCCTCTTGGGAAAGCATCTACCTTCCCCCGAACAGAAATCTCATAGAACATCTTGTAAACTTATTCATTTCCTATAAAATGTATCAGTAAGGGCGTGGCATATAGAGTTATGATTAACTTACTAACACAGTAACAAAAGAGGCCACTGCAAAACTAATGTCCAGCAAAGCCTCATCTGTCTCCTCCTTAAGCAAATGTTTTGGCTAAGCATTTTCCTACCATCGTTACAGGAGGGAGGAAAGCACACCCTTATGCCAGTGAGAGTAATAAAAGGAAGCCCCAGCCTTTACTAATGGGATATTAATTTGAAGACTTCATAAGGTAACAGGACAGTATATTCAGGTTCCTCATGGGGCTGGCAAGATGGCTCAGTGAACACAGGTGCTTGTCAACAAGCCTGCCAATCTGAACTTGATCCCCAGAGCCTACATAGTGAAAGCAAGGGTGTCTTCTGACCTCCACATACGCACCGAGGCATGCCCACTCACACACGTACTACATTTGTTGGTCCAGACTCCAACTCCCGGCCAGGCAAGCACTGACCCCTCCCACACGGTATTTAGGGTCATGCTGGAACCAGGAACATGTGGGTTTGGGTTTGCATGTGTGCTCCCTCTGTCTTTTCCCTGCCATGTTCCTGGTCACCTGAGAGTGTGCTGTCTATTAAACATGGGCATTTAACTTGGCTTAATCTGGTTTGATTGGAGTTCTTTGCACAGGGTGGAGAGGCTTTTCTTAACAGATGGAAGTTAAAATGGCGGTTGGTTGCCCCAACTTTCAGCTCTCCCCTCTCCCATGTTGCCCCATGTTCACAGGAAGTGGCCAGACTTGAGCCAATGCCCATTTATCTAAAGAGAGCCTAAAATGTTGGTCATAAATATCACCTCAGCTCCTTGTCACACCCCTATATCCAAAGAGTCTGGAATGATGGTCTGAACTCCAACTCCCAGCCTGCTAAGCACTGACCCCTCCCACAGGGTATTTAGGGTAACTCCAGAACAAGAACACATGGTTTTGGGTTTGCATGTATGCTCCCTCTGTCTTTTCCCTCCCAGCCACCCAGGAGTGTGCCATCTATTAAACTTGGGCATTTGATTTGGCTTAATCTGGTTTAATTGGAGTTCTTTGCGTCAGTGAAGAGGCTTTTCTTTAAAATATTAAATATAATTTAAAAAAAAAGGTTAAGTAAAGGTTCCCAGATAATCCTGAATCAAAGCTAGGCTCATTTCCCACGTGCATTATGGGAAGCAATGCTTTGTGCTGCAATTTTTTATTTGAAAACATCTTAGAGGGGCTTGGGGAACAGTCTCAGTGGGGACAGTGAGGCAGAGATGTCAAGTACAAGACCAAGGACATTGGCATTAGTTAAGTAGAGAACCTAACCCTGTATTTCGTTCACATGGGACAGACGAACAGATTTTGAATCTCAGGACTTGAAAGTGGCAAAGTGGCAAATCCCTATGCAGTCACCAGACCCTCAATGAAAGCTAAGACATTAATAAAAATATTTTATATTTTGTACCAAAAGAAGAAGCCCAAGACACCCTTTTTTCTTTGTTCTTTTTTTTTTTAAGGAACATCTTATATGAAAGACAGAAAACACAAAATCTCCTTGATGGCATAATTCAGCATTCTCGGAAAAACATATATGAGAACTTCCTTCCACAAAAGCTCCAAGCACTTAACAGAACTCGTGACTTCACTTGGTGGTTTCCTGACCTGTTTGCAGTAACAAGACATCTTTTCTACAAAGCATCTGGATTGTGTCTCTAACTTGCCAAGGGCAGAATCAGAAAACACTTGATTAACACTGAAGGTACGGGTCCACCATGGCTGTGGTCTACAGCTGATCCCACGCGTTTAATGAGTAGATATGAGTCAGGTCTCATTTCTTGAGAGTGTTGGCCTCTGGAACAGATCTGAGCACACACTGCAGACTTCCAAGAAGACCCTATCATATCAAAGCCCATGTGGCAGAGGAGAAACTGGGATGTTCAGGTTGAACAACTTCCCCAAAGTCACAAGCAATAAATGCCAATGACAACTTTCAGCCCCAGAGAACTGATGCCATTAACCCCAGGGAGTTTACTTGCTATGGCTCTTGTCCCTTTGGTTGGATAAACATGAAGGACATACAAAACTCGGAATCTTTAAGGTTGCTAGCGTTGTCCAAACACTAGTTACATGCAAAGAGCTGAAATTTTTCCATAAGTTGTTAAGAGAGATATTATGCCAGGACTCAGCAATCAAGAACACTAGCTGCTCTTCCAGAGGATCCAGGTTAGATTCTCAGCACCCATATGGTGGTTCACAACCATCTGTAACTCCAGTTCCAGAGAATCCCATGCCCTAATCAGGCCTCTCCAGGCGCCAGACATACATGTAGTACAAATATGCACACAGGAGGAAAAAAAACATATACATAACAATTTTTTTTTTTATTTTTCGAGACAGGGTTTCTCCGTAGCTTTTTGGTTCCTGTCCTGGAACTAGCTCTTGTAGACCAGGCTGGCCTCAAACTCACAGAGATCCGCCTGTCTCTACCTCCCAAGTGCTGGGATTAAAGGCGTGCGCCACCACAGCCCGGCTTCATAACAAAATTTTAAAAGTTTAAAAATTAATAAATCAATTGAAAATCAATTTTTAATCCCAAGGTTTGAGGAAAAGTGGGGTCCAAGTGAACACTGTAAGGCCTAATGCCTAATAATATCAAAGATTGAGGTAAGGTTCTGTCCATTTTCTCCAGATTTCCAGTCCACTAGCTACAGTTTGTTGTTAAACCTGATTTGCTTACCTCACACACTGCCTTTGTTAGGGTTTTTATTACTATGATGAAAACACCATAACCAAAAAGCAGGTTGGAGAGGAAAGGGTTTATTTGTCTTCCACTTCCATCATTGAAGGAAGTCGGAGCAGGAACTCAAGCAGAGTTCCTGGATCCTGGAGGCAGGAGCTGATGCAGATGCCATGGATGGGAGCTCTTTACTGGCTTGCTTTCTCTGGCTTGCTCAGCCTACATTCTCATAGAACCCAAGAACACCAGCCCAGGGATGGCCCCATCCACCATGGGCTGGGACCTCCCCGCTTGATCACTAATGAGAAAATGCCTTACAGCTGGATCTCATGGAGGCATTGCCTCAGTAGAGGGTCTTTCCCCTCTGATGACTGTAGTTTGTGTCAAGTTGACACACAAAACCAGCCAATACACACACACACACACACAGATCCTATGCTTCTCCCACCCTCCCCTCTTCTCTCCCCCTCCCACTTCCCAACCACGCCCCCCACTATGACATTAAGAAATAAGAAAATTTCTGATGACCTCACTATTGAAAGTCACCGGTGCAATTCTGTTTAGGGATTCTGGCTCAGCCTACCTATCCTCCTGTTGGCCTTTCCAACTGTCTCTAGTTTTTACATTTTAAAATTCATCCTTTGGTCTTCAAGCACCAGGATCCTTCCTCCGAGTTTTACTTGAAGCTGAGCATGTACCACCCACACTATTTAGATGTGTACAGCCTTCTTCCCATGACATCTGCTAACTGACTTGGAAACTAGACGATGCTACAGAAAGCGACTAAGTATCATGATAAAGAGGAAACGTCTGGGAGCTGCTGCTTTAAGATAAAGTTCATTTATCTTAAGGAAAAAATAGATTAAGAAATAAGTGAAAATAACAGTAAATATATTATAAATATGTGTCAAAGATAAAGAAATTGAAAACATAAGGAATGGGAGGATATGCTAGTTAATCCTCACAGAAGAACACAAATTCAAATTTACCTAACCATGAGTGGAGGCAGAAATATTCTCCAGAGATCTCAAGAGCAGACAATAAATAAAATGTTCAGTCATATGAGGCAAACACAAGTCATTTACTCCAAAACCCCAAAATAAAATAAAATTTGAGCTCTTGTGTTTAGCATACTTAGGCAGACAACGAATGCAGCCAGGTCTCAGCCAGGCCGTGCTAACTATGCCACCTGGGTAGGAAACAGCTACCTTTGTACCTGCCAGAAACAGTGGGAGAGGAATCAGAGGTCAAGGGAGCCAGTGTGGGGGGGTGCAGTGCTGGGGGTGTGGGTAGTGGGTAGGGAGTTGCTACCAGGATATTGAAGGTATGATGCGGGTTCTGCTTGATGGATGAATGGACTTTTTATTATTAATTTATTTTCTGCTTATTTATTTATTTTACAGAGGCTGCAGTATATATGGCTGACCTGGAACTTGACATGTAGACAAGACTAGACTTGAACTCACACAGATTCATTTGCCTCTGCCTCTTTAGTACTCAGATTAAAGACATACAGCACTATGCCCTGTAAGGTGTTTTTTGAAGTGCTTGAGTGTGTGTGTGTGTGTGTGTGTACGTGTGCGTGTGTGCGTGCATGTGTGTGTGGGAAGTTCAGTGTCCATGGATGCTCGAAGAGGATTCCAAGCCCCTGGAGCTGGAGTTTTGAGAAGTTGTTAACAGTCCAAATGTGGTGCTAGGATCTGAACTCCATCCTCTAAGAGAGCTGTAGGTACCCTAATACTCTTAACTGTTGAGCCATCTCTCCAGTCCCCTGCTTGACACTTTTGTTGTTGGGCTGCTAACAATTTTGAAGCTTCCTTCTTTCCCATCTTCCCATATAAGAGCCAATGAGCAAGAAAATCTTTTAATCTGGCAAGAGTAGACCACACAAATTACTGCCCATCAGTGGGAACCCTCACCCCAGTCATGCCTCCAAATACTAGGACATCCTAAGCCAATCCCTTCTCGTGCTCTTCCGCAAATCATTTTCAAGTCAGCCTTGGAAACTTGACCTGTTTGCCCTGGAAATCTCAGGATGTGTACACACACACACAACCTTTCCAGGCATTCTTGTGTGTGTGCAGTAGGCACAAGGTCTCAGATCTAAATCATGTTAGGGGTTGAAGGTGCTCAGTGTCCCTTCAAAGAGAATGAGGCTGTAGAGAGGTTAAGTGAATAATGGGCCAATTGATTATAATTTTGTGTGTGTACAAAAAGGATGTTAATTTCTGTGTCTAAACAACACAGCACTGGTCAACAGATGGGAGAAACACAATGATTCAAAAATTATAATTGCCAATATCTAATCTTGTCCAAGAACATCTGTGATTTCTTTCAACAGAAACATAAGAATTACCAAAACTAGAGGGTGAGGAGAAGCCTCAACTCTCCAGGCTTAGGGAACCCCATTCATACGTTAAAATACTACTTCCTCCAGAGTGATGATATAAGGGGGAGGGGCCTTTGAGTGGGAATTGGGTCATGAGAACAAAGCCACCATGAACCAATGAATGGAATTCGTGTCCTTATACAAGACACACAGCTCATCCCTTCCACCATGTGGCGACTTGAGAGGCATCTATCCAGCAACAATATCGCCACTGGTGAACCAGGAAATGCACCCTCCCCCAACACTGAGTCTGCTGCCACCCTGAAGTTGGGCTTCCCAGTCATCGACACTAGGAGAAATAGTTTTCTTTTGTTTATAAGCTCCCCAGCTTATGGAATTTTGGTTATAGTAGCTTGAACCTACTATACCACACAGCTTCCTCCACTAAGCTGGGCACTGAACTAAGCACTGAGTGTGTATAAAAATGAGCAGAACACATTTCCAAACTCAAAAGGTCACTCAAGGCTTCTATCTGTGATATGTAAGAAACTTTCATCACTCTGGTATGACAGAATTAAGTCTTTGTGTCTCAAAAGGCCTTATTTGATCTGATCTGAATGTCTTATTTGCAGACATGGATCGGAGCATTGCTATAAAAATACTCATCTACACGTACCCCCTTTCTTTGGGCTATAGAAGATCCCCTTGCTTTCGATTTGATCAAGGGACTTAGCTTGGGCTGGTGGAACACAGGTGGGTATGAGGAAAGAGGACACACATTTGATAGATGACGGCTTCGCTTGGGTCGAGTTTCTAGGTAAGAACACCCTTCAATGCTGCATCCTCAGTGTGGGTCTGGAGAGATGCACAGACCCAAACCCTAGGCACAGCAGGCAGGGAAGCTGGCTCGGAAGAGCTCAGTCTAGCTCACCTGAACAACTGATCTTTAAACACACGTAAAGAAATGCTTGCTACTAGGTGCTGTTGGAGGTTTCACTGATTTGTTGCATAGCATTGCTGCTGCTGGCAATGGTTAATGAGTATGTCTGGCAAGGTTCCAGGCAAGTCTACTAGTTAGAGACTAAGAAAACTCCAGAGGATTAGAGACACGAGATGGGGTTTCCCCAAGCAACACAGACAGGTATGCGAAGATGTTAATGAACCTAAATGAACATGTATCTACTGCTTCATACTAAACATCTGGGCAAGGAAGAGTTCTGAGATAATGATGTAAAAACGGATCCAATGGTCAGTAGTCAGGGTTGTGACTGAACATTAACTGTATCCCACAGGTTTAAGTATTGCTGGAGCACATTGCTGGATGCCTTACCTTGGAGAAAACAGCCATTCCCTCAAACCCTAGCTGCCATAGACAATCTGCCTTTTCACTTCACCCTCTCACTCTTATTTCCTGTTCCGTTAGGAGGAAAATGCCAAGCAATTTAGAATTCCAGGAATACAGCATAATAAAGCTTACCTCCTTCTACACTTCTACACACACACCAAGAACAAAATTAAAAACTACTGAAAGTTGATCCCGAATTTCCTGAGGAATCACCACACTGATTTCCAAAGTGGTTGCACAAGTTTGCATTCCCGCCAGCAATGGATGAGGGTACCCCTTCCTCCACAACCTCTCCAGCAAAGGCTATCATTGGTGTTTTTGATTTTAGCCATTCTGACAGGTGTAAGATGATATCTCAAAGTTGTTTTGATTTGCATTTCCCTGATCGCTAAGGAGGTTGAGCATGACCTTAAGTGTCTTTTGGCCATTTGCAATTCTTCTGTTGAGAATTCTCTGTTCAGTTCAGTGCCCCATTTTTTAATTCAGTTATTTAGCATTTTAAAGTCTAGTTTCTTGAGTTCTTTATATATTTTGGAGATCAGACCTTTGTCTGTTGCGGGGTTGGTGAAGATCTTCTCCCAGTCAGTAGGTTGCCTTTTTGTCTTAGTGACAGTGTCCTTTGCTTTACAGAAGCTTCTCAGTTTCAGTAGGTCCCATTTATTCAATGTTGCCCTTAATGTCTGTGCTGCTGGGGTTATACATAGGAAGCGATCTCCTGTGCCCATATGTTGTAGGGTACTTCCCACTTTCTCTTCTATCAGGTTCAGTGTGTTCAAACTGATATTGAGGTCTTTGATCCATTTAGACTCGAGTTTTGTGCATGGTGATAGATATGGGTCTATTTTCATTCTTCTACAGGTTGACGTCCAGTTGTGCCAGCACCATTTGTTGAAGATGCTCTCTTTCTTTCATTGTATACTTATCGAAAATGAGATGTTCATAGATTTGTGGGTTAAAATCCGGGTCTTCTATACGATTCCATTGGTCGACTTCTCTGTTTTTATGCCAGTACCATGATGTTTTCATTACTGTAGCTCTGTAATAGAGTTTGAAGTCAGGGATGGTAATGCCTCCAGAAGTTCCTTTATTGTATAGGATTGTTTTGGCTATCCTGGGTTTTTTGTTTTTCCATATAAAGTTGATTATTGTCCTCTCAAGATCTGTGAAGAATTTTGATGGGACCTTGATGGGGATTGCATTGAATCTATAAATTGCCTTTGGTAGAATTGCCATTTTTACTATGTTGATCCTCCCAATCCAAGAGCAAGGGAGATCCCAGCAATACCACTCTTGGGAATATACCCAAGAGATGCCCTATCATATGAAAAAAGCATTTGTTCAACTATGTTCATAGCAGCATTATTTGTAATAGCCAGAAACTGGAACCAACCTAGATGTCCTTCAATGGAAGAATGGATGAAGAAGGTGTGGAATATATACACATTAGAGTACTACTCTGCGGTAAAAAACAATGACTTCTCGAATTCTGCATGCAAATGGATGGAAATAGAAAACACTATCCTGAGTGAGGTAACCCAGACCCAAAAAGATGAACATGGGATGTACTCACTCATAATTGGTTTCTAGCCATAAATAAAGGTCACTGAGTCTGTAATTTGTGATCCTAAAGAAGCTAAATAAGAAGGTGAACCCAAAGAGAAACATATAGTTATCCTCCTGGCTATGGGAAGTAGACAAGATTGCCGGGCAAAAAACTGGGATCTTGGGGGTGGGGCGGGATGGGGGTAAGGGGAGAGGGGGAGAGAAAAGTGAGAAGGGGAGGATGGGGGGAACTTGGGGAAATGGGATGATTGGGATATAGGAGGGTTGGTTAGGGGAGCAGGGAAGCACATATCTTAGTTAAGGGAGCCACCTTAGGGTTGGCAAGAGTCTCGAACCTAGAGTGGCTCCCAGGTGCCCCGGGCGATGTCCCCAGTTAGTTCCTTGGGCAGCTGAGGATAGGGAACCTGAAATGACCCTATCCTATAGCCATACTGATGAATATCTTGCATATCACCATAGAGCCTTCATCTGGTGATGGATTGAAATAGAGACAGAGACCCACACTGGAGCACCGGACTAGGCTCCCAAGGTCCCAATGAGGAGCAGAAGGAGGGAGAACATGAGCAGGAGGTCAGGACCACGAGGGGTGCACCCACCCACTGAGACAGTGGGGCTGATCTATTGGGAGCTCACCAAGGCCAGCTGGACTGTGACTGAAAAAGCAAGGGATAAAACCGGACTCTCTGAACATGGCGGACAATAAGGGCTGATGAGAAGCCAAGGACAATGGCACGGGGTTTTGATCCTACTTCATGTTCTGGCTTTGTGGGAGCCTAACCAGTTTGGACGTTCACCTTCCTAGACCTGGATGGAGGGGGGAGGACCTTGGATTTTCCACATGGCAGGGAACCCTGCTGCTCTTCGGACTGGAGAGGGAGGGGGAGAGGAGTGGGGGGAGGGGGAAAGGGGCGGGAGGAGGGGGAGGGAAATGGGAGGCTGGGAGGAGGTGGAATTTTTTTTAATTTTTTTCTTTTCAATAAAAAAAAGAAAAACATAAATACAAAAAAATAAAAAAATAAAAATAAATAAATAAATAAAAAAACTACTGAAAGTATTTGATTCTGCCGCTAGATGGCAGTCATAATACTACACATTGGAACTACCTACCAAGTACCACTCCTACTCCTTAATGGTGGAATTGGAGGTGTGAGGAGTAGGGGACCCGGGAGTGGGACTGGGAACGGAACCAAAGCTGAGACAACTCCTGCCATGCAAAAGTTAGAATGGTTATGGTGACTACTTGAGAAGAAGCAGAACAAGTGCAGGATTTTTCCAACCACGCCTACAAAAAAAGGCAAGAACAACCGAGTGGCCTTCTAGGTGTTCTAGGCTAGCACCTGACGTCAGTACTGGTATCTCAAATTATAACGCAAGAGACTTCAGTCACAGTTGAGTACCTAAACCTAACATCCTAGAGAGCAGCGCTGTGAAGCAACCGGGTGGTGTCAGGTATCAAGAGTCTCTGGCTCTGAGCTGCGGGAACCTGGTTTTAAAAGGAGTCAGGACCAACACACAGCAGTCACCAGGGCTGAGTCCTCTATAGGTCAGGAACCTATGGCCATGTTCAGAAACCAACTGAGGTGTGCTTCCCCAGGTGGGAAAGGAAAGCTGAGCAAACCATCACCAGGGTGCAGACAGGATTAGGCATGGCATGGATTAAGAGCAAGTTTCAGACTTTAAATTTCATACCATGTTTGATCGCATGGACTAGTTATGCAGTGTTTGTATTAAAGCTGGTGAAGGACCCCAAAACACCATTCTTATAAGATGTACTGCTAGTCTGTAGGTCTGGCATAGACAAATGAACTGAGTGCAAAATGCATGATTCCTCAATCTGTAGATAGGAACCTCCAAGCCAAAATTTTAATCTGAAGCATAAAGAAACCTAACTATCAAGGCAGACAAGTTCAGCAAGAGAAATACTGTATCACCCAATATAAATTTAAATATAAGACACACTGAAAATGTTTTTTATTATTTTCAGAATCCTTACCAAGTCTAAAATAAGAACAATTATTGTTAACAAAAATGGCAATATCACACTTTTAAAATAAGGACAAGGAAACAGTAAGTGATTACAAAGATCTGGCATTCTAAGATTAGACACAGGCATAGAAATACATAAACTCTAGTCCAAAAAGCATTTCTTAGTAAAAGATACTGAATAATGAAAAGCTTTACATGCTATAAGAAAAGGAAAGTAAGAATGAACCATAGGGCCGGTGAAGGACTCAGCATAGAAAAGCACTGTGCAGCACAAAGATCTGAGCTCAAATGCCCGGCATTGATATAAAAACAAAACAAACAAACAAAAACCTAGGCAGGCTCATGCTGCCCTGTGCAGTGAGATAGTAGGCTCACAAAGGTCGCTGGCTGCCAGCCTGACTCCCAGGTTCAGTGAGAAAGCCTGTCTCAAGGAAATAAAGTTGAGAGGCACCTGACAGGAGACTTAAAATCATAATTAAAAAGCTCTGTCATTGACATAGAGATAGCAAAATAATATATATGCAGTGTGCATATGGGTGGAGCTCAGACAGCAACTTGTCTGAGTAGATTTTTTTTCCCCTTATGGGTCCCAGGCGTTGACCTCAGGTTGTCCAGCTTGTTGGTAAGTGCATTTGCCCACCGAGCCATCTCGTCAAATATTACCTGTGTTTATCAAGAACTTTAGCACATTTCAGACACAATGGTGAAACTTGAGGCACAACCACTGATGTAAGATTAATGTGCAGATTTCCACAGTATATTGAGTTACATACTACTACTGAGAGTCAATGTGATGACTTTATTTAATGTCATGGAACTCTATCAATCAATCATATGTTGAATCTGAAAAATAGAATGCTTCATTAGGGAAACATCTGCTGTCCTTTTGTGGACTATATGTGGTTTGTCTGCCATTATGCTTTCTAAATCTTTGTGTTTGCTCCATAGATTACTGCTGCTCTCTGTCAAGGTCCCAGAGGAGAACTTCCTACTCTTTTAGTGTGGAAAGTGATTACTGAATAATAACCAGTCAGGTTCTCAGGAATAACTGACTCTTGATTTGGCACAGCATCCCAGGACCCAGCCATATGTGAGGAAAAGAAAGCAGGCATTTACATCATTCCTTCCCCAAGGCTCAGAGAACATTGTGGAGGAGGGGGCTGAACAAATATAAGAACCAAGGAAGGGGTGCAAGGCTGTGTAATTATTTCCTCCCAGTTGAAACATTTCCTTCTGAAGGGAAGAAATAAACTCATAAGACTCAAGAAGTAAAGGAAATTTGCAAGTCTCAGAATGAATCATATAAAGGCTGAGGAAGTTCCTGAAACTGACAGGCTTCACAAGGCCCTTCCATTGTGCTGTATAATGACTAAGCAATTTCTAAGGAGACTCTAATTCAGTGAGCTGTCTTCAGGTTTTCCAGAACTCCAGGGAGTTATTGACCAATGTGCTAGTTACTTTTTATGTCAACTTGACACAAGATAGAATCATTCTTAGATGTGGGAACATTAGTTTGAAGGAAATAAAATGCTCCCATTAGACTGGAGTATAGACAAGCCTGTGGGGTATTTTTTGATCAATAATTGACAATGAAGGGTCTAGCCCACAGTGGGTGGTGCAACCTTCACATAAAAAAGCAGACCAAGTAAGCCATGGAGAGCAAACCGGTAAGCAGTGTTCCAACATTGAGTTCCTGGTCTGACTTTCCTTCACAATGGTGATGAACTATCAGCTGCATGCTGGAATCAAAGTTTTCTTCCCAAGGTTGTTTTTGGTCATGGTGTTTATCACACCAACAGAATCCAAATGAAAGCTCTAAGACAGGGGTAGGCTTTGCACAATACAGCTGTGTTTGAGTCATCCACTTATAAGTAACCCAGATAAACTCAATTCACTAAGAGTAACATAAGAATGCCTCTCTTCACAATCACCCATGTTTCTCTATAGTTTGAAAACACTAGAGTTTTCAAACAGTGAAGTAAAAAATGGAAATAAAATTTTTTTGAAAGACAAAATATCTTTATAGTTGTTAAAACATATATTGTGGTAGCATTTGCACAGAGCTTGGAAGACCCATGCTCTACAGCATCTCGGAATATATACACAAGTAAATTGAGAATGGCACTCCAGTGAGCTCTGCAAGGTGATGACTACACAAGAAAGGCTGGAATCATTCACCATCTCTAGAGAAAGCAGCAAAGAATTTCAGAAGTAAAGGAAATTTGCAAGTCTCAGAATGAATCATATAAAGGCTGAGGAAGTTCCTGAAACTGACAGGCTTCACAAGGCCCTTCCATTGTGCTGTATAATGACTAAGCAATTTCTAAGGAGACTCTAATTCAGTGAGCTGTCTTCAGGTTTTCCAGAACTCCAGGGAAAAGTATAGCAAAAGGGGCTGCAATACTAGCTTATACATCTCAGAAATACGAAGAAAGAGTTAGTAATATACAGACATTATTCTACCTTTATTTTATATCATTTTGAAATTATTTGTGATTCTCATCCATAAATGAGAATGATGTGTTCAAAATTAATATATGTAATACACTTATATATATCCTGAGGAAAGATATAACAGAATAGTCAATGAGAAAAAAGTTGAAAATAACATATAATGAAGTCACACACTACTAGAAGATCACTGTGTTCTTCGTGGGGCAGAGATGAGCATGAGCTGCCTAGATCCAAACTTTAGCAGAAGCTGCTTGCTTTTTCACATGTGCTTTGACTCAGTCACTGAAAGCCCTTTATTTAAGGCTGACAAAATGAACCTCAGAAGACAGCTGAAGGTCAGTCTCTGGAGAGACAGATGAAAGTCAGCCAATTCTAACTGGAATGAGAGTAGAATTTTCACTTAAATCAGGCCAGGCAAGTACCCAGGAGGCCAAACTACCTGCCCAGGTTTCTAAGGGAGACAAGACACTTGTGCCTCTCACATGGTGGAAAAGTACCCTAAATATAACATGTTGCAGCTGTTCTTTGGATTGTCACCTGTAGCTGTAAGGTTTAACTGGCATCATCTCTACCACTCAGAATTTAAGAACAGTGTGTGTGTCTGTGTGTGTCTGTGTGTCTGTTACTTGGGCATTTTTCTTTCAAGCTTCCATCTCTCATTTATAACATCAGAGGCGAGAAAACCTCTAAGACAAATGGGAAAAAAAATCAGTCAATATAAGAGTTTAGGGTATAAAATGAGGTATGAAGTAGTGGCCTCTCCACAGGAGGACCCACGCACAAAAGAATTGTATAAATGTTCTGAACTTCTCCTCCGCTGCTATGCCCAAAGTTTTGCCAGACATGCAAAATAAAATCAGGGGATGTTCAGTTGTGTCCAGAATGTGGCCTTACAGCAACAACAAATGAGGTCATGGAATAAGTCGAATCCGATCCTTGTTTACATACGAAGTACACATTTTGTCTAGCAACTTTACGATTTCCAAGGATCCTTGTTGGAAACCACCTGCAGCAGGCCAGCAATGTATAGAAGCTCGGGACAGTGTGATGTATGCACACAGGTAGGAACCCATCAACTAGATTCTTTTGGAAAGCCAGAAATTACTGGTTCTACGTATCTCATGTGCCTTTTAAAAAGAATCTAGATTGTGCTTTGCTTGTGATCATTTTTTAGAATTTTTTTTCTCTCTCTTAGTAACAGAATCTCCCAAAGACAACTGACTTCTTCATGATTAATTCAGTGAGAAATTTTTAGTTTTCCAAGTGAACAAGATAAACAATGAGACACAAAAATAGAGATACCATGAACACGGGCATACAAAGAGAAAAGCACTCACTGATTCTACTAAAAAATAGTGCAAAATAAAGTAAGCTCAAAGACTCTAATGAGACACGTGGGAAACTGTGACATGCCCAGCTAATTGTGATCTTGCTACAGTGCTATTAACCTCAGAATCAGGAACATAAATGAGACAATCAGGGAACTGTGAAAGTCAAAACTTTTCCACCAGATAACCCATTTTATGATCTTTGCCCCTAGCTTTTCTACTGGTTTTCAGGGCTGACTTATATTAGCATAACCTACAGAGGTTGATCGTGGATCATGTCTGGGTCCCAACCCCAAAGACAGACATCTGAATCAAGGTGACTTTGATAAGGTAGGCAAAACAGAGAACTACTATGTTGGGTTTTTTTGTTTCTTTGTTTGCTTCGTTTGCTTTGCTTCATTCTGAAAACATAGTGTCAGGAGGCTACATTTACATCTCCATTTTTAAACATGTGCTCTACATTTGACAATTCAAGCTCTGTTCCTGCCAACTCATGAAACCACAAAGCAGACCTTGTATTTAACTGAGAGCTAATATAGCAGAGTCAGGTTCTTTTTATCTTACTGCATGCAGCTTCCCTGAAATTCTAGCATCTATGAATAGTTACAGAGAAAAGCACTTCTTAAGCAACTTCAAACTCTTGCACCTTCCTACTGATACAATCATACCACAAGAACTTGTTCCACTAGCTCGAAAATAATGAAACTAAAAAGGAATAAATTTATCATTACAGTAAATGGCACTGGCATAACTAATCTCCTATGGGTTAATGCTAGTCTATAGTCTTTTACTGTTGTGTAGCAGTTTCTTCTCCAATTCAAATATCCCATTTTGGAGGGAAACATATTGAGACACAGATGTTAGGCAGGAGGTGTAACATTCCACCCTGTAGGATAACTACTTTAGGCCCAAGAAGTAAACAACATAATGACTTCAGGAAGTTCCTGAAATTGATCAGATTCACCAGGCCCTTCCCTTGCCAAGCATAAACAATCAGTAAGGACTGCAGAGGGACACTCTCAGATAATGTAAGCTCTATGGAAACGGCAGAGACAAGCAGACCCGCCTGAAGAAGGCTCAGAGCAGCTGAGCTATCTGCAAAGGGCACTCTCCAACCTGTTGAGCTGCTTGCAGGATTTGGACTTGACTTCAAGTTTCCAGCTTCCAGGAGCTGTCACCCATGCTGAGGTGGGCTTTGGTGATTCAGCTGTCCTCTGAGTTATTTCTGTTTCTATAAGTAACCCCCATCTATATTCCTATAAGTAACTCCAATAAAACTTACTAGTTCACCAAGTTGCACTTTGGTGGTACTCACAGTTTGGTGTGTCAGCATTTCAGTATCTGTCATGTCTCCCAGAAACAGTTCCACAAAGCATGTACAAAACAAAACCACAATACCCCAAATTTAAAGATATAGTTTTTGATACTACTAAGGCCAGTCCTTCTCCCTCAAAATCCTTATAATAAAATGAAGATACTGATATTCAAATCACTCATATACTTAATAACATAGAGAATCGCAGATCTGTATATACTTGGAATCACATTTTATGGTCACACAGGAAAAAGACATATAGTTGTTCAGCTGGCGACAGGTTTCTTGAGTGTTAGCATAATGGGTTTTCTAGCATACTTTAAAACCTATTTATAGCTTTTAAGTGGAATAAAATATTCAGAGTAAAGGAAGAGGGAGAGAACTAAGTGTCTGAGGAGAGGAGGAAAGCATTTGAAGCAGCGGTTGCTGAGAGTAGAGTGTATACTGGGAACACATACAAGAGACAAGGGCAGGCAGCATGGAGGATTCATACGTAATCAGGGAGCATAGCATGGAGGGCCCACACATAAGCAGAACACAAACTCACAGTGGCAGAACCTGGAGAGTTCCAGAATTTTCTTCTAGCAGTTTGTGCAGTTCAGATTAAGGGTAAGAAGAAATAAGAACTAGAATTCTTCTAGAGCTGAGGTTTCCCATGTGTCTGTCTGTTCCTTAAAGAAATTAAGGCGTTATTAAGAAGGTAACATCACAGAATTTCAGAGAAGAAAGTGGAGACAGAGAAGGAGAAGCATGCTTGGAGTCAACTTCCCAGGGAAGAAATGGGTCCGTGTTTGTGGAAAGTTGAGGGAGAACCCTGGAATGATAGAAGGTCAGGGGGTGGGGACCTGGAATGTTATAAATTACCATTTTTAAAAACTCATTAAGGGAAATTAAAGACTGGTTCTGTGTGTGGGAGCCCACAGGAGTGGATCTGTTCCACTTTGACTAACGGTCAGAGAGTTCAGACATATTCTTGCTCCTTCAAGGTTATGACAGGAGGTTTGACCTACGGTGTGCCTACTAACAGGATGTTTTGACCTACGGTGTGGTTACTTGATGTTTTGGGTATTAAGAAGGTGATTACTTTGTTCTTTGTATCTTGGTAAAGAAGTCTCTTGCTTTCCCCCTCCTTTTTGGACTGGGGTATATAAAGGCTATGGAAAATAAACATGAGGTGGATCTCAGCATTTACTGAGTGTCCTCCTGACTCTATCTGTTGTCTCTTGTTTCTTTCTCTATCCTTTCTCCTTCCCCCTAACTGTGGAAGAATATGTTGGGCGAACCTGACAGTTCTAGGACATTAATAGATGGGTGTACCAAGAAAAGATAGCCTTTGATAGTCAGAGAATACAGCCCTACAAGGCTCCAAAGGGCACAAAGATTATGTGACACTTTGTACATTGATGTCTGGTTCTTTAGTGGATTTTGGTTTCACTTTTAAGGCCTCTCTTACAAGGAGCTTGTGATAGATAAGGATATGTCTTATATAAGGATATAGCTCAGTGTGGTTGTTCTAATCTTGGTGTAATTAGAAGCCAAATGCATAATAACTAGCGCTTTCTTAGTATTTTATATTGTCAACCTATGTTTTTATGCTTTCCAAATGATACATTTCCACAAATGTGGAACTAGAAGTCACCATTGATTCTAACAGGCATAGTATTAATGTTCTACAAGAAAAAAGATGCTGCCAATTATAACTGCATATCCAAATAACAGATATATTCAAGGTACATCATACACTAAACAAAATATACTAATATCTCAAAAGAATTTTATGTGTATGATAACATAACTACCTCCATATTAGAGGAAAAGAAACCAAGACATGGGAAGGTTAAATAGTTGCCTATTTAACACAGAGGTAACATGCTATAGAATCAATACTTGAACACAGAAAGCCTAGCTCCAAAAGCTGACCTTTGAATGTACACAGAATACAATCCCAGCTCAGTTAGTACTGGGAAGGGGAAAAGAAACATTATCATATTCAAATTTGAGCTTTGTAATGAGCATTTGAGAGTTTGTGGCTGATATATCTGAACATTTAGACAGCCAGAGAGGCCTTACATCCCACATAAGAGGTTATACCAGGCCTGGTCTCTGCAAACCTTCTTCCCCAGATAGCAGTTTCCTGAAATACCCTGGATACCACTAGTCAGTACCAGCTCATCTCTGCCAGTTGGGAAGTCTTGCGTCTGGCCATTTTAAATCCATTACATCTTTAGGAATACGTAGTCTTCTACCCTTTCTGGCATCATGCATTTCATTTCATTAAGATAATACCTGTAGTCACAACTGCGGATGTCCCTAACACAGAGGCCAAGTGAATGAGCATCCAGGCACCCAGCTACCAGAACACACGGCCTGAGGCTGTACAGCCACAGCTTTCAGAACCAGCAAAGCTGGAAGCCGGGCTCATGGAGTTCCTGCATTTCATTTACAGCTCGCTGCCTTCGTTGCTATGGTAACAGATGCCACAGAACTAGAAAGTCACGGTCATGGTTGACATTCCCCACCGACATAGCAGCAAATGTTCAATTGTGTTGCTCATCAAAGATATAAAATATATGGCAATATACCGTTGTTATGTTTCCCTTTTACATCATAAAACCCAGTCTAAAAATCAGCAAACGTAAGCCTTATTTTCATAGTTATCAATGAGAAAATGGTAGTACTTGTGGCTAGAGCTTTGATAGTACCATCACTAACATCTGTTGAGTATGTTGGCTGAATCAGGCACGCTGCTGGTAAGCATTTCCAGAGGAAGACACTATACATTTCATTCCATAGGACACTCAGGGAGACCGATTCAGAGAGAGACACTGGTGCCGTCTTTAGGAATTATCTCAAATTCCGAACAGGTGTGTGAGGAGTTTGACATGTCTTCCTCTGAAAACATGCCCCCAAAGAAAATTTAGAATTCATTCAAAGATCCAGATGCAAGTATCCATTACAATTGTTACAATGACAAAATAGTTATCAGCTTCGTCTGTTTAACAAAGTTTTAAATTTTCACCCACCACTACTGTAATACAATTGTGACTAGCAACTTGATGTGTTTAGTAAAGACAATTATTTAATTTCATCAAAATTCTAATACTTTATAGTTATTAAAATATTGATAAAGTTTCCCCTTCTGTTTCTGTGTATATGTTTTCTACACTTAGTTTTGTTATTGGCGGAATGAAACAGCTTAGACAAGAGTTTGGGTATCTTGGCTCTGAGCCAGTGTCGAGGAGTTGCTTTCACTCCCGCATATCAGTGACTCAGAGATCTGAGCGCTGTGACTGACAGAACTGATTCTGGACTGAGAAGGCCTGCTTTGGAGCTCATCTCTGTCATCCACGTGCATGGGACCCGAGGGCTTGGTTTCTCTGTTGTGTTTCCTCATCTGTCAGTGGGATAGTTCTGATTCCCATCAAAGACTTTACGAGCCAGAGGGTTGACATTATACACTGCTGAGAACAGTGTCTGCACCCGGGCATAGACAGTTGTCGTGTGGCATGAGCCCTCTCCCTCTTTCGCATTCTTTCTTTACTGTGTTCAGGATGCCTCGGTTTCTTCCTGCCTCACTGTAAGCTCTCACTAAATTTCATCTCAATCTCTTCCTGGGCTAGTCCCTGGACCAGTCCTCTTCCACCTTCTCCTTCTACAATGACCATCTCATCTAGCCCAAAGTTTTAAACACTGACTTTTGCCTACACAGTGACTCCCGAATGTGTAACTGTCGCTCAGAAAGCCTTCTCCACTATTCCTGAGTCACAAATCAATACTCCAAACGCTAGCTCAACATCTGATGCTGCATGTCATGTCTGTACACAACTGTACTGCACACACTTGATCCACACACTTTTCTCCTCCAGTCCATGGAAATCGCACACTTCCATTGTTCAGTAAAAATGGACACTTTCTGATTCTTCTCCCTCACAGTCAATCTACTTGGGAATTATAATGGCTCTTCCTCCCAAATGAATACATAGAAATGTATCCATTACTGTCACCATAGTCCAAGCCACCACCTCCTGTGAAATTTAGTTCTTGTCTGGATTCCCATTACTGTCTTCTGATAATTAGTTTCTCTGTGATTGCGGTTCTACCTACCACCCAACCTCCTACCTTGTTTACCTGTTCAACATTATAGCCACAGGGAGCCTTTCTAAACAAAAGGACTATAATGTTGTACCTCTCTCTGTTCAGATAGATCCGGTAACTCCCATTTCACTCGACATGAAACCAAACAAAACAAATAAACGTATGTGGGACTACAGTGTTCAACATCAAAGGTTCACTCCTTCATCTTCCTTCATCACAGAAGCCTTTAACAGTTGACAAACATCTATAGAGCCCTTCCTAGAATAATGGTGTTACAGCTATAAAGAAACAAACAATAAATTGCAGGAGAAATCAGTTCAGTTTTTAAATGTTTTAAGTGCAATGTAACCTATGTGTTCCAGTAATAACACATTATATAGCAAGATCTATTTAACTGGGAGGTCCAAGACAGTACTGAGACTTTTGGACAAACAAGTCTGCCATATCCACCTGCTGTGGCATACAGAACTAACTCAATAAATGTCAACTTTAACCATGTGTATTTTTATTCTTGGTTAAGACCTAGTAATAGTAATCCACATTTTTTAGCAACATCATGAGTGCTTGTGGCACTACAATGTTCTTCAAATTCTTCGTTCATGCACACAATACGTTTCATTTTTTTAATCCACAAACCAAAACAAAAACCCACATATGCAAATTGGCATCTAAAACTATCTTTATTTTTGATAGAGTCTCACTCTGAAGCCTTGGATGGCATGAAATTTATGCCCAGGCTGGCCCTGAACTCAGAAAGCTCCATCTACCTCTGTGCTATAAAAATGCTATAAAATTCCTGTTCACTTAAACTGCTGTAAAAGAAAAGTCCTGGAGAGGTTACAGATCTTGATAACAAGTGAACACATGTTTTACGACATCTAAGTCTCAGTTTGATGTTATTCCCATGCAGCTGAACAGATCCTTGAATTCTACCCATGACCACTTTGAAGTCCTCTTGATAAAGACTGATGCTCTGTATTACTTATGGCTACTTCTCCCTTGCAAACTGCTTAGTTGTTCCAATGATGGAAACTACACAGCAGCCTAGAATAGTGGTTCTCAACCTGTGAGTGGTGATTCCTTTGGGGGTCACAGATCAGATATCCTGTGTATCCTATATTTACATTATGATTCATAACAGTAACAAAATTACAGTCATGAAGTAGCCACAAAATAATTTTGTGGTTGAGTGTAGCAGGAAAGTTTCTGTCCCACCCAGTCCCGCAGTCGTTCAGTCCCCCCAAAACACATAGAAGCTTATATTAATTATAAACTGTTTAGCTCAGGTTTATTACTAACTATCTCTTATAACTTAAATTAACCCATAATTCTTATCTATGTTCAGCCACGTGACTTGGTACCATTCCTCAGTAAGGCACTCTCATCTTGATTCCTCTGCGTCTGGCTGGTGACTGCATCTCTGCCTTTTCTCTTCCCAGAATTCTCTTAGTCTGGTTGCCATGACTATACTTCCTGCCTGGCTGCTGGCCAATCAGTGTTTTATTAAAAGCCAATACGAGTAACAAATCTTTACAGTGTACAAACGCATTATCCCCACAACAGTTGAGAGTCACTATAGGAGGAACTGTATTAAAGGGTCGCAGCGCTAGGAAGACTGAGAAGCCTCCTATCTTCTGTTCCTTTTGCCCGTATTCCCTTTACCACCTCCTCTTTACTTGTCTCTGTCCAGGTGCTCACTCTAGTTATCCCATCTGTCTCCTTGAGAACGACCAGGAGCATCTCACTACATTTCTTCCTGTTCTATGGGTCCATATCTGAGATCCACACCTAGCTTTTATTAAAGAGGCTTGAAGCCCTTGGCTGACTCTAGTTTAGCTTTATTAAAATTGGACAGATAAGATAACATCCCAGTTCTTCTCTTGCAAACCTCCTAGAAGCAACTCCAAGACTAGCTAGCCCTGCAGGCATAGCCACGGAGTGGGTTTGTGGGTGCACCACAGCTGTGGAAAACCTACTCTCTACACAGCTGTATCCCTTCAAACACTCCCGGGCTGATCTGAGCCTGGTGAGAGGGAAGGAGGTTTAAGGAGTGGAGGAAATGACCCAGCATACTGACTGAGACCCTGTATAGATTGGGAACTCTGGACACACTTGGGACTGAGGCTGGAGAATGGAAGAAGAGAATTCTCTGAGCAGATTCACACTAGAGAGCTGCCTGTGTCCTCTGTAACCTTAGGCTCCAGTTCTAACCACTGTAAACCAGGCAGGAAGCCGCAGTGAGAGCAGTTTAGCCATGCCCTGGGGAAAGATAAACAAGATTGACACTTCTGTAAAAGGAGCTGGTTGCTTTGACCTACAGCACTGACTCATGTATGTTTCACTCCTAGATGAGATCCGTATTTTCAACAAGGTCTCAGGTGATATGGGAACAGTATTTTTCAGAGTGTAACCCAGAACAGTGTTCTCCAAAGTGTTTTGTGCCTGTGCCCAGGAAATCCGCCCCCCCCCGCAAAATAACATACTCCTTACATATAAGTAAATTGAAACCTAAAGTATTTTTAAGTTTAAACTGTTGTGTCACGTTATGAAGAGTTTATGGTACTGATACCCTGAAACAACTCTACCACATTTAAATGAATGGAATCTAATAAACATCTTGACTTATGAGACCCAGCACTATCTATTTTTTTTAACAAAGTCTGAACGAATTCTGCTTTAACATTCAGAACTTTTTTATGATTTCTTTTTATCTCTTAAAACATTTCGATTTCGGCTTCATCACAAAATTTATCCAATTTTATAACTGACTCGATGCCTTAAATTAATCACCTCATAATTTTCATGGGATATAAATGTAAAAAAAATGTTTTAAAAAACATTCACTATCAAAAGAACGTTGGGTGTAGGTTTACTTCTGAGTAAGTTATTCATTTTATTGATATGTGTCAGTTGTGCTACTAGGTAACTTAATAAACTCTGAACAAGTTTCCAGAAAGAAATTGCACTGTCAACTTGAACCTTCTACAAAGCTGATGAACTCAACAGACCTTCAATGACTGAGGAGAAGTTGGACTGCTGCAGTTTCAGAGACTAACGACTATTTATCTCAGGCTATCTTTAGCCATCCAAATAGCCATTCCTTGCCCACCTCTGTGCGTGACTGAACATCTTGTGACTAGCAGACAAAATCCTTTCGGATTGTATTAAGGAAACTCTACTCTCTACCACCCGAAAGACTAAGAGATCATGAGACCACGCCTGAGGCCTACAACAGAGGCTTCCACCCACCTGCTTATGTTCCCATCAACATATTTAAAAAGTGCCTTGATGTGTTATTGCCTTTTTTCTATTACCATAAAAACTTCATCAAACCGTTAGCATGCTGAAACACAGAACATGGAATTTGGACAAACTAAATCAGCGCCCCAGGCCATGGTCACTCATATTTGGCTACAGAATAAACCTCTGAGGTAAAAGTTATGGGGGCTTTGTGTGGACAAAGGCATCTCAGGTACTAATCACGAAAGGTAACGGAGCACCTGGGAAGCAAGCGGCTGTAAATTGTCTCCACTGCACCCATGGAAAGGGCCGACTATGTCCCTCAGTCTGAAGACTCTTCATGTCTTGATTACTCAAATGCCTGAGAATCTTGCTAAAAAGAGCCCCAAGACTATTTTTCAGGGAAAACTGGAAGTCTAAATAGTGTTCAAGGCACAAAATGTTGACAAGTAGCAGGAGGCTTAAATGAAAGTTTATTAATCAAACAGCTGTCATGGGCAGTGTCTGACGGCCAGGGGATTGAGAAGAAGTCATGAGAGGGTGAGGATAGTCAAGGTCTTTGTAAAGGAAGCAAAGCTGACACTGAGAAGAGTAGAACCTGAGATACGAAATCAAGTTAAATTACTGGTCAAGTCAGAAAGATGTAGGGTAATATAGTTGGCATTGTTTCCTTTAGCTCGTTAAAGAGACCCTCGTGAGATGGCAGTGTACTATCTTACTTGATTGTTGTAATTATGATAATTATCTGCTATTAAAAATAAGTTATTTAGAAAAATAATTCTTAGGTAAGTTGGTTTTGGACAACTTGCATTATATGAGCTCATTAAAGAACTGCCCTGGCACTAAAGGTATGCTTCATCTAATAATTAAATAATTCAAAAGACAAAATAAACACCACACACACACACACACACTATATATATATATATATATATATATATATATATATATACACACACACATATATATATATATATGTTTCACATTCTTCCTATAATGAGCAAAACAGCAAATGTTGTAAGTTCAAATGCTCTTTATTCTTCCAATAGTCGAAGGAATAGATTTAATAATAAAAAGAGGATGAGGCATCACCTAAAATGAAACCAAGAGTGTACTGATTTGAATCATCTCAATTCTACTGTTACACCATGAATAATGAAAATTTAGAATGTATCTGTCCACAAGACGATGGAAGTCACTGACTGCCCCTACTATCTACCCTCTAGACAACATAAAGAACTCCAGGCAAGATTTCCTATTCAGATCAGCCCCCACATTACCTCCCTCCCTACATTAACAGTCTTCCTTAATATCCCTAGAGGGGTTAATACCATATTTGGTTATGTTATTTTTCTGCCTAATATTGCTCAGTGACTTCCCCAAATGTTTACGAGTCAAGCCTCAAAATGGCATACCACATATACTCCTTCTCCTGCTCAAAACCCTTTATCCTCCAAATCTATAGGCTTAATACCATTGCACACTATACATTTATTCCTCAGGATGGCCCTGAACTTGTGATCCTCCCACTTCAGCTCTAAAGTACCTGAAAGTAGAAGTCTGTGCAGTCAGACCCAGCTTGCTTATTTATTTGTATATTTATTTATTTGTTTATAGCATTATTATTTGCTCTTCCTCAGTTTCATCTCACTTACCCAGACTATCATTTTCCATGTTGACTTGTGAGGCTTGTTCTAATTTCTCCACGAAGGACTGATGTCATCCAAACATCTGCCATACATTCTTCTATCAGAGCATTTAGGATGTTGGATTAAGATATGTTGGATATATTTCACATTTTCCCACTCTCCTTTCTCCATCCTACCACCCTATAGACCTTGGCCAGAAATAAAAGTAAAAACTAAAAATAAAATCACAAGCTGCTTCAGAGTGAGAATCTTGTATTCATCTTTATATTCCAAGCAACCATCACATTGATCTGTGCATAGTACTCAATGAATATTTGTTAAATGAATGGATGCATTATTAAATATAGCTGCAAATCTAATAGCAGTACCAACGAAGTAGATTCTTACAATGTACTGGTGTCACTAAATAAGAGTGAGATACAATCTCAGACTCTGGTATCCCAACCAATTGCAAGTTCTAGAATTACACCATGAGATAGAATGTGTTCTCACAAAGTCAAGAAAATCCCCTAGGAGTCACCCTAGCCATGCCAAGAAGCTCAACACACAATGGCAGCTCTTTATCTGAATTCACCTCCACTTATCTTGACTACTGGTAAACTGAAGGAGTCCTAATGCTAACAGAAAAAAAAACCTAGCACAGAAGACAGATTTGAAAATCATTTCTATTTTAATTTAGTTTTCTTCCTTGGCCATTGTACTCTCTATTACTTAATATATAGAAAATGTTCTAGCATTTTCCTTTCTTTTGAAGTCACAAGGATATTTTTGGTGGCGATGTTTCATTATCGAAGATGCCAGATTTTCAGAGGAGGAGTATATACAATGCACATGATCAACACATTTATTACACATGCTCATCTTCACATGTATGAAATGTCACAATTAAGTCCTTATTGTAAATAATACATATACACTAGTTGTATCGGCTACTTTTCTCTTGCTGTGGTAAAATACCATCTCCAGCAGCAGCTGAAGAAAGAAAGGGTTTATTTTACAGCACAACTCCAGAAAGATAGTCTATAATGATGCAAAAAGGCATAGCAGCAGCACGGAGGAGAAGCAAGGAGATCACATCTCATCTCCACAGAGGAGGCAGAGAGATAAAGAGAGAGAACAGGGGCCTGTCCCAGTGACGTACTTCCTCCAGCCAGGCTTTACTTCCTCCGGGTTCTCGCATCCCTTCAAACAGAGTCATGGACTGGACACCAAGTGTTCAAACACAAGAGTCTATGGGAGAACATATCTTATTTAAACTACCACACTAGTGAAAGTAGGGGGACAGTCAAATAAATAACCAGAAAATCGTCAAATAAACTTCAGCATTACATCACAATCACGTGGGACTTAACTCTCAAGAAAGTACAAATGGATCTTCATCAACAAATCAAAATGTCAGCCGGATGATGGTGGCACAAGACTCTAATGCCAGCACTTGGAAGGCAGAGGTAGGTGGATCTATGAGTTCAGGGACAGTCTGGCCTACAGAATGAGTTTTCAGGACAGCCAGGGCTACACAGAGAAACTCTGTCTCGAAACCCAGCTCCCCCAAAACAAAATGTCAACCACCAATCAGACTGAAGAATATCACAAGTCATTTTAATAAGTATCTCCCTAGTGCAATATATTCAAACAGCACTCAGAAGTCTGGGTCTACGATAAAATTAAATAAAATCTCCAGTCCAATATAATCATGAACTGAATAACATTGAAAGGAAGCCTTTGAAATCAAGAATGACATGAAAGATGGCCACTAGTCACTGTTTCAGCTTTATTTTTCAAGTTCCAGATAGCAGGGAGGACTGGGGGGCAACTGTAATTTATTCTCTAATGTTAACAAAGGACAACAGACATTTCCTCCAACAAAGATATGCATATGTCCAGTAGACCCTCAAAAACCTGTTTAGTAGCACACCATTGGAGTATACAATCCAGAGCACTGGAGACCATTTCATATTCACTAGAATGGCTACTATAAAAAATAATGCTTGAAGGATGTGAAGAAATAGAAGTTCATGAAGTATTGATGGCAATGAAAAATTACATAGCTATTTTTTTTTTAAGTATGGAGGCCAGGTGTGGTGACACACTCCTTCAATCTCAATACTTGGGAGGCAGAAACATGCAAAATCTCCTAAGTAGAGGCCAACCTAGCTGGTCTACACCGAGAGTTCCAGGCCAGCTAGGATATACACTAAGACCCTGCCTCTGAAGAAAAGAAAGCAGAAAAAGACCAGAAATTCCTCAAAGAGTAATCTGTCAATATGATTTCTGGACACTCACACACACTAGAACATTGACAGCAGACTTGGGTAAGGGGGCTTTGTACAATCAAAGAGATGAATTATTGAACTAAACAACAGATAGGAGTAATACACACACAGTTAGATTCTTAGGATCTACTGAATGATTCCAAAGGACAGTGTCTTAGATTTGAGGGAAGGGACCTCATAATGCCATGCCTTCCCATTCCGAAGCACGAGCGGTCTCTCCAGCTGTTCAGGATGTACTTCATGTGTTTTTGTAAGCTTGTATAGTTTTCTTGTTGCAGCTTTTACACACTTACATATATTTCTGGATGTTTAGTTATGAATAGAGTTTTAGTGTGTGTGTGTGTGTGTGTGTAGTGTGTGTGTGTATCTGTGTCTGTGTGTGTTTATTCTTTTGTACTACCATGATTTGACTTTAGGGTGGCATGCATACTAGGTAAGCAGTCTGTCACTGTATGTACCACCATCCTTCTTTTTACTTTTTAATTACTTACTTGTTTATGTGTATAAATGTATGTGTATGTGCTTGTCTATATGAGTACCACATGTACACAGGTACACACAAGGAGGCAGTACGTGTTGAAATCCCTGGAACTAGAGTGACAGACAATTATGCAGCACTGTAGATGCTGAAAACCAAATCCAGGCAGGTCTTCTGCAAGAGCAACAGATACTCTTGAACATCTCACAGCCCTTATCTTTTATTGAAGTAACCCAGACTGGCCTTGAACATAATCTGTAATCAGAGATAGTCTTGAACTTGGAATTTCCTTGTTCTAGCCTCTAGAGTACTTGGGATTATAGACCTGAATTACCAGGCCCAATTTATTTATTCTTTCATCTTTGTACATGTGTGTATGTGTGTATACATAAGTGTGTGAGTACACATACATGTGTGTAGAGCCCACTGGACAACACTGGGTGTCATCCTTAGGAACATCATCTATCTTTTTTGAGACAGGGTCTCTCATTGTCCTGCTTTTAGGCCAAACTAGCTGTCCAATGAGCCCTAAGTCTCCACCTCCCCAGCACTGGGATTACAAGCCCTAACATCTGGCATTTTTAGGTGGGTTCTGGGGATTGAACTAAAGTAATTTATGTTTGTGTTACAAGGATTTCACTAACTGAACTATCTCCCCAAATCTTAGTGCATTAAGATATGCACAGATAAACATTTGTCTCTGTAAACGATTTGTATACGACAATTATTTTGGACATCGCTGCTTCCTTTTGGTCTCTCACTGAGCATTGAGCTCACTGATTCTTCATCACCAGCTAGCTAGTAAGTCTTCCGCATCTGCCTGTCTATGCCTCCCCAGCACTGGAACTATACACATCGCTATGCCTGGCCTTTGTACGTGTGTGTGCTGGAGGCTGATCTGAGGGCCTCCTGATGCTTGTGCAGCAAGAACTTTGCTGACTTCAGGGCCATGTCACCAGTCCTGAAAAACTCACTGTAAAGGAGTTTATATACCAGAATTTGTATGTATAAGAATCTAGAGGAAAAAGCAAATTGAGGTGATTGGCACAACATCTGGGCACATACAGCAATAACTACAATAAGTAAAAATAAATAGTCTAGTTTGATCTCTAGAAAAAGATCTCTTTCTAGAGCTCAAACCATGGAACGAATCTGTATGCACAACGTGAACTAGCACTTTTGTAAGAGTGTAGCATTTACTGGATGAGGCTGCACAGGTGGGCATCAGTTTAAGAAAAACAAAATACCAGTGGCTTGCTAATATAAAAGAACATATTACTTTAAAAAATAAATCTAAACATGTATTGCAATAATGAAAACAATGTTCTTATCATCCCATTGGGGAAAGTCTTCTTAAAAGCATAAACTGCTGCAACAACAAAGATCCTAGAAAGACTTGCCTATAAAACTCTGTAATAAAAAAATATCATGAAGTGAAGACACAGAGACTTGGAAGCTATACAAAGGGGACCTGAGTCTGACCACCCAATACCCACTGATGGAAGAAAGAGAATTGACGCCTCAAGTTATCCTCTGAGCTCTGTGTGTGGTGATGTGCAAACCTTTGAATAGTGGGCAAATAACCAAACAAATGTGTAAACAAACAAACAAAAAACCCCCAAATTTTTTTTGAACATAGTATAGGGGTCAGCACTTAGAGATTCCCTTGCTGATAGCCAAGCTTTAGCGGCGATTTGGTTTGGGAAAGTTATTTTCTCTCCACGGTTCCAAGCATTACAGCCAACGGAAGCTTAGCACTTTCACGTCACCTCCAGCTTCCCAGTCTGCCTGTCTGCATGGACCCACAAAATGCAAGGCTGTCCTGGTCTCTGGTCTGTATAGCTTCCAGTTTGTGTCCTCCCAAAATCACTTCATGAAAGTGATGGCAGATTGATACAAATGCCCGTAGAACACACAAGTAAATCCATTCCCTAGGCAGTTCCAGAGGACCCAGGACAGTTCTTCTAGACACATGACTTTAAAGCAATATCCACCCATAGCTAACACACTCTGTTAGTCATGAATGGGGAAATTACAGTTCAAACTACAGTGAGCCAATAAAACACTCCAAGATATTTTTAGCTCTCCCTGTCTGATGAAGTAAGGATGTCTGACTCACCAGGAAGTACTCCCTCACTTCACAAAGATATAAAGGCAAATGAGAAACAAACCAGAGGGTAGACAGATACTAACTCAGGTGAGGGCTGGGCTGATCCACAGTTCTCTCAATAAGGAATATTTCCAAGCTGTTCTGAGCTGCTCCAGGCTTCTGGAAGGTTAAACCCCAGGAGACACGCCTATGCTGACAGTGTGCTCATGAGAACTTCAATGCCCTGTGCTGAGTTCTCGTTTCTACAAAAGCCATGGCCACCCTTACAGTCAGACGACAGTGTTTATGGCATTCCCAAGCCTAGCTCCAAGTGTTAGCAGTAGAGAATAAGGTTTTGTAGATGTACAGAGGCAGAGAAACCAAATGTCCACATTTCTTATCAGAAGATGTGAGTGCTTTTGTCCCCTTGCCCCTCCCATGAGCTGTTGGAGCCCACAAGGCTATATAAAGTAAATGTCCAGCTGATAGACCAATAGGCAGATCCACAGGAAGTGGACGTCCACATGGAATAACCCGTTTTGCAGAGCTGTGGGTACACACTTGACTTTTGGAAAAGTCACCAGCATATCTGTGGAAACCTTGTGAGGCCCTGATTCTCCCACAAAATTACCTGCTAACAGATCACATAGAGATGTCTAAAGAACACAGGCACAGAGTAGGAAGGTAGTGTGCCCCACCACTGCTAACAAAAAAGTCTAAGAGTCCCTAAAACTCGTTATCACAAAAGAGATTGGATGAGGGGAACAGGTATATCCAGGATTCAGGGACATTTAATAATTTATTAATTATTTATTACATTAACTTTATCTAATGGATTGGAGTGTCAGATGTTTCCCTTGGATGCTGGCTCTTTCCTGGGTCGTGTCACCTGTTCCAGAGTGCAGCTTTGTCAGGTTCTACCTGCCCTTTTTGTGATTTTGATACGTATATTATCATTGTCCTTGCCTATGGAATTTTCCAACTATGTCTATAAAAACTAGAAACCTCGTGGAAATCACCCCTTATTCTCATTCTTCTCCTAGCTACTTCTACTTCTTCCCCTTACTCTCCTTCTTTCTTCTCCTTATTCTTCCCCTTCTTCTCTGCGTCCCTTCACTTCACTTCCTCTCCCCAGCCTGAAAAATAAAGAAGATGCAGAGGTAACGCGCAGTGCATGAGTTAATCTTTTTACCCTCAGTTCCCTGCTTGCCTTCAATTCTACTGAGGGGGTACTGAGGCTGGTACTCATGGCCCCCAACAATGAGCAATGCAGAGACTGACAATTCAACAAGTGCTTGTGCTACAAGTAGTTTGCTAACTTGTAAAGTTACTAACATGTTTCAAATTCCACAATCTTTAACCTTACCTTCTCTTAGGACTTTTAGGCACAGCATAATAAAATACTGAGGAATGTTGTCAATCACAGAACAGAGTAGGAGATGGACAGGAAAAAAGTAAGTGCCAAGAACAGAGGCTCCTCACCTGAATCTGGGGCATGCATGCATGCATGGCTGACTATCTGAACCTATGTGAGCATGCACACAAGGCTAGGCATGAGACACACCCTACAATGCTGATGGCAGCATGTTTTTCAGTAGCTTCTGGCTATCACTACATTTTTTTATTAAATTTTTGAGAGTTATTTACTTTTATATTATGTGTGTGAGTGTTTTGTTTGTTTGTACATCTGTGAAGAATATGCATGCAGTACCCTCAGAGGTCAAAAGAGGGTGTTAGATCCCCTAGAATTGGAGTCACACACTGTTAGCTACCATATGGGCGATAGGAATCAACCCCTAGTCCTCTGAAAGAGCAGGTACGTCCTTTACCTGCTGAGCCATCTCTCAAGCCCCAATCCTGTGTTTTAAAGGAGTCTCAAAACATTTAGAGTCACTAAACAAAGACTCAGAGAAGGCAGCTCTGTATTCAGTGAGTCCAAGTGTGACCCTAACTGGGACAAATGTCGAACTTGGGAAGAAAGTCCACAAAAGTCAAGAAGCTTAAGTCATTAGACTGTGAGAACCATTCTAGAAACAGGAAACTAATCTAAGAAACAAATTCAAACAATTGCACTTATCTTTAAATAATGTGTCTAGAGATATATTTAAAGTAAAAAATACAAGATACAAACATATAAGGATATATAAATACATGTTTATATATAAGCAAATATTATTTTTAATTTTTTGAAAATCATAAAACACTGAATAAAGAGTTATCTATAATATATGTGAACACGAAGCATATTCATTCCCATTGCATACTAACTTAAAAGGAATGCAATCCCAAGAAAAATTCCCCAAAAAAGACTCCTCTGTGAAGTTTCAGAAGAATAGATATATCAGAAAATGAACAATATTTTTTTGAAGTATGTAGGAGAACTGGAGGTGCCGTACTGTGAGGTATGCTGTGGTACCACAGAGCTGAAGATGCCAATGAAATATACAGATACAGCCAAGAGAAGTCTGATGTGGGACTCCCCTTGGTATGCTGTGAATGTATTTTATTACCATTGGTTTTATAAGGAAACTGCTTCGGCCTATAACAGAGCAGAATAAAGCCAGATGGGAAATCCAAACAGAGATATATAGAGAGAGTACGTAGAGTCAGGGAGACTCCATGTAGCTGCTGAAGAAGAAAGATGCCAGCCAACTGCCAAGGAAACAAGACATGTAGAAAATGAGGTAATGCCACAGCCTCATAGTGTTACATAGATTAATAGAAATGGGTTAAATTAATATGTAAGAGTTAGAAATAATGCCTGATCCATTGGCCAAATGGTGTTGTAATTAATACAGTTTCTGTATGATTACTGTCAGCCAGAAAAAAAACGTGCAGTCTCTACTTACAAAATGGTGCCCATCTTCTGGGGCATGGAGCCATATAACACCTAAAAAAGCTTTAAAAAAAAAGAGGGCTTATAGATCCACAAAAAAGTGAGTCAAGCACAGCTTCTTGGCATCCACATTTTTTCAAATAGGCTCTGTTTGGTGGCTGCAAGCAGAGGTGTGGCTCCTTTAAGAGAAGGCTTCCTGACTTAGCATTAGCAGCAAAAACTGCATGGCTTCTTTAAGATAAGGCAGCTCTGGCTCTTTCAGGAGGTCTTGCACTTAAATGGGGTTTGTGAGCAGAATGTTATAAGTTGCTTAACAATGACAGAGATCTGTTGCATCCCTATAGCTGGGGCAATGAGCATAGATCGCAGAGCTGGTGGCAAAAATACCTCCAGTATATTAAAAGGTCATGAGAGGCAGAGCCAGTGTCCAGGGCCACTGAGACCAAGCTGCTTACCATTTTAAAAGCACTCCTGGTCAGAAAATTATTACAGATACACAATAAGGCAGATTCAGAAAAAACAGACCTCTGAATGGGTCACAGTGTTGGAAAAATGTACATGGGCTTAAGAAAGAGAAAAAAGTACAGAAAGTCAAAGATGAAAGGAGTAAAGATAATTAAACATTAAAAAGTAATAGAATAAAAAAATAAGTCATGTAAAGATGGAACATACACAGAGAATCTGGATATGCATATTACTGTTTGCCTGAAATTTTTGACTGTGAATAAGCTCAGTACAGAGAGACATTTCATTGCACAGGTTGCTAAGCTAAACTAACATATATATTTTAAAGATATCTTGACTTCAAAATTTGAGTCTAAGGATATGTTACTTTTGAAAAGAGGTTCTGCTTTTGTTTCCACAGAAGATGAGAATCCGTGGATTCCTTCCAGCCTAAATTAATATGGTTTGATGGAACAAGACCCCCTGAAAGGTCTCCATGAACCCTACAAAAAGCAGGAAGAAGTTTGAAGAAAGCAACACCTAAATTCCCAAAATGATTGTTTATAAATGTTTGTTTTCATTTAAAGGGGGATATGATATATAGAGATGAATACTTCATATTAGTATGGATCTTGGTTTATTGATACAAATGTAAGGTCTATTTGTTACACTGTGTGTGTATCTCTTGTTTAAGGTATTGTGTTAAAGTAGCTCATTTAAAAATGTAATGTATAGTTAAAAAATACAGATTAACAGTCATCAATAATAGTCAAGCTTGCAGTCATGTTAGGTTTTCTAAATATACAAAGATATATTTCAGTTAGATATTCTTCAAACTTTTCAAAAATCTACAGAATATGGGATTTAAAATGTTTTTAGAACTTTGACTTTTCTCCACAATGAGACAACCTTCAGAGAGGTTGATGGGAATTGAAGAAACTTACTATGGAATTTGCCTTTGGTGTGACAAAGCTAGCCATTTGCACAAGAAATTGTGGTGTCTGGACTGTTTGATGGCTTGCTGTATAAACTGAACATGCAGGATCCACAGAAAAATGACTGCTGAACTTGCAGGTGAGACGGTCCTTCAGGGTTCCTGCTTTACAAAAGAACAGCCAGACATTTTGCAGGACACAGAAAAAGGCAACTGATGAACTTTGTTAGTACAAGGCAGAATAGATTTTCAAATTTCCTGCTTCCTGGAAAAGTCTGCAAGATACTATGGGCTTTTAGGCTGAAGATGGATGCCCCAATGTTACAGAAGAACTTTGGGTGACTGTCCAGGCAATAAGAAGTCTCTGTCAACACTAGAGTTTTGGAAGTTGATTACAATGCCCTTCTTGTTTACTTAGGTAATATTATAACCTTCTGGGGTCTTTGGTTGAGTTGAAAACATATACTTATAGTTTTCCTTAGTTATGATAAAAGATAAACTAGATATGAAACTTTAGACTCACAAAAATATTGTAACTATAATTTTTGCTGTTTTGTTATATGTAATTTTTCTATGTTAAAATTAAAACCTTCCTTTTTATTTATACATAAAAGGGGAGATGATGTGGGATTTCTCTCTGTATGCTGTGAATATGTTTTATTACCGTCCTTTAGCCTATGGCAGGGCAGAATAAAGCCAAACAGGAAATGCGAACAGAAATATATAGAAAGTGTAGGCGGAGTCATGGAGATGCCATGTAGCTGCCGAAGGAGAAAGATGCCAATGAACTAACAAAGAAGCAAGGCATGTAGAAAATGAGGTAACGCCACACAGCCTTGGAGTGATACATGGATTAATAGAAATTGGTTAACATAAGGCATAAGAGCAAGCTAGAAATATGCCTGAGCTATCAGCCAAATAGTACTGTAATTAATATAGTTTCTGTATGATTGCTTGGGTCTGGGCAGCCATGAAATGAATGAGCAGTCTCCATTTAAGAAATCCAAAGCAAGCATGAACTAAGTTCAGAGAGAAGGCAACTAGTCTTAAAACCCTGCTGTAAAATCAATTCATAATTCATAAAAAAATAATCTGTGATCTCTCTAATTCAGATTGTGTTCCAAATTATTCTGCTGTGAAACGGAAGGAGAGAGGAAAAGGAATAGAAAAATCACTTAAGGAACAGCAGGCAGTGTACCTGTGCAGGACATGATTAACTTGTCTCTTGAGATTTGCTGTCACTTTTCTCTATGACCTGTCTGTGAAGAGCTCCAGATGATCTGTCTTCTCTTTGAATTTGGTCAATGGGAAAAAAGAGAGAGGAACCCACTTAAAAACAACATAAGACCATCCACAGCAAAGGGTAGTACTGAGAGAAAGAACAGCGATTCCAAGAGAAATATGAAGCTTGTTGCCCAGACTATCTCAGTCCAAGCCAAGAAAAGTGGGGTTGAAATACTCTGTTCAAAGTTACTGTGCGACCTTCAGAACACAAGACAAGATCTCATTAAAAAGAACAACATAGGAAGGCACAGCATAAGCATGGTAGAGGTGAGTGAGAGGAGCAAAGCACTTGAGGCACAGCATGAACTAACACCGAGTTTCCAACTCAACTCCTCTGTAGGGGCCAACTTCAGCCCCTGTGGAAGTCCACTAAGTGACAGCCCTCAACTGGCACATGGCCAGGGTTCCTAGGGCTCAGAGACTGGAAGTAGCAATTCCCTGAATGTGGGCACAGGACAACATGAGAACAGTGGATGCTTCAGCAGAACCCAAGAGAAGTGACTGCACTGTCCCGAGCTGCAAAGGATGCTGAGAGCTAAGTGATGGTAGCAGGGAGGATGTTGGCAGTGGACATGAGCATCACTGTGAAGTACTGATATAAACTAGTAAGACCCTATAACCCACCATTTAAGATTACAGGTCCTTCTATATTACCTCCTTTCCTTCTTATCATGAACAAAAATTAATTTATAGGACTAAGTGATTTCTTAAGCCTCTCAAAAGAATACTGATTAGGAAAAATCAATAAAGTGGCTGAGGGCATCATCACAGGGTGGAACAGAAGGAACTCATGATGGAAAAGCTAGGCTAGACATGGAATGACCATCTACCTCAATAGTACAGAATCCCAACAGTACATGTGATAGAAATAGTGGAGGGTTATTCTCTTGTTTCTTTATGTTAATGACTAATTAATTCTGGTGAGAATAAAATACATTCAAGATGTAAAACCTCAAGACTTTAGCTACCTTGAATTGCCTTCGATTAGAGCTCTGTGTCTCTAAGCTCCCTAGAGACTGGGTATTTCAGTATGTTTACCCAGGGGCAGGGAAACCAATAGAAAGTCCACAAAATACGTTCAATTACGCACCAAAGTCTTCTGAGATTTCAGTTTATTCAACAACAGAGCTTAAGATAAGCATGGTGTGTGTGTATGTGTGTTCGCACACGAGCATACGTGCAAGCACATGTGTGTGTTAACTTTCTCAAAATTACTAATGAGGTACAAAATGTGTGGGTTATCTTATTCTTCTATGGAAACCACATCTCCTACAATACATCAGTACCAGAAGGTTCCCAGGCAGTCAAGCGCCAAACATGGAAACAGAGTAGTGCCAAAGTACTGCCACTGACAGGGCTTCCTGGGAGTGCATAGCCAGCCTGCTGCTACCATATTACTTCAACCAAAGAACTATCATTATTACCTCTTTCATCTGCCCGCTTCTCCCCAGGTCATTTAAGGTCTTAATGGCTCTGAGAACACAGGTCAGAAAGACTAGGAACCACTGCCAAGGTTAACTGGGATGGATGCTCCTATGAGCCTCTAGAAGTGGAAGACAGGGGAATAACAGAAAACAAAGACTAAGGAGCATCACAGTTAGACTAGACTGGATTCAAGAAGCACTTATGACATGTATTTCCTTCTCTCCTCAGCAAATGCTCATCATGGCTAGGAAGGCTGCCATGACATACTAATTAGATCAAGACTAAAATCTCTAACTCAGGAATTAGGATTCATTGTATTCTCTTGTTTTGTTACAAGTTAAGGCAAATCTTAGGTCATTTAATCACTGTCTGGACCATGATAAGCAAATAACTTGGTGGGTGGGTCAATATTGTGATCATAGATAGCATTACAACTTGGGTCTATGCTGGGAAACTGAAATGGCTGTATATGTTTTCACTAAGGTAAAGTATTTTTCACCCCATAAGAAAAGCAGTGCAGAAAAATAACATGCTATAAAGTAGTTACTGTCCCAGAAAAACCACAAGTTTGTGATTGGGTATGTGGAGGCTAAAGACCACCTCCAGACTGCCTTGCCAATGTGTGTATTCGCAACTGCTAACACTTGATATTAAACAAAACAAAACAGCCTCCTGAACCAAGTAAACATCCAAAAAGAAGTATTTCTCTCTAATTATGTAGACTGAACTTGATATGCATGCCTACCAACAGCAATAAATAAATAATAATAATACAAGCCACAAACAAAAGAATAATAAAGGAAGGGCTTTCTTTCACCTTCTGAAGATTCTGAAGATTCAGTGCAATGAACTGCTAACATGTGAGTGAAATGGGAACAGATACGAATGTGAAGGAAGTCATGTGATTTAGCAACGAAGACTCCCCTGTCCCACGGGGAAGACAGAAGATGGAAAACCCAAAGTCCTTGGGCTCAAAGAACAGACAAAAGATTGTAAATGATTCTTTTCTACAGAGGAACGTCTCCCTGGATATTGACCAGGGTTGATATGGAAAAGAGCGGCGTTTGTGCAAAAGCTCGACCAGGTGCAGCACAAACTTGGGCTCTCCTCTTGCTTCCATCACGTGTCTTTAGCTAAGTGAAAACTCAGCAAAGACCCGAGGTGATTGGCTTCTCAGAAAGCCTCTTCTAGCACCTGCCAATTTCTAGGTAAACCTCTAATTTAAATAAAATCAAAGCAAATTTCGGAGTAACAGTCTAAACAGGTATGAAAGATAAGTCTCCAAATATCAGAAAGAGATTTCAATAAAAGTCAACCCCCGACCCCTACCACACACACATACAATTCAAATATATCCCTGTCTAGTTCTACGTGATTTTTTTTTTAATTTTCATGCAAACCTTTCACTTAAAGAGTAAAATATCTAGAGTCCTATTCCATTTAAAAAGAGCAAAGTTAAGTTCCTGGGACGTTTTCCAGAGAGTTAGATTGCCTTAAAATTGGACGTGCATTAAATGAAGCTTTGTCTAACAAAAGTGAGCGAGTAACTGATATGGCATCTGTATGTTCAGTCCACACAAGGTTCCTTTATCTGGGAAGCATTACTCAGAGACAAACAGAACATCAGATTACAGTCCTGGGGACTCATACTCGCCTCTCCTACGGATGCTGCCAGCTCACACAAACATTATATGTGCGTCGAGCGCCTGTTTCCAGAAGAATTTGTAATCTACCTGCTCCATTTCGTTCCCCCAAAGTCTCTCCTACTTGACACGTGTGCCCCCTTTCATTCATTGCATTGAACCTTTCATCCCTAAGAGGTTTCCTCGCAGTAAATGTGCAGAGTGGTATGCTTTAATACCAGGAGCAAAAACAGAAGGAGCCTTCTTCATTATAACGTATCATGAAAGCAAACCCTGATTCTGAGAGTTCTCTGAGCGTGCAGGAAAAGCCATTGCAGGAAGGGGTTCATTCCTGGGTGCCAGGTTCCCCCCACATTACCTGCTTCAGTGTACTTCAGTCCCACTTTTCCTTCTGTGTCTTTTGTCTTTGGGGGCGGCCAGACAGCCTGGAGTCTGCCAGGAGTCCTGTCGTCCTGCTCTGTGGGGCTCTGGTCAGGCTGTGCAAAACAGGTAAAGAATGATTTTAAGTGAAATGTGACCAGAGCCAACTGATTCTTGAAAACACACATCCTAACATTAATTCTAATATAGATTTAATGGCCAGTTGTACGTTGCTCCCATTACTTGTCATTAAGCCGTCTTAGTACAGTATGAACCTTTTTCCAGAAGGGTAAAGAAACTAAAGCAAACAAGGCAAAAAAACAAACAAACAAACAAACAAAAAACCCTCAGAGCCACCTAACATGCAACCCTTTATGTATTATTTTTGTTATTAACCTTTTTAAAAGGCACAACTAATTTTTTAACTGCAGAAAGAAAAACAAATGCGTTATCATCTGGCACATTTATAGGAATATTTGCAAATGTACTCCAAACAACTCCACACTATTTACAATAAGGAGTAAGTTTGCATTTTTCATGAACGTTAGTAATAATTGAATACACACTTCTCTAAGTATACCACACTACTTTTAATTCTTTCCTATTACAAAATAAAAGAGACTGACTCCATGTTCAAGTTTTTTTGTTGTTGTTGTTTTAATGAAGTTGAATTTCAAAACTAAAATGCTATGGTTCATTTAGATTTAACTACAAGCTATGATAATCTTCCAGAGACTTTAATTTTTAATAGCTTAATTAAATATGCAAGCAGACATGATAATCCTATACTGAATTGATGTTTAACAAGAAATTCTATCCATTGTTCACATTAATTTTCAACGCCAAACACTTCCTGACCATTATAAATTAACTTTCTTTGAATAATTCCATCTTTTACTAGCTAGATTCTCTTGTGCTCTGATTCCATTTATTCTTTCCATAAGTGTTAGGGCTAGGTTCCTGTTTTTATATATGGGGAGACAGGCTCAGAAATTATCAAGGTCACCTCGCCATACATGGCAGAACGGGGGATTAAAATCCAGTTCTCATCCTAAATTCGGTACTCAGCCAGGAAACCACATAAGGAACACAGACCATTTCAGTTACATCGTGAACACATATTCTGCTAAATGGCACACTTTCAAAGGCAGCCTTGTGTTCGCAGGAGTGTAATTGAACAGTGAGGAAATCTCTATAAATTGGGCCGTACTTACACATCCCACATCCCATTACTTCCCCATGTTGCTAATGTTTTATAAGCGCAATGAGCACTGATGTTTAAGCTCAGGGTGCACAGTTCCCCTTCCTTCCCACACATCCTCACACAGACTACAATTACATTCAAGAAAAAACAGAAGAAAAAGATGTGCTTCTGTCCAATTTCGCCGTCATTCGCAAGACAAATTTAATACATTAATTTCTGTTTACCTAAAATACTAATAAGATCGGGCAACTAGGGTTCATCTTAACAGAAAACCTGGAATGCAAAAAAAAATTACAGCATGATATTTTATGTCAAAATGCAGAACCCAATTCTACATACGCTTTTGGGGTCAGTGGGGCTGTCTGCCGGCCTTGACTTGGACCTTTCGAACACAGCGCGCAGTGATTCCTTCTCATTCCTCATCTTTCGCTTGAGAGCTTCCAGCTCGGAGGTGTCAGCGGTGGTCCCCTTTTTAGGGGGACGGATGAATAAGGCCTTAAAGGCCTCCAGGGCAGTCTCTGGTGGCTTCGACTTCACCTGGCCATCCTGAACTTGGGCATCTCCAGAACTCTTCTGGCTCTCCTGCTCAGTACTATAGCCCATCTCGTCTGCCCCACGGAGTTCGGGGTCTGCTTCCTTCACTTCGGTCCTTGGCATGTCAATGTTGAGCAGCTGAGATAGCTGCTCCAGGAGAGTGGGCGTGGCCTTCGGATCAGTTGCTCTACCCTGGCTCTTCACTGTCTGTGGGCCTCCCTGCACCAGAGACTTGTGAACAGGCTGGGTCAACTTGAGCAAAGCCAAGTCCCCATCCTTGGGTTTGATTTCCGTAATGGTCTCCCCGGCCTCCGCTGTAGCCCCCTTCTTCAGCACACGGAGCCCACTAAAGAAAGCTGGAAGCTGGAACGACTTCTCCCCCGGAGTGTCTCTCTCTCTTTTACAAATAGTACCCTCAGCAACAGCAACAGTCTGGTCTGTTGCTGCGGGTGGCGTTTGGGACCTTTCTTCCGCAACCTGGCCCTGTCTGTGGCTATCATCCCCGCCAGGGTCCACTTTGCTACTCGTCTCAGGTAAAGTTTTCTGAGAATCACCGCGGAGTTCTGCATCATCAGTTTCCCCAGTGTGGTCATGTTCTCCCGAATCTTCCAGCCTTTCTTTGGGCTCTTGAGATGGTTTAGATGAAACAACAGTGGTGGGCTCCTGCGTATCAAGGCCACTTCCTTCTTCTGCCTCTTGGCCACCATCTTCAGAGTCAGAATCACTTGTGGTGTGAACCAGGGTCCCATGGACCCAAAGGACATCCTCGCTATCCACACTCACAGAGGCAGGTGAACGCAGCTCATGACCAGGGGAAGAGGTGCTCGATCTGACTTTCTCCTGACTTCCCTCGGATCCTGTCTCCGCCCTTGCTGAGTTCCCATCATTTTCAAGATCAGGTGGAACTGGAGCTTCTGCCTGTGACTGATCTGAGCCTTCGCTGGGATCGTCTCTCTCAGGAGCGGGATCCACCTCTAAGCTGCGAAACGCCTTCAGCACAGCATCTTCCTCTTCGGGATCCAAGGAGTCCAATTTACTTGTAAATCCAAACAGGGATTTCATAGAGAATTTACTCAGGATCGACTGAGCCATCTCAAGTCCGGCTTCGGATTTGTTTGGTTCCAGCTCATCTCTGCTGTTGAGAGAGTTACCAGCCTCCTCCATGTCCCCGCAGTGGCCTTGACAGAAGTTCTACCTTGTGTTACCTGCTCTGCTCGCTCAGTTTATCCGCTCCATCTGCTCTTGACTTACAGGACAGAGAGCTACAGCACCGGGGAGACAGCCAGGCTTTCAGCAGCTCAGAAAACACACTTGGTCTCTTTCAGGTCACAAAGTCCTCGCTTCCGGTTCTGTTCGATGCCGGCCGGCGTGCCCAGGGCAACTTGTTAAGTCTGGGCAATTCTATGCCCCAAAGCGGCTGGGGCTGCACACCTTACTACACATGGGCAGGCAGGCTGCTCTTCTGGACTTCCGTATTTACTCCCCGGGACAAAAGGCTTTTTTTGTCGCGGCAAAGTCAGCCTGTCCCGTAATCCCTGCCCAGGACTTCAGGAGGAGCTCCGCCCCATGCCTACGAGTCTCCTGGTCACATTCAACTTCCTCATTGGTGAGCAAGTTGAGGTTCCTAAAAGTGCTGAGCAGGCAAGCTGGTCCTGACAGCCCTGAACCACCCCCTGGTGCAGCCCAAGAGATTCCAAAGTGAACCAGCAGAAAACGGCCAAAGGATTTCTGAAGTGAGTCCTCTTTCCCAGCCAGGCCCCACACCCAGCATTTCGCCCACATCCACAGCCTCCTGCAAAACCCTAATCAAAGTCAGAAAGTAAAGAAAAAGATCCTCTCAAAGTGCCCGGAACTCTCCGAAGTAGTTAATTTACTACCCCTGGAATGCCTTTTGTTTTTAAATGCTTTCCTTCGGCTAGCCGGCAGGTTTCATCTGGAATGCAGATTTTCTCTGACTGCTGGGAAGAAAAACCAACTAGACTGGTTTCAGATTACTGCTGTTTTAGCTCTGCCCAGCCTGGGTGTTCTGCAAACAGGTACTTAAACAAGCACGCCCACCACGCCCCGAGTCCACCTACTGTAGGGCAGCAGAATAAACAGCCCCAGCCGTGTACCCGTGATTACTGTCTGAGCTGTGAGCCAACCTTAGGTCTCTTTCTCTTCAGCAGCAGTGACTTCCGCAGTGAGTTATAAATCCTGGTGGCAGAAGGGACTCCTTTTCCGCTTTGGTGTTGCAGTCAAATACATGGACCTGGTATAGCACGATTTTGGAACGCAACCTGCCTTCTTGGTCAGAGTCATTCAGCCAAGATTCCCAAGGATCTTTATTTCTGCAAAGGTCTAAAGTGTCTGTCAGTTTGGTTTCCACTGCCCATTTTGTGCAAAAAAGCAAAAGCAAAGAAACCCAGCACTGACTGGATAGAACACCATTTTGATTATAAACTACAGATCCAGAGGCCTGAGGATATGGGGTGAGGGAGTCTTAGCTGCCTAGTGACCTCTTGGGGATGGCTTCCTGTCAAACCCAAAGGTCAGAGAAATTCTGTTTACAATAATGCATTTTTAAAACAATGTATGATTGCAAAAAGGGAAAACATAACCAAAGAGGGTGTGTATTCCTACAAACCTTATAGGAAAGAACAAAAAGAACAAACCATAATTGAAACGGAGCCTTTCTGGGTGAGCCCGACTGACATTTTGGGATGACTACATGACCTAAATGGAAAAGGTGTGGTGTCAGGGACTGCAGCTCAGTCAGTGGGATGCGTGCCTAGCACACACAGTCTCCAGCAGAGCAAAACAACAGAATCAAAGTGAACATCAGGGCAAAATAAAGGGGCAGGGGGAGATCTGATGGTGTCATTCTGAATAAGCTTCCGCTCTAGAGGAAATGCCTATTGATAAAAATCTGCCTTCTTTAGATCATGGAAAGAAGGGATCATTACACCAGTTTCAAGAGCTATACACAGAGAACGCCAGACTAGAGGTGGAGTTTTGCACACCTGGTGTTTTCCTTCTCTCTGAGGATGTTTCGTTTGCTCAGATACATATATATCTTAGGACTGATTTCCAGAGTAAGTTTTCAGGCACCTCCATAGACTTGGGCAAAAATACAAGCTGGAAGGGGTCATTAGTCCCTCTACACCATAGTACTGAGCAGACTTAAAGGGTTTCAGTGTCCCCTCATTATCCACAGGCGCCAACATAGTTTTATAGAAAACGGATCTGGGGATTATTGGATTGACACCCCTTCGCTCCGGGTGTCACTTTGATTAAGAAATCAAAGTGAACAGAACTTAATTGAGTAGAGTTTCATAGGGTAGTGGGTGTGAATGAACACAGTAATATCTAGAACCGAGCATTTACTACGTGCCCAAGCACTGTTTTAAATGCTTTGCAAATACTATCTCATTAGATAGAGACAGCCGCTCTAGCTTGGAATTGATTCTGTTTCTCCTGCTAGAAAACCGACCCAGAAAGATGAAGTAACTCATGTTTCTAGGGCCAATGGACAATGGAACCAGAATTTGACTCAAGAATGCACTCTTAACCACCCTCAGCACCTCAGAAGTTGACTTCCTGCTGGCTCTCGTAGGACACCACACATGGCCCGGTCTTAAATTACAAAGGTGGCAAACTCTTCTTAGGGTCTGAGGTACACTTTCTCCTTTGGGATGACACAGAGACAGACGTCACAAAAACTTACTGACAGAAAATGACTATGGTTTTACATTGCTGGAACTTCAGGGCAAATTATTTAAATAGTTATTTATTTAAATGTTTAACAATTATATAATTTAAATAATTAAATTATTATCTGAAATTAATTTAAATTATTCACTTAGGAAAATTATTACAGAAAAGTCAGAAATGAAGGCAAACTGAGAGAAACTTTCAGCAGAGGAGTTTCTACGAGAGGAAAATGCCAATGAAGTTTCCTTGCCTAGAAGATTTGTAGGGCTGTGGCAGAAACTAGATAGAGAATGGGATCATCTCTACTGAGATTAGTTAATTTTCTGAGTCTTCAAGGGCTAAGCCAAAGGTGGGCCTGGACTCATTATGCCTGTACCCATGGCCCATCCTGGGAGATGATCACATACTGCTGATGGACTGTCTTCACAGTCAGGGTAGATGACGCCTCCCTCTGTCCAGCCCTGACTCCGGCTTTGACACTGACTGTTTCTAGCTGTTAGTCACTTGACCCACATTGCTACCTTCCGACTTTGCAAATGTCTCGCAGCTGTCAGCTACACTAGACTTTCTTTGTGCTCTTATTTACAAGGGCAACTTGTAGCTTTACCACAGCAAAGAGCTAACTCCCTCCCAGTCACTAAGATGTAGCTGCAGTCTTTCTTGGTTACCTCATTTTCAGCTCCTTATAGAGTAGTCTGGGGTGGTCTCCTATTACCGTTAGTCTGTCAACAATCAGCTATGTTAGAAAGTAAGAATATTTACAGAAGGACAGTACTACTTTGTGGTCATTCCTCGGGAGCTTCAGAGAGGGACTGGTGGCCTGCTGTCGGTGGCTCAGAGCTCTGTCCCCTGCTTTTTCTGTTCTGTCTAGCCTGGTTATACCCAATTATTAGACCTCTTCTTCTTCAGTGTCTTCGGCTTTCTCATCTTAACCTTTAATCTTCCTTTTAATTCCAACCTCCGTTCTACTACTTATGTGAGCAACTTGCACTGTCTGTGCTGGGTCCCTTTCCCTTACAATGGACAGAGAGCTATCTCTCTCCTGTATCACTATGAATGAAGAGAAAATAATGGGTGAAGGTGGGCTGTACTGAGTCCAGGGAGTATCTTTCAGTTCACCAAATGAAACCTGATATAACATTAAGAGAGCGAATGAAATCATGTCATCTACAATTGTGACGTTTCATTAAAAGGATCATAGGATTGGGGAAGGATATGTGTGCATCTGAGGCTAAAGTGGACCTTGCGTTACAAGTCAAACACCTTGACCTCGTTTTAAAGATGAAGACATCTGAAGTCCAGAGGACTTAAACAGCTGCTGCAGCTGACTCTGAGAGCCCCCATCTCCTGGCCGCCCTGCAGCACACTGCCCACGTCTTCTAACACATTGTTTCCACTTAGTTCAGAGTAATGTGAGCGAAACTTGAGAGTCCACACTAATGTAAATCAAGCCTGAGGCGATCTTAGGCTTCTCCTAATAATACCAGCCCCAATAATAGCCATCAACTATTTCTGCTAATCAGTTGAATAGAAAAAATCAGACTATATAACCAGGCTGTGGTGGTAGATACCTTTAACTGGATTTCTGAGTTCAAGGCTAACCTGGTTTACAGAGTAAGTTCAAGGACAGCCAGGGGAAATGCTGTCTTGAAAAAACAACCAACAAACAAAACAAAAACAAAACCAGGCACTTTGCAAGGACAAATTCCAGTGATAAAGGCCTTTTTCTGTTGAACAACGTAAAATATTTCCAAGGCTGGCTCTGCCATGAAAATGGATTAAATATGGACAACAACATAAGAGGATTTGAAAGGAGAATGGTGATACTGGCCATGCTATGAAACTGGAAGAGAACAGGGTGTGCAAGATCTTGCCATGAACAAGGGCTGTGTGCAGTTAGGAGCATGGTTCTGGTTCCTAGACTCCATCCAAGCTCGGCACATATAAGCCTGCTTCTGGGCAAGTGACACAGACTCCCTGTGCTGCAGCTTTGTCACCCAGGGGATGACAGTACTATGTCATGGTGGCTGTGAGCATTACACCAACAACCGTATGTGTTTGGCATCCGCCTCCACGCCTGACCATAGTACTTCATGAGTTCTTCAGGCTTTCTTGGGAAAAACGACCTTCTTAGTAATCTCAACCCATATCTACCAGACCTGTTGCTGTTTTGTTTTTGTCAATAGGAAACACATATTTATGGATGAACTGACAGTCCAGGCAGGGAGTTGCTCCCTCCCAAGTCCCCAGAATCCATGCTTTTAGAAAGACGAACTAAAGGTCTCCCAAATCACTGTCTCATTTATACTCCACTAGACTCAAAAGTCAATTCTTTCGAGGGATTCCTTTGAGAGTTTCAGGGCCAGTGTTTTGAGAGTTGGGTTTTCCATCTCTTCCACCTTCAGAGAGTGATTAGCTTAAGGGTTTTCTCAGGTGACTCTGCAGAAGGTCACTAAGTTCACTCTAGTCTTTATTATATCTTCTGCTCCAAGAGGATTTGCAAACAAACTCTACCCATTTCGGGAGCAGGACACTCTGTAGATTTAGTGTCTTTCCATTCCTCCCTCGAATGTCCACTGAAGCACAGAGAGCAACCCTGCAAGGACTGTCACAGGTCTGTGATTCCCCAGCCTCACCATAATGGCTCTGATACGTTTTCCTTTTTTTTTCTTTCTCTTTTTTGTCTTTAAGTCAATCTGTTAGACCTCAAAGGTGCTGCTTCACCTACAGTGTGAAGGGTAAGATCAAGCTGGCCATTTCAAGGCTGGTGCTGCAGTTCTTACTAGCAAATATTTCTAAGACTGGGTTTCTCGAGCCAGTGTCAAAGATTATCTGAAAAGGGAACTCACTCTTAATGACAAATAAATTATAATGGAAAAAGAAAATCTGTGACATCACTTGTGGCTGGTCGGAGGGGCAGCCATTAAGGTGCAGGATTTGTGCACCAAGCTTCTGAAGGATCTGGGGGTTTTCCAAATCAAGGAGAAAGTTCGTTGTGCCCCAGGGACAACTATGACAGAAGTCAGAGTCTGTGGAGAAAGCATCCCAAAGCTGCTTCTGGTAAGATACCAAGAGAATCTGAAATCCAATAAACTACTCTTGCCTAGTGTGGCTTGTTTCTCCTTCTTCCCAAATAGCGACTCCAGACAGCTGTCGGCTGCTAGAACTAGGCATCTGTTTCTTTCCATCCTTTATTATCATATTAGCTATTTGGTTAGCATATATAATTATGGTTCTCATTAGGACATTTTCATACATGCGCATCGCTGTTCTTTGTTCAGATTTGTCTCTTTCAACCCATGGTCTCCTCTATCCCGCTCTCCAAGAGACTCACCCACCCCATGCTTCTGCTTTATTTAACATTGGTAGAGAGAAAGCTTTCACATTTCCAGGAAGTCTAGATTCTGCATATGAGAGATAACTTGTAATATTTGTCTTGTCATTTCTTTTCATCATTATCTAGTTATCTTGAGAAATTAGTTCAGTTCCAAAACTCTAACTCCCCAAATCCTTTCATAGATTTTTCAAACTTAGAACAAAATGGAGATGGATGTGCTAGCTGTGGTGGCATGGACATATAGTCCTGGCACTTTGGAGGTGGGCATGCTAGCTGTGGTGTGGACCTATAGTCCTGGCACGTTAAAGGTAGAGGTAAAAGAAAGAAAGAAAGTTTGAGACAAGCCTAGGCTACACAAATCCAGCCTGGGCTGCATACTGAGCCCCAGTCTCAAATAACAAACTAAAATAGGCCAGTTGTAGAATGTGTGTTAACTTGTCAAGGCTCTAGATTCAATCCCCAGCAACAAAAAAAGGGGAAGATGGGAAGAAAATGAGAGATGCCTGCACAAAAGCAGAAGGCACCAGAGTTTAGTTACTAAAAGACCTAGGATACAAAGTGTCTTAATTGCCTTCCCATAGCTGTGATAAAATACCATGACCAAAAGCATCTTGGGGAGAAAAGGATTTATATTTTGGTTTTCACACTTTAATCACAGTCTATCACTGAGAGAAGTCAGTGCAGAAACCATGGTTGGAGATGGGTATGCTAGCTGGGGTGAACCTCACCAGTCTTGAATAGCCTTGTACTGTCTGCTCAGGGACAACCAGGAGTTTCTTCTGAATGCCACTGATGTACAATGTAAGCAGTATGCATGACAAGCTCTTTATTTAATTTTTTTCTTATGCCTAAATTTGGCCCATAGAACTATGAGAAAGGTATCATTAGCCTCATTTTTAAAGATAAACTCTGCTCAATGCAAGTATGTTCAACACAGGAATCATTGTATCTCGTGCCCTCTGGACCAGTCAACAGGAGCCCCACTCAGGTGGTCTCTACACACCTACGACACGGCCAGTGACTAAAAAATAAAGTTTTAAAAAGAACTTCATTGTAGTTCATTTAAATAGTCCCATGTGCTAAACAGCCACTCTAGTGAACACTCTTATAGATGTTATAGGGCATTTCAAAGGAATTAGGTCAAGTCTGAGATTAGATACCCAAGGAATAGAAAAATCAGGTTTTATACTGGATCCATCTTAGTCTAAATGTTTCCTATTTTCATAGCAGTGTGGGTTTTTTTTTCCTTTTTAAGCTATAATGTCACAGTTTTCTTTTCCATTGAAACACTGAAAGGGAGGCAGAAGAGATCACCTTTTTTTAAAAAAAAAAAAACCCTTTGTTTTAATTCCTTTAGTTTGGTAATTCGACTCTGTTGTGCATTTCCTCACTGTGTTAGCTACTGTTTTGTTCACCTGACACAGCAGGAGTCATCTGAGAAGAGGAACCTCGTGGTAGTTTGAATAAGAATGGCCCCAACAAGCTCATAGATTTGAAGGCTATGTCACTAGGGATTGGCACTGTTTGAAAGGATTAGGAGAGGTGGCCTTGCTGGAGGAAGTTTGTCACAGGGGGTGGGTTTTGGGGCTTCAGAAGATCAAGCCAGGCCCAGCGGCTCTCTCTTTTTCGGTTTCCTGTGGACCCTGATCCAGAACTCTCAACTCCTTCTCCAGGACCATCCCAGCCTGCATGCCACTATGCTTCCGGCCATGGTGGCAATAGACTAAACTTCTCAAACAGTAAGGAAGTCCCAGTTAAATGTTTTCCTTTATAAGAGGCACCATGGCCTTGGTGTTTACATCACAGCAATAGTAACCCTCACTAAAACAAACTTCAACTGGAAAAAAAAAAGTGCCTCCATCAGATGCCCTGTAGAAAATCCTGTGGGACATTTTCTTGGTTAATGATTGACATGGGAGGGCCCAGGTGGGTTTTGTTGCCCCTAAGAAGCCCTCCATGGCTTCTACTTAAGTTCCTGCCTCTGGGTTCCTTGAGTTTCTGCTCTGACTTCCCTCAGTGATAGACTGTGATTGGAGTATGAAAGCCAGACTATAAACCTCTTTCTCCCTAAGATGTTTTTGGTCATGGTATTTTATCACAGCCATGGAAAGGAAATGAAGACACTTCGCATCCTAGATCTTCTAGTAACTACACAATGACTATCCAGCTGAATGGAGGACTCTAGCAACCCAGACTAATGCCAGGCTCGCCTATGATTTATGGGTGCTAAACTCCCAACAGTTATTCAATGTTCCAGTGACCATTTTTATGTATTACTGAGAGACAGAATAGCCATAGGAAAAGGTTTAGGAAACTCACAGTCTAAGGGTGGCACTAGAAATCATGTTTAAATGTGAAAGCAGAACAAACTATTTCCTGGAGATAGATTTCCCTCCATGTCCCTAAGTTTTGTGATGATTTGTATCTGACATGCACCACCCAAAGTTCATGAGATGAAGCCTTGGTCCCTTATGAAGCAGTGCTCAGAGGGGACTTGGAGAGGTGACTGGACCAAGCAGGTTCTAACTCCATCAATGGATTCATCTATTCTAAGGTTCATAGCTTAATGGTGGTAGAAACTTAAATGAGTTGGGGCCTAACTGGAGGAAGTTGGTCAGTGGGGGTATGCCTCAGGATATTTTGTCCCTGTGTGTCCTGGCTAGTTTTAGGTCAAATTGATATAAGCTAGAATCATCAGCAAGGAGGGAACCTCAATTAAGAAAATGTCCTCATAAAATTAGGTGGTAGGCAAGTCTGTAGGGCATTTTCCTAATTAGTGATTTATTGGGAAGGATCCAGACCAACATGGGTGGTGCCATCCCTGGGCTGGTGGTCCTAGATTTTATAAGAAAGTATGCTCAGCAAGCCACGAGGAGCAAGCCTGTAAGCAGCACCCCTCCATGGCCTTTGCACCTGTTTCTGCCTCCAGGTTCCTGCCTAGTTAGGGTTCCTGCCCAGTTAGGGTCCCTGCTCTCACTGCTTTTGACGATGAACTATTTTATGTAACTATGCATGAAATTGCCTCGGGTCATGATATTCCACCACAGCAACACTGACCCTGACTAAGACACTGTGCTTGCCTGCCTGCCTCCATCCCTACCTCCCTATGCCTACTGACTAATGTCAGGAGAACAACCTGACTTGACCATGTATCCCCGCCATAATAGTCTACCTGATCACACACCTAACATAATGGAGCCAGCTGATCACAGACTGGCATCCGGGAAACCACAGCAGGAAGTAAGCTTGACTTACGTTAGCTACCTTGACGGAAAGCTGAGGAACACAGTATCTAAACCTAAGCCTCTCTTCCCTGGTGCATTTCTTATTGATAGCATGCACACATATTTTCTAAGTAGAATATTTCATGTGGAAGGCTCACTTGGAATAACAACATCAAACCTGCAAGATTCAAGTCACAGTGCCCAAAGAAGGGAGAAAAACCTAAAAAGGAGAGAGGAAACCCAGAGTCCAGAGGGTAGGAAGTGCTGACCTGCATAACTTCTCTCACTTTTAAAAAGTTATGACTAAAAGTTATGTTTTATATTTATTACATATCTACATATACAGTATATAAATATATATCTAAATATATTTTAGTACATATTTTTAGAAAAAGAGCTTCCTTTCTAGGTAGTGATATCTATCAAAAGCCCCAGAATACTTACAGAAAATAGAAACTTATCACAAGGAAAGAGTTCTAAATGCTGAGGGGCACAAATAATGTTCCAAAATTGAAAACAAATTCAATATTCAATAATGAGAAAATGATCAAATTCAGGCATACCTTTGATATGATACAATCACTTAAAGTATATCTCTTAAGACTTTAAAACAGCATGGGCAAGCCATGAAGAATATTGTAAAATCTAGCATGCTTGCTTTTAAAAAAATATCCTCACTGAAAACATGTCATGAACAATGAAAAGTAAAAGAAAAATTATCAGTCTTTCACAGTGCTGTTCTTGTGCTGAGATAATGAGTTTATTCTGCTCCCCCCAAGCAGTTTCAAATGGTTTCCAAGGACTATGTATGATTCCTGTAATTGTAATAAATTAAGCAAAGACATAATTTCATTCACATACGAGAAAGAAAGCCAGGATTACATGGTTTATTATATTTTCAACAAAACAAACTACAATCATGAAAGGAAAAAGACATTTCAACGTGCATTTGAACACTGCTATCCTCCAGGCTGCTTGTGGTTTTACTGCTTGCAGTTTGCATCCCATGCAGATGAAAATAACTAGCCCATAGATGTCACTGTTGCACTTAAGCTGAACGCATCCCAGCTTTGACTTTGCAAGGAAGGAGCACAAAGAAGAGACTGTACAAATCTCTGCATCAACTGTCAATTTGTTCCCTTTCGACTTTATTCCAAATCTCTCTCTCTCTGTTTATCTTCCTTTCTCCCTCTCCTTCCAT
>JABTXL010001727.1:1359090-1370067 GCA_025134845.1 Neodon shergylaensis | reverse complement strand
TGAGCTGTCATGTGGGGACTAGGAATTGAACCCAGGTCCTCTGCAAGAGCAGCAAGTACTCAACCACCGAGACAGTTCTCCAATCCCTCAAATCTCTTTTTATTAAAACATTTTTCTCTTTTTAAGTCAAATCCTTTTCTGAAATGACTTCAGTGACTATTATTGTATGGTTCTGGAAAAAAAAAGTCCTAGTCAATGGTTACCACCCATCTTAAAATGGCAGATCTAATACACCCCTATGAAAATCACAGGGTTACCCAGATGACTGTTGGCCTAACCCACACTCACCACACACATAGTTTCAGATCAGAATATAATGAAGCAGAGAACAAGAGATTGTCAATAGGAAAAAAAAAACCCTGCAAAATAGAAAAAGCCACAGGAAACCACAGGAAAGGAGGGCAATGAGAAAGGGAATGGATGGTTTGGGCAGCTCTATCAGGCCGGCTAAAACTGGCAAAGCCCACCCAATGGTTTGTGCTGGGGAGCAATGCTTCTGAGTCAGTGGATGTGTGGAAGTATGAGAAAGGAGAAGTTTATGTTTTTAAATGGGTTATCCTGTATTTTGGCAGGCTTCCCACAGACTTGTTGGGCTGTTATTTGAGCAGCTGGAGAGAAAGAAAGGTTTATAGACGTGCAATGAAGGCAGGTGACTCGGGTTTCACTGGAAAACACAGAGCATATCTGTCGGCTGGCATATGTTGCTTGCAGATTTTTAGTACAATGATATTAAGCCACTAGTGGCAAATGGGTTTCTTCCCACAGGGAGGTTTAGGCATCAGAGCTAATGAGACAGAGTATTCTGGCAAGAAACTATTGACCCAGTCATCTTCTAGTGCACAGATTTCAGATCGCCTTGGTTTGTTGCAGCCCATTGACTTTTTTTTTTCAAATAATGATCCACATACAGAATACAGCTTCAGCAACGTTACATATGCAATTTACACAAAGTACATATGAAATAAGCCTCTGCTGACCACAAAGAACCACGGATGGAGCAGGAAGATTGCCACTTACATTGAGATCCAAGTATAGTTCACTTCTATTTGACTTTTCTCTTTCTTCATGGAGCACAAAGGGGCAGGGTGGTCCGGCTCTGTAACCCAGGACCCAAGCACCTCCATCCTTATTGGGAAGATCGTTAGCTGTCTGCTCATTGAAGCTGTCACAGGGAAAGCCTTCGGAGGTGATGCCTACGTGAACACAGGGAAGAGCGTCAATGACACAGCAGGCGGGCGACGACGCACAACGGCATCGGCAAGTTTAGGAACTTCCCAAGGCAGTCTCCGTATTCCGGCTTCACTTTCTAGTTTGTATCTCTCTAGTCTGCTGTCCTTGAAAAGGGCTTTTTCCAATTACTCTTTTGGGGTCTTCAAACACTGCCAAAAGGTTGGCCAGCTAGCTCTTCCCTGTTCTCCACAGACCTGTTTGCCAACCCAGGCTGTGCTGTTTGCACCTATTCGCAATAAAATCAGAGGAGGGGCAGGGGAATTGAGGCACGAGTTCTTAGCTCTACTGCTCCACAGTGTCAAACCCAAGCCAAGTCACGGATGTATTTGTTCTTCTAAGTCTGCGGCTGTGCCTTATTTCTAGGGACAGACTCTTCCTGCGCTGTGCTTACTGGCATGCGCCAGTCTGATGATGAGGGAAAGCCGCATGCGCGACCCATCTGGGGCTGATGCTTCTCACTTTCCAAATAGTCAGCCAATTGGTTCTTACCTAAACTATATCAGGAGGACAGTAGGGCTGTCTTCAAATTTTAACATAACCTAGAGTTGGGAAACAGCAGTGCTTCCATTTTAAGGGGGAAACTAAAGCCCAGAGAAGGAACGGCAGTTTCACATTCCTAAGATCAGGAGAGGAGAACACAGTGGTTGGAAGCCAGGCAGTTGAACACCTGAGGCAAAGCTCTTAGAAACTAACACATGGTCTCTGATGGACAGTTTTAAGATAGCAACACATATTCTGCAAAAAAAAGGATGTCAGAGTCAAAAAAGCTACATGCTTTAGCCCTTGGTGCATCATAGTTTATGCCAGTCTCCTGAAGAACTTGAGATGCTCCTTAGTGAAAAAAAAAATAAGCCCCTAAACCTAGCAAATGGGATCTCCCCAAACTTATCTGGTCATGGGATCCATTTAAACATCTGCTGAGCAAAACAGATTGTAAGCCATTAGTGCTCTACTGGAACGCAGTTTGGAAAATACAAGATTGGATCAACGAAAGGCGGGCCTCTGAGGCACTCACATTCCTGGTCCACTGTGAGTTCCTGGTAAGCAACCTCAGCAAAATTTGGAGTAACCAGGTGGACATTAAAAACTTGGGCTCAGTGTCTTTTTGCAAGGGGGATCACTGGCTATGCGATAGGGTGTTTATTATACATAATCCTGTAAGAGAGGCGCTCTGGCCGTGCTCCAAAGCCAGCTGACAGCCTCTGCCAGCTGAGAACCTGACTCACAAGTAACCCGAGCTGAGAATAACTCAGCACACAAAGGGCTGCAAGGTGGCATGCTTCCCTTATAGGAGTAGCATTTTAAGAGGCAGAGAAGTTGAGAACACTTAAGGGTTTGATTTGTGTCTGCTTGCTCAGTTCGGTTCGTTGAGTTTTAATCAGACTTCGGAGTGAAAATGACAGAGGTCACAGTGTTTCTGCAGTTGTCCTCTGAAGGCTGCTCCCCCACCCCCCAAAAAACCACATTCAGCCACTAAAAAAAATCAGAGTCCAGGACATCAAGAATTCCCTGTCACCTCTGCAGATGTAGGATGTCTGTCTGGAAAGTAAACTCGGGTATTCTCTTCACAAGGGCACAGGACCTCCAGATGAGCCTTGGTCCACTTGAAGCCCTTGATACCTGATGTCTGCAGAGTATATAGCCAGTTGGTCACCTCAGCTTGGACTTAGAGTCGTGTATTGTGGTGTCCCTAACTACTGTTCTCAAGAGGCAGGGGAAAAGCTAATGCCTAAAAGAACTTCAGAGCACCTCCACAGGCAAGCCGGGAAGGAAATCATCACTGTGAAGACTGGAAGCTCATGTGGCTTTAGTGACTATGGGAAGACTCATCCTTCCTCTCAGGACATTCTGTCGCTGTTGTTAAGAAAGGAGGAAACCTATGGAGGGTTCACACTACACTGTCCCACTTCTCAGGTCTATAAGTACTAACCGGATCCCTCATTTAGATCCCTGCACTCTGCACTTTGGCTTGGAGTAAATGCTGGCTTTGGGTGAAGGTAGCATGGATTCATGTAACTATATAATACACAATATATATCACAAAATACATTGTACAGCACCCCAGGTAAGACATTCAAAGCATATTGTCTGGTGAGACTAGGTTTATTATTGCAGTATGAATAGTGGTACGAAAAGAGTGATGAACTCACACAGTAGCAAAGGCCTGTGTTCCCAGCTAAAGCGCACACACGTGTGTTCGTACTATGTGAACACACATGCAAACACACTCACATACCTGCAGTGTCTAACCAACACCACATTAATGAGGTGAGGCATGCAATTCAATCCACTCTTTATACAGAGGAACTTTAAGTAGAAGCAATAAAAATTAATTTAATTTTGGAGTTGATTTTCATTCTTGTTTGTTTGTAAAACAGGGTTTCTCTGTATAGCTTTGGCTGTTCTGAAACTCACTCTGTAGACCAGGCTGGCCTCGAACTCACAGAGATCTGCCTGCCTCTGCCTCCCGAGTGCTGGGATTAAAGGCGTGTGCCACCACTGCCCAGCTTTGATGTTCATTTTAAAGAGCCAATTTCTGATGCCTAATATCTAACCAGACAATAACCTATGAAGAAAACATGCAAGATAAACCAGGATGTGTGATAATTTTGACAAGGATCATTAGGAAAGAAAGGGAACATGGGCAGAAACAAGTTACACAAGACTGTTATCTCAGAAGTTTGACAAACTAAGGATAGAGGACAAATTAAAAAAAAAGAGTAAGTAACAATTTTATGAAATATTTTTTAAAAGTTTCAATAATATAAAAACAAATGATTTATAAGAGAATATGCATGTCTATTTTTATTTAGAACATCCATTTCATATTATTCTTTTCAGCTGAGTAAACAAAAAGAAAACAATAACTTGAAACAAGTAAACGTGTCAGCATAATCAACTGACTGTTAGTTTCTAGTACAAATGGATTTTCAAGGTGTGTTAGATTTTCATTGAATAATCTTTCTGAAACACTAAGAGTCATCAGTTTAATCAACTACCTTTCCCTTTAACATTATTCATCTGACTTTAACTATTTATTATGAGTTGTTATGTTTCTCAGTGGTACACTGGCCCCATGATTGATCACATAGACACAACGAAGGTTAATTTGACAGGTGATCATGGTTAACAGGACACACAGCACAGAAACACAAAGGGGAAGGTGGCTTACCTTTAAAAGTCTGTGCTTTCCCCAACCATTCAACTGATGAGCTGCACTTTGCTGATGCTAACCTATGACATCAGCCTGGGGGCTGCTGTCGGTAATCAAAACGGTGGAAGCAGACAGAAAGAAAACGTAACATGCCATTTACAATGGAGGCAGTGTTCACAGCCCACCTTCCCCGAGTGCAATCAGTCTCTCTGCCTGTGACACATATGCCGTCTGAATTCCTTGCTCCCTCTCTGCTTTGTCAGTGTGAACTCAAGATTCACTCCTGTCTCTGACTCCTATGAGAGTCAGTGTCTCATAACCGCGTACATGTTGGTTCTGGCCATGCAGCCTGCTCTGGCTGAACGGGTGTGGGCAATATAACAGCACACTGTTTATAATTAGTCACATCCATGCCCAAAGCTCTGGCAAAAGTACAGTCTCGTAGCTAGTTTCAGTCAGACGCAATGATCTATACTGTCAATGCCCCATCTCCCATTCTAGTGATAAATGACAGCATGGAATGGAACTACCAATGTGGGTAGAATTTTGAAGGAAAAAAAAGTCTTGTTAGTACATCCCAGGAGAAACATGAGCAAGGACTACCAGGTCCTCACCACCATGAGATGGAATTGTGTGAGGAGGAAGTAGAGGAAGGCTGTTGGTAGACCAGGAAGTAGGAAGGACTGGGAGTAGGCTAAAGCAGTTTGAGAACCTACAATGAAAGGATCGGATCATAGCTAGCAAATGAATGAAATGTTTGAATGTCTAAAATTGTATTTGACATCAAACTAAATGAAACACGACTGCGTAGGAAGGGTTCTATTTCCCATCTAACCACCCGTGTGATAGGTGAGGGGACTAAATCCTAGGAGGGTTGTAGTATTTCCAGCACACTTATTAGTGACAAAGCTGAAGTGAAAATCCAGTTTCTAGAAGGTCTCCTATCCTACTTAAAGCAGGACCTTATTTATGGACAATCCACAGATAGGGATGCTGAGGTAAGAGACGGAGGATGGAGTGGGGAAGAGCTCTGGCAGGGCTTTGACGGGTGGGATGTCTGGCTGCCTCTAATGCTAACAGCTTAACCTTGAAGCTACCAAACACCCTCACATCACTACTTCCGCATCAATAAAAGTGGGATCGTAGGGATGAGCCTGGTAATGAGCTGGGACCCAAATAATTTTCTTCCAGGAAATTTCCTAGGCTGTGGGTATATGAATTGCAAAAGAGATACAAATAAGTTTTTGCTTAAAGAAATTATACATGCAATGGAGGTACATTAAATATCACTTGTGTGAATAAAAAAACTTTGTATCGAAGAAGTTAAAGAGAATAATTGAGTTCATAAGAATTTAGGGAAGCACTCCAGTAAAGTAGATCCCAAATCTGTTCAAGCCCCCCTCAATATAATTAATATCATTTGATGTAATAGCTTCAGATTAGTGGCTGATCAGCTCTGATACTAGCTCCTCAGGGGCCTTAATGGAGACAGTAAGACATTTCTTCATTGAGGATCAAATACACGATCCTCGAAACCCATAAGCCTATTCATAGACATAGCTTCCAAAGAGATAGCATCTTAAAGAGTTATATCAATATACACTGTAAAAATTACATTAACCTTTTCACATGGTCTTTTCTTGGGAGGGATTCAGACACCAAATGAGGCAAGAATATGACTGAAATAAGGAAACTCATTTGTAAAAATAGTTATGCTGAATATCTTAATAGCAGTCACCCAGTTAAAGCAGCAAAATGACACTGGGAATGGGTACAGACTAGGGGGCGATGCTTCTAGGTAAAAACTGGTGTAAAATGACTAAAAGATGTTTAGGAAGTTGTAGGAGTCACGAGACATTCAGACCCTCTGTATAGTCTCAGCTTAAGAAAATAGATGTCGGTACTTTAAATGCCTATGTTATCAAAAACTGGGTATACTGGTTGAGAAGGAATACACTTACTAAAAACACTTAGACGCAAAGTCAAGGAAGCATACAATTCTGGTCCCTGAAAGTAAAACCAAATAATATTTTTTTCCTTTTATGTAATATTATTCCAATTATTATGTGGATAGGTACACAGTAGGGAAGCTGGTGTAAAAATAAATGTAACAATTAAGGAGAGATGATTAAAAATGGTAAAGTACTAAGCATTGGCTCATAACACATACACATAAAATGAAATTTAAAAAGACTACTTTGGAAATGGTTTTGAGATCCACGGAAAGGAGATCATGCATAGCAAGATAATCAGGGGTGGGGTCAGTTATTAATACCAACAGTAAACATCTAAGAGGTAAGAATAAAATATGGTTCTAAGCATGAAATAAAAGAAAATATGAAATTACATTCCATTATTGCATTTCTGTTAGCAAAGGAAAGGAAAAGACTAGTCCCTTGGATCTAATAAAGATTTTCCTGATACAGAATTCTGACTGCTGTAGCTATAGAAGTGAGTTTTGATCTTAACCTCAACTCCATGCCAGGTGTTTGACCAGTTACCTTCACTGAGTGTTTTTTCTCCCAGCACTGGGGCTGTGAGGCACATCATACTCTCCCATAACACCAAGCTCTCTGCTAATACCCTTTGCTCTTCCAGCCAGAGAAGTGTGGCTATTGCCTTAAGTCCCCAATGTTCCAAATTCCTCAGCAGAACTGCCTGTTAGAAGTCTCTGTGAAACTTCCAGATTCTCTCATCACTGCCTTTTGCCAGTGTCTTGGACACAAGAGTTTTTCAACACCCCTTCCCCCAGCAGGCATTAGTACTGAGGAGAAACCACGTGCCAGGCAATCTTCACTGAGGCTCCCAACAAACTGATTTTTCTAAGGGTGAGTAATGTCTGATACAAGGAATTCACTATGTTTCATACACTTTATATACATTACACATGACTGTGGAGCTTCCCAACAATACTGCCAGCCTGGCATAAAAATCTCCCTATTTTAAAAATGAGTAAGTAATGATGACGCTAACTTTGCTCACTGAGAAACAAGGAGTAGAACCGAAGTCGGAACCGCAATCCAGAGTTAAGATTCTGCCAGACATAGCTAAACCAACCACAGAAGGTGGTTATTGTCAGATGTTCAATGGCAAGCAGCAGTAAAAGTCCTGGGAGAGTGGACACGTGCCCGGATTGGGTCTCCCTGCTGCTTGGGTAGCTCGTAAACAAAAGGCCTGCCTTGCTAGCTGCAGGCAGGCTATTGAGATGAAGGCAGCATAGGAGCTTAAAACTGATCTTGAGCACTGGTCCTCCCTTACAGCAGGGCCGGGTTGGGGGGAGGGTGCTGAGGGGCTGGGTCGTGAGTAAGAAAGAAGGCCCTGCAGAAGGAGCTGGGGGAGGGGGGTTGTGCTCTCCCCTGGGACAGACCGCCCCTGGATAGCACACACTCACCTGCCCAGATGGAATTCAGCACCTATGGCCCTATGCTCCAGGGACAAAAGGAAGAACGTGGCAGGCGGGGCGGAGTCCAGGAGAGCACAGGAGAGCCAGGAGCACAAGCTTGAGGTGCCCGGCTCCCTTACTGGGGACCTTGAGTCCTGCCTGGCAGGCAGGCACTCACCGCTCTGCTCTGCGTGGGTAGCCTTAGTGTAGGAGCTTAAAACAACCCCTAAAATTATCTTCAATTTGGACTCTCTAAACCTACTCTCTAGACTTCCATCAGGAACTCTGACAAATGGAGCTATTGGCACTGGCAATGGTATTTATTTCCTGCCCTCTAACATGCTCATATTTGCTAATGTATGTAGACCCTTGATATCTGATACCCACTCTACTTATCTAGAATAATAGCCATAATGTAATTGGCCCATCAAAATGATCAAACCCTCTTCATCATCTATACTGAACGAAAACAGGGATATTTGACATAGCCCAAAAATAAGGCAGTGATTTAAAATAAGTATGTTGCTGTCTTTCCCAGATGAAGATGATTGGGTTGGTACAAAAGAGGAGCATCTTTAAGATCAATAAAGGCACAGGTCCAGGAAACTCCTCAGATGTATTTGGTAGCAACACCATAACTGAATAGCAGCGGCAATTGGCATCCTTGTGCAGTTGAGCTTACAAAAAGCCAGCTGTTCTCCAAAGTCACCTAGTGTCTGACTAACCCAAAAGGAACTCCAGTGGCAAAGTATGAATCACCATCCCTATACCTTCCCAGTCTTTGATGCTGGCACAAATCTCTTTGGTTCCCTCATGGCTTAGTGTATGTCTTCAAATAACAGAGAAACATGATGCTTTTCTCTCAGAACACGTAGGTATAAGGAATTCATATTCAAGTTCAAATGAATGGCTCAACAGACATATTCCTTTTACTCACTTGCAAGTATTTTTGGTGTTTCTGATCTTCTCTCTAACATATATGATCCAGAAAAAAAAAACACTAAAGAATCAAAAGGAGTTTTGTGTAGGAGATTATTGGAGGACTTGGGGTCTTTTTGGCATGTTTTAGTCAGCTAAAGTACTACAGTTTCTTTTCATTACACCCTGAATCTATTTGCTCAAACATGAAATTAGCCCTAACTCATGTTTAATTAACTACCTTGCTTTTTTAACATCACACCAATATTTGAGCTCCTTCCCCAGGGGACTGTTGCAATCATCAGTATGATTTTGCTATGTCTTAAGGTTATTATTGCACCCAAAATCAGAGCTCTGAATTAAATTGCATGTCAGTAGAAAAATCAATTTACTAAAAGGAAATTAATTCCATAACCAAAATTTTATGAAAGCAATGGATCCATGAAGTGAGTTAAATATCTTCTAAGAATAGAACTGAATATCTCTGTCTTCTCCAAAAAGGACTTACCAATGTACTCCAATTCATGATAAACATTCACTGGGAAAAATTCCACTAACTAGTAAAATAGCGATCTTACATTCTATGGTTGCTAAAAAAAAATCATAAATTAGCACAAGATTGTCAGTAATGCTTCTGTATAACAAAAAGGTTGGGACTGCCGTGTACTGTAGTGATAAATGTATCAGAAACTGGGCTTTTACTGTGAGGCTTTCACACTTTATCCAGACCTCAAGTAGACTTGCTGAATCATCACAATTGAAGCAGGATAATACAGGTCAGTGGTGACTCGGCTAATGAACACAAATTCCAAATAATTAATGCACTCTTCCTTTATTTAAATGAAAATGTACACATGGAGGATAGGAGTGCACTCAATTCCTGGAAAAAGCCACAGGCTTGCTCACGCCCATGGGGTTGGATAAAATGACTTTACAGAGGACTCAGCATTGCTCAGCCACTGAGAAACCAATTGGCAGAGGAAGTAAGAACACATTGCCAGGGCAACAGGCAACATGAATCTATTCCCGCAGCAATAATTTAACCCTAAAATAGTTCTGTAATTTGCCATGGAATCCAGGACACTGTGAATTACTGAAAGAATAAAATAGTAAAGGAAAAAATTTGGATAATTTGATGTAAATTAGTAAGAGTGCTATTTTGCTGAAGGGACTTAACACTATTTTCTTTGCAAAAAGTTGTTAAATTATGTCTATCTTTAAAACAATTCCAATTTGAGTCTTAATATTTGTAGCCTTCAGAAAAAGCAATGAAGAAAGTGGGGAGATGGAAGTCAGGGAGACAACTATCAGGGAAGTCAGCGTGTAAAATACCTGTTCTGTAAGTACAAAGACCTAAGATCCACTTCTCAGGGCACACACAAAAAAGGCATCTGTGACATCAGTGCTGGAGGGGCAGGGAAAACACAGTCAGATTCCTGTTGCTCACTGGATAGCCAACTTGGCAAAACAGGTGAACTCCAGGTTCACCAAGAGACTGTTTCAAAAAGTAATATGGAAAGTCATCAAAGAAGACATCCATTGCTGACTTTTCACACACACACAGAAAGAGAGAGAGAGAGAGAGAGAGAGAGAGAGAGAGAGACAGAGAGAGAGAGAGAGAGAGAGAGAGAGAGAGAGAGAGATGTGGGATGTCCTTCTGTCTATGTGTTGCTTTAATTGGATAATGAATAAAGCTGTTTTGGCAAATGGCTGAGCAGAGTAAAGTCAGGTGGGAAATCAGAACAGAGATATATAGAGAGAGTAGGCAGAGTCGAAGTGACACAGAGAACCCCAACTAAGGCTAACACAATTTCCTCTTCATCAAATTTTATCCATAAAACTGAAAGAAACAATCAATGGTCTGAGCCTCATAAATAGAAAATATCCACAAGGTTTTTTACTTGGGTTGTTCTTGCATAACTGCAACACGAGGCAATGCTGAACTCTAAATAGTACCTAAGATTTCAAGATAGGTATTACTTCTTTGACCTAACAAAACATTATTTTATATCTACAGAAGTCTACAAAACAAAAAAAGTGTTTATCTTGCCATTTGACATATTTCTTTGAACCATTTAGGTTTCTGTCTTAATATCCTTCCAGCAGAATGCTGCCTCCCTTACACATCTTCTCTCTATTTCATTCATAGAATTTATTTCCTGTATTATTGAAGAGCCTTAGATTTGGCAATGCAAGACATCAGATCTATTCTGTTCTATATAGATGGCACTATGGTGGTCCCATTTTCTCTCTCTCTCTCTCTCTCTCTCTCTCTCTCTCTCTCTCTCTCTCT
>JABTXL010001727.1:1275673-1359080 GCA_025134845.1 Neodon shergylaensis | reverse complement strand
CTCTCTCTCTCTCTCTCTCTCTCTCTCTCTCTCTCTCTCTCTCTCTCCACAGGGTTTCTCTGTAGCTTTGGAGCATGTTCTGGAACTAGCTCTTGTAGACCAGGCTGGCCTCGAACTCACAGAGATCCGCCTGCTCTGCCTCCCGAGTGCTGGGATTAAAGGTGTGCACCACCACCGCCCGGCTCCATGGTTCCACTTTTAAAAGAAAAATCAAGTGCTCATATAGTCCAGATATTTCACATATTTCAGTCAACTCTTGAAGCCCAGAACTATGAAAGAGAGAGAGAGAGAGAACAGCGCTTGGGTTGTATGCCATGGCGTTGAGAAAGAATGGTTAGAATACAGCTCTTAGCAAGAAATCAGATGACTTTTCAGACTCAATGGAAGGGTTTTGTGGTTCATTAGTAATGCCTTTCTTGGCCCAAGAGGAAAGTGTTACAGAATGTAACCCTGTTTAGGGCATCCTTTGACTAACCTCTTTATCTTTTTTTTTTTTTTGCCTGTTAACTTAATGACAGGTTTTTATCAATTGTATCCTGTCAGATTAAAAAGAAAACAGAAAATATATGAAACTCAACTTGTTATTATAGTAAAAGTTGTCAAGAGGAAGAAACAAGTAACAATAAAAGATGCAGTGAATTAGTAGATGTGAATCTTATATTCATCTCACATTTTAATGAGTGGAAAAAGGAGATAATAGAATATGAAATGTGAAAAAACCATATAGGATTCATTATTTTGCTTTCCCTACAATTAAGAAAAGATGATTATGTTATGAAATTATAAGAATGTAATATGGATAATTATTAGAAGACTTACATTAATAATGTAATGCTCTATGTTGTTGAGTAATGAAGCAAGGCTAAGCTTAGAGAAGATAAAGATGGGGAGAAAAAGAGTGGGGCGACAGTGAAATAATAAGAAAGTCACTATAAACCAAGAAGTACCCAGTCACTCAGACTCCTCTCCCACTCTGGAAAGAGAGGTCAACTGATAGCTCCAGGGACATGTAACTGGATCCCATTCCTCTTTTGATGTTCTCACCAAGAAGGGTTTAACTGTCCTTTCCTTGATTCATTAGATGGTCACTTCAAAGAGACCCTAAAAGGCTAATATTTGCCTAAAAAACCCCCTTGCCTAAGTAAATCTAGACAAAAAACCCCAAAGCAATTCATCTTAAATTTCACACATTATTGCCTTTGGCCCCTGTCAGTGACCTTAGCCTACAATATTGATTGCTGCTTGCCTCCCAATATGAATGTCTCCAATGATCAATCAGACAGCAGAAGAGAAAGTTATCCAATCTGATACTGAAGATGGACCAACATCAAGGGTTAACCCAAGAAAACCTCGGGCTTTATAGACGTGCTATGACTTCACCATGTACAGGACATTTCCAAGTAAGACAGGAATGGCCCTCACTTGATCTGTGACTCAAGATTCTGCAATGTGAAGATGGATATACTATTTAGTAACAAGTAAACTTAATCCATGAAATTAAAAAGGCATCCTTGTTCTAACAAGACCAGTGGGACTTCTGTGCAAGGAGAGCACAGCCATCTGTGATATTTATTTTTCAATACAAAAGACTAACAAGCAAAAATATCCTTATCAGTACGTGTGGGGACTGTTTAACATACTAGTAATGAAAGATACACAAGATAAAAGAATAAAAAATACAGAACTCTCATGAATTTAAAAGGGCTAAAATATAGCATGCAAAGTTGGTAACAAGTAGCAATGAAGGCACTCTGTCCTAAGCAGGAAGGCACCCATCAGGTTTAAGCTAGCCCAAGACACTCAGAGCACTGGACCCAGAAAGTTCCCATTATTTTTGTTTGACAAACAAATTAACACACGTCTAAATACTTTGTGGGGGCTATATTGAATAGAAACAGGAAAGAACATGATACACATTTTTAATCCCAGTACTCTGAAAGCAGAGGCAGGTGGATCTCCGAGAGATTGAGGCCAGTCTAATCTACATAGTGAAAACATGTCTCAAAAACAAACAAACAAACAAACAAACAAAAAACAGGAAGGAAGGAAAGAAAGAGGAACAGTCTGAAGACAAATACTGGGAAACAGACCAATGACATACTTATGACTGCAACATTTCATCATAAATAAAATTTCTAACAGGCAAACATCCAGTAAAAATGAAAATGCACTATTAAACTGCTGGACTGGTTAGGTTGCCCAGCAAGTAAAGGCATTGTCTAGCAAGCCCGAGGACCCTAGTTCAATCCCCCACATCCCTAAAAAGGCAGAAAGAGAGAACCAGCTCCACAGAGCTGTCACTGATGGGTCACACACATGGGACATCAACCCTACCACATTAAAACATTTTTTCTTTTATTTATTTATTTTTATTGAAAAAAAATTCCACCTCCCAGCCTCCCATTTCCCTCCCCCTCCTCCCACGCCTCTCCCCCTCCCCCCATTCCTCTCCCCCTCCCTCTCCAGTCCGAAGAGCAGTCAGGGTTCCCTGCCCTGTGGAAAGTCCAAGGTCCTCCCCCCCCTCCATCCAGGTCTAGGAAGGTGAGCATCCCAAAGAAAAACATATAGTTATCCTCCTGGATATGGGAAATAGACAAGATTGCCGGGCAAAAAATTGAGAGAAAAGTAAAACAGTTTTTTTAAGAACACTGACAACTTATAAATAAGTCAAATGTTTAAACTCAGTAAACAAAAGAATGCCTTGTTTTCTTTATAGTTCATAAAATTGAAACAATGCTTACAAAATATTTGAAAATATGACATTTTTCAAGTAACATAATGAACTTCAAAGCTTATAAGCACAGATACTTGTTAAAAGTATCATGAAAACGTTGAACTGAAATTTACATTTCAAAAGCAATATTTCTAAGGGTGATGAAAGTGGAAAGATTTTTTCTATCCCCACGATTTCTGTGGTTATTTTACAGTGGCCATATAATGCTTTTATAGTAAAAATGTAAAATTATCATTTAGTGAACTATGAAGAGCACCTTTGGAGAAATAAATCTCAAAGAATATCAAGAGAACACATCTCACCCTGGAGTTCTTTTCCTCATTAATGTCTGGCTATGTTCAAGATGGATTCTACATGCCCCAGTGAGGAAGGCACCACCATAACACATGCCCAAGTCAGGAAGGCACCACCCTAACACATGCCCAAGTCAGGAAGGCATCACCATAACACGTGCCCAAGTCAGGAAGGGACCACCATAACACATACCCAAGTCAGTCCAGCATCATGAAAACACACAGACAAGTATTTTATTTTGAAATTTGTGAAATCTAAATTAAAATTCCTCTCCTCCATTATCCTCTGTCCTTGCTGTTACAATCAAGATACCAACAAATTGCCGGAATTTTAGTCCATGAAAAATTTCCAACACTAGCCAGGCATGGTGGCACATACCTTTGATCCCAGTACTCAGGAAGCAGAAGCAGGTGAACTTCTGTGAGTCTGAAGCCAGCCTGGCCTACATAGAGAGTTCCAGAATAGCCATGGCTACAGAGAAAGACCCTGTCTCAAAAACAAGCAAACAAACAAAAAAATCAAACATTAAAATAATTTTAATGACTTGACATCAGTATAATTCTATTAACATTAGTGAACCTGTATAAGTCCTTTATATTTTTGAGAGTTGTCTTTGGATGACACTTAAGATAATAAATATTCAGAGTAAATGAGTTAATATGATCTAAATACTATGTAATTATAAATGATAATTGAAATGTTGGTTTAAAACTTTTTCTACAGTGTTTCTGACCTTGTACTTTTTTTTTCTCATGGCATATTTAGATCACAGTACACAAGCTGATTAATAATGTTCCTTTCCACTGCTTTTGTTCATGTCATCTATTAATTATATGGATTTTAAAAATGTATGTTGTAATACTTTCAACACATGTGCAATATAAAATATGTCAAAAGTCACATGAGATGCAGTAAGATATCTTATTCAAGATATACTACTGCATACTCACTAGGATCGCTAACATCAAAGCCATAGAACCGCAAGTGTACGCATGTGAAGAAATCCAAACACTTATAAAGTGTCGATGACAATAGAAAGACATGCAGCATCTCTAGAAAAGGATACAGCATTTCCTCAAAGGGGTAAATACAGAATTACAATATGGTCCAGGAATTAATTCTACTACTACATGGAGAAAAAAGGAAGATGTGTATTCACACAAAGACCTTTCATGTGAATGTTCATAGAAGCATTATTCCTAACAGCTGAAAGGTGAAAATTAAACTAGATGCCTACTACTTGTGAGTGGATGAACAAAACAGGACATCTCCATAACACAGAATGTCATTTGTCTATAGAGATACACTTGAAAATATTATTCTGAGTATAAGATGCCAATCACAAAGACCACATATACAATATATAATACAGATGTATTCTATTTTGTTGAAACATCCAAAATGTAGATTAATGGTTACCTAGGGCTGGAAGGGGCTGTGTGACTTGATGAGTGATTGAAAGTAAGTATAGTTTGGAGAGAATAGTTAAATATTCTAAAGCAGATTGGGATGATGATTATGTACTGTGAATATATTAGAACAACTGGATTTTGTGGGTTTTTATATTTATTTTTTCTTCAAGACCAGGTTGGCCTTGAAGTCAGAGATCAGCTTACCTCTGCCCCTCAAGTGCTGGGATTAAAGGCATGCACCACCACTTCCCAGTTTAATTGTGTATTTTAACTGGGTTAATTTATGAGATGGGCATCTCCATAAAACTGTCTAGAATAAAGACTGAGTTATGGTATTATGTGAGCTGCTTGTATTATACATTACGATAGTTCTGAAAAAAAAAACTAGCATTGACAAAGGTTTATATTATTATAACATTTTAATTTTATAACAAATTTTAATATATTTCTAGAATTTACTGGAGCCAAAGCTTTGTGAATAATGGTGTTAACCACAGTCTTTTCTATTAGTTTCGAGCTGAAACAACTTGAAGTGTTCATGTGCAATAAAGGACTCTAAATAAAGTGGTTCATTTACATAGTAGAATATCATCAACCATCATAACTAAAAATTGTAATTCACAAAAACAACATAGAAACATTAAAAGTCTTAAAATGATGCTAGGATGGTATTTAAAATACAAAACGGACATACCTAAGTCACTTACAATACCTGCCTCTGTGAGAATTAAAGTGGTTGGATAATGGAAGACTTTTATTGTCTTTTCTTATAGCACCTTTCTTACAAAATCCTCTCAATTAAAAAAATATTGCTATTGCTATTGCTTCGTCAAGTCAAAAGAAAGTGCAGAAGTACAACAAATTTAGATTCCCTAGAGATATCTAATAAAAGAGCATTGGGAAGACACACAGAATGCCAGAATTATTTTATAATTAGAGGTAGCAGGGTCTAAACAATTCCAACTCATCAGGTGACAGGACCATCTCCTACCAGTTCATGTAGTCTGTGTGTGTGTGTGTGTGTGTGTATGTGCATATGTGTGTGTGTGTGGCTTTCCCACCAAGTACAGTACCAGGCGTTGATGCTTAACTAATGGGAGCTTAAGATACTACCCTGGTCACAAGAGCTCACATCTGGAAGGTAAGAGTGACATTGAAAGGGAGATCAAGACATAGGGAATGCCGTTCTTGAGGGAGTGAGGTCCAGATGATGAAGGCATCCACATTCAGTATTCATTAGAATACTGAACCTAACAGCCACTGTGTTGATACTGTCCAAAAGCTGTAGCCATCAGCTTCCAACTACCCTCTGAAGTGCAATACCCAGGGAAGAGGAAAGAACAGGAAGAGAATAAGAGTGGCTAGTGGCTTCTCTGTTTTCTTCACAATGGTCTCAGGGAGGAGGAAAGCAGAAAATTAAATAGTTTTAAAATTCAATCAAAACATTGACCAACTGCCTCTAAAATATTGGGTATCAAATGCTTGCATTGGTTGGTTTGACTTTGATGCCTCAGGCCCAAAGTTTGACTAGTGTACTGTGTGAGCATCTACCTGTTAAGAGAGTATTCACTTTCTGACTTGTGTTCCTTTGCATGAGTTCAATCAGTTTCAATGTAGGTACTGAAGCAAGCAAGTGTCCACTATAAATTTAATATTTATTGCTTTGTGCTTAGCCTCCTATTCCTTCAGTTATCAGTTAATAACAACGAAGCAAAACTGTTAAGTTTGTGATATTTGTTTTCAGAGCATTCCTACTTGCCTATTATTCATGATTTTTATTGATTTAATTTTATGAGTATGGTATTTTGCCTTCATGTATGTCTGTGCACCACACATGAATGTCTAGTTCAGAATTCAGAAGGTGGCATTGGATCCTCTGGAACTGTAGTTACAGACAGTTGTTAGCACCCATGTGGGTGCTAGGAATTGAATCTGAGTCCTCTGGAAGAGCAGTCAGTGTACTTATCCATGGATCCACCTCCCTAGCACCCTTTTAATATTAACCATTGAAGTAAACTTTGCTTGAATTTTATGCAGACAAGTAGAAGGAAGAACAGCCCCAGTGTTCAGGGATGAGTGTTGCCGTGATTCACTGGATTTTTTCCAGTCTTTCTTTCTCTAAACTCTTGATATATTGTTTTCTTTATGCAGCGTCACTATGAGCACATGGTACGCCACGCACTATTATGGAGCCACCCTTTCACAGTGGCAGCCTGTTCCCACCTAAAATATAACCTTACCCCATCATGCTTATTCAATGGTTGGACTTGTCCAAAAGCAAAAAAAAGTCACTCTCATCTATGTATTGAAGCACCTTCCTTCACAGCCCACTACCACACACTAAATAGCATCACCATACACTTTATATGTTGACTGTCCTCTTCTATGTAGGAGCCCCTTGAACCACAACAGCAGCCACAGTGAAGCAGAGCTTCAAGGCAACGCCTGAGACATTGGGTACTAGTCTTCACTTTACGAGCGTGGTCAGATGCTTTAGCCCATCCATTTCCAGAACATCTCCTATGGTTCAGTCCACTGGGCTTCCACTACACCATAAAGCACATAAAATCCCTGTTGAAGACTGTTCTTACTGTTCCTTTAATTTATCATTTGTTTTCCCACAAGTGTGGGAAACCAGATAAACACCCATCTGTCCATTGCTTAGCTTGGGGATTGCTCTGGGCCTGGTTTCCTAAGGTTCAAAACAAGCTCCTCTCTTGGCAGCAATCCATGGTCTTCCAGGCTGGCTTCTTACTGCACATCTTCTCTGTATGAAACCCCAGGCTGGCTTCTCTCAGTTCCTGCTATGTCCTGGAAGTCCTATAGGATGCTACTTCTGGGTCTTGCCTTCATCTCCACCCTTCACAGAAAGAGATAGGTGGCTCTACAAGGCCACACAGCCCAGGCCTAAGGGAGAAACACTCATGTAGCTCACGACTCTAAGCAAAGCACCCTAGCAGACTAACTTCATGACCTGGACACAAGAAAAAAAATAATTGCCTGGTACTTCCTTTATATTTAGACTTAAACACATATATATTAAGAAATCATTCAAATCTGAATGTTCCCTCAGTGATTCTGAACCTGTGCGAGGATGCTAAATTTCCAGAAGCCTGTCTTGCTATATCTCTTCCTATTCTAGAACAAGTCATTGTTGGTTTAATCATGTGACTCACCCAGCTGCTTGTTTGTGTACACTTGAACACCACGCAAGCGACAGTCTTTCTTTGTCTCATGACAAAGCACTTGGGATTTCCTTCTGCTGCAGGGTGACCAACAATGTACCTTTATTGGAGACAGTCAGCGAGTAAATACAGCATAATGGTGGCTGCAATGTCTCACCTGAACTATGAAGGCTGGCTTTCTCATCGCTTGGCTATGGACAGAATGCAAATGGCCATAAAGTACTATAATTAAAGGAAGGAGAAGGATCCTACTTAGGCTGATAAGATCTTTGACTTCTGGAAGGGTTTTATTTTCCCTTCTTTAGTTTCCCTCTCTCTGAACGACTGTAAACATCAGTGCAGTTGCTGTCCAACCAGCGACTAGCCAAGTGTGGGAGTCTGGTTGATGATCATGTACACGTCCAGAATATCATATGTAATGTTTATGTCTTCATCAAAACTTCATATGGGAACGGAGGTGGGGCAGTTCCGTCAATAGAGAGCTTGCCTTGCAGACAAAGGACAAGAGCTTGATCCTCTGAACCCAAGTGAAAACAAACAAATGAACAGAAAGCCAGACATGGCATTAGGTGCTTGAAATCCCAGGACTAAGAAGGAAGAGATGGGAAGTCCCCTGGGTTTACTGGCAGTCAGCCTAGCCTACTTGGCAAGTGCTGGATCGATGAAACCGCTTGCTCCAAAAGAGGGGGATGGGGGGGCACGGGGACACGACAGACAGTATAGAAGCCAAGCTGTCTACTACACACATGTTCATGCTCACACACGCGCCTCATGTGAGTGCACGCATGCACACATGCACACACACATTTCCCTCTCTGTCTCTGCCTGTCTCTCTGTCTTTGTCTCTCTGGCTCCTTCTGTGTGTATTTCTCCATTCAGGCAAAATGCTGAGGAGGCACCAACTATGCTAAGCTCTGGCCTTCAAGAAGCCCTGTCTTGGTGAAGAAAGCGACGGCCAGAAGAAATTCTTGTAATTTGAGTGTGAAAGCAAATCACCAGTGGAAACAAAGTCTAGCGCCATCTAAAGCAAGGGACGGGAAGGGCAGGAGAGTGAGGGCCAGAGAAATAACACTCCTGGGAAATGTCAGTAACATCACACATAGAAGAATGTCCGTGTGCAGAAGACAACATCTGCCAAAAAGACTGGAGCATGCCCTGCCTCGCGGACAGGCCTCAGCTCTTCAAGGCTCTAATGCATATGCCAGATAAGGAAGTTGCATTTCATGCTCAAGTCTTGAAAGTATCTTGATTGGAGAGAAACTTGGTTCCTTGCCAGCCTTCCTAACACCCCCACCTCTTTCGTCTCCACCTTTTAAATGCAGATGGTTCTCCCACAGGCCTCAGCTGTGGTGCTCCCAGCACCTGACACAGCAGCTGTGGAGAGCATCTGCATCATCTGGCTTGTATCCTGTGGACTGGCAGCTCTTCCTCATCCTTCCTGCCTTTCTCATTCCCTAGTCTATTCTCATTTTCCATATGGTAGCTGTTGTCCCAGCTTTGTTACCACTTATGAGTTTTCATTCTGTGTTACTGTTGGGCCCTTACTTGTTTGTGGTCAGGTGAATATATTGACCTTAGCAGTTTCAGTGACAGCAATCTCATTACTTTAACTGCTATCAGCAGATCCATCTGCAGAGTTATTTACTTAGCTAGATTCTCACACAGATATGCTTATGATAATGATGATAATAACAATTATTCTTATTATTTATTATTAATCTCTAGGAGTGTTGGACTGTGTTAAAGAATTTTCTTGGGGTGGAGATGAACCATAGTCTCTCATCGTCAAAGGCACTGACACAAAAAGGCAAGAGATCTAAGCATGAAAAGAAGAGCCCCAAGCTTAGTCTACTTGTGGAACTCCTAAAATTGGGAGCAGGGTCTGTGTCTACCGCTTTGGCTGGCTCCTAGGATCCTATTCCTCACACCGGATTGACTTGCCAAGCCTTACTACAAGGGAATGCTTTATTGAAAGGGAATGCTTGTCATGAAAAATATAGACTAATAAAAAAGTGTGAGCCTTGGATTCAGAAAGATTACTATCCATCTAATTTAGGGGAGGTTCTTTATATAATGGAGGGAGTAGGTGACCCCCTAAAGTTTTGTGAAGATTAAAGAAAGTGAAATACTTAAAATGCTTTATGCAGCATCAAATAAAAGGTAGTTATTATCATTACCACCTACACTATTTCCTTCTACAACCAATAAAGTCAGGCAATAAAGTCAATGACCTAATTAAGTAAGAGGTATGGATGATCCTGCATGGACTAGGAGGATCCAATTTGAAGTTAAGAGTCAATCTCAGAATCAGATATATCACTTACCTACCAAAGAGTTAAGAATGATGGAGGACCCCATGATCTAGCTTTGGGTCTGTTCCAGTCTTATATAAGGGGACAGGACTTTGCCAGTAGAGATTCTGGATGATTAATGTAAAGGGAAAATGCCTTAGCTACTGAGTGTTGGCAATATATATATATATATATATATCTTCCAACAGATCTCTTGAGTAACCCCCCCCCAGCCCACAAGTCAAAAGGGAAACACAAAAACCAGTGTGTCGCAGCTGGAAGCTATATGCCCGGAGATTCTGATGATAACAATGATATCCTATTTAACAAATCTGCCCCAAAGAAATGACTGAAACTCAACACAAACATTAGAACATCTCAACTAAAGATTAAAATCAGGATTTGCTCCTTGCATTGCATTAAGCTTAGAAAGCAGTTCAGAGTTATATATCAAGTTAAAAAATATGACAGTTTTGCAAGGATTCCAATAAGCAGGTATGAATTTCTGATCTGCCCGCATCTGCTAAGGATCGGAGCCATCTCAGCAAACAGTGTGCTTGTACTATCTCCACAGGACAGAAAGCACACAAGATTAGCATCTCTTGAAGGAAGAGCCTCGAAAGCAAACAACACTTGCATAACATGCTCAGAGCTATGGAAGAAACTGTTTGAACTGAGAACAAAAGTCAGATTTAGCCTACGTTTAGATGCCCATCTCTCATGCAGTCTGGGTCTTTGCAATGAGCAGGTAACAGAAAGGAGGAATGATAATTTCCCTCATGATCCTAGAGAGAAAAATTTTTGTTTTCCCAAATCAAAGTAATGATATAGAAGTCTTAATTTGCACAGACATTTTCTGAAATGGATTCTGATCTCAAGAGATGAAATACCATGAATTCTAAGCTAACATAAATATAACTACATGCTCTCCAAGAGATGCTAAAAGATCACAGAATGTAGTTTATATACTTAAAATTATTTGATTTGATTTGTTGCCTAATATCCTCCAAAGGGAACTTTAGTATTTTCTCTTTTAATTACTAGTTCCCACCAAGAAATTTGCCTTGAAGACTTTTCTCATTTATTTTCTTAATAGGCTTCCTTGTGGCTTACTATCCACTTCATTTGCAACTATAGGAATGGCTTGATCCTCCAAGCTTACTAGAAAATCCAGTAAAAAAGATGAGAAAATCAAGACTACAGTTTTGAATAAGCACCAACAAGTAGAAAGAGCAAGGTTAAAAAAATGTTAGTTTTTTCCTTAGGACTGTAGTAATGTATTTTACATAATTTGTCTCAACTATGTAATTTCTCTTAAGTAAAATATAAAATTAATGTTTTGTAGGAATAAAGTAAAAGCTATGAGAAAGTTCTCATAGAAGAAATTGAGAAATCGTTTAACATTCTAATATCCATTCTAACTATGAAATGCTGTCACCTATATACCTAAATAATTTAGACCAATTGTTTATTGATAGCGATATGGTATTTTATTATACAAACCTATTTTTTAAATGGAATAAAACTTTCATTATTCAAACCACAAATAGCCACATTTATACTGGGAGAATTTAGGATGAAAGTAATCTTTCATTAAAAAAGATTACCTCTCAAATATCCTTTAAAAATTAAACAGAGAAATCATTAGTTAATTTAATACAATTGAAGGGAAGTATTAACATTCGGATGGCATTTTAAAAGGCTGAGACCAGCAGCTCTTCAGAGTTCTCACTGGGAAATAGATTCAGAGGTCCATAAAAAATTAGTAAAGAGGATTTTCCAATTCGGATCATCTCAATTCCAAACCCATTTCCCCACTTAAAAACAAATGCAGGGTTATGCTTCCAAGCTTACCTTCCTCTGGGGTTACTGACCTCCTGTGTCGACACTTCCAGACCTTGGGGACTGAAATGGACTGCCCGTACCGTGGGTTATAGTGGTAGCATGCACCCATGGTGCCGAAGGGAGGTGAGCCTGTGGTAAACATGATGGGCTCTCAGCACAGCCCGAGAAGAGCTGTGTGGAGAATGTGGCTTCCCTGTTCCATCACAGGAGCAACTGGTACAGTGCCACCTGGGAAGAGCCTCTGCCAGGAGTAATGAGTCAACCTTCCTACTGCACGGTGGGCAGACAGGTTCCACCACCTCAGTGTGTGTGTGGTGGTGGTGGGGGTGGGGGGGAGGATAAATCACTTTATAGAAACCAACAGTGTTTTTCAAGTCTTTCCTTTTGTTTTCTGCCTTTTTCAGGCAGAGATTGCTTCATTATAGAGGAGATGTCTTCAGTTAAACTCACAATTTACAAGTTTTGACTTTCGTACTTTTAATAGCACTCAAAAATAAGTTGTCTTGCTTGAAAAGTGAGTGTATCTAGTATACCTGTCTTCAGAACATTAGGAATTTTATTTCTAGGTTCTGAAAGATAGCCCCTTTCCCCAAGCTTCACAGTGACCTCCATCACTGCATTTTGCACTGGATGTAATCCAGAATTCTGAAAAAACCACTGTATAATTGCCTTAATGAGACTTTGTGTTTATGTTGTGTCTTTTATCTAAAGAGCTCAAAGCACTTTGCAAATATATCTTATTAAGCGCCACAACACCCCGTTCAGGAATGCTATGCTAAGGATTATTATTATTCATTTTACCAGGTGGGGAAACAGAGAGATTACCAATTAAGTGACTCAATTTGAGGTCACAATGCCAACTAAAGGCAGCAGACCGCGGGGCTCTTAACTCAAATCCCAAGGACATGTCCAACTGAGCAAGAGATCGTCCAGACGTCATAAGCTTTAGTTCTTAAAGACAGTCCATTCTTCTTTTGCTGTACATGTTTAGACAACAGAAAACAAATTAGAATATGTCATATCACGAGTTAGGTCACACCTGCTAGAGCTAGCACAAGTACCCGCTCAATTTGCTTTACAGTTCTCTTTCCAAGGGCCACCACCAGGCCCTCCACTGATGGCCCAGGCCACAGCTGGTGTCCATGCACGGCATAGAGTGGTTAGTCAGTGAGCATTTCCCATGCCTCAGGAGTAAGAGGACTGTGAATTGGGCACCTTTCCCCCAGTTCACATCTTTAAGGTTATAAAGATGGTGGTAGTGTCGTATCTTATAGAAAAAGTTGAAACCTCTGCTGCAGAGGAAACAATCATAAGGAAGCAGTGACAATTGCATTCTCCAAGACTTGAGGTTTATCATCTGATGCATATTCACTGGGAATCAATATAGAATTATACAATTAAAAAAATGAATCTATGTTGTCGCCTCCAGAGATTTGCGCTCTTCTACCAAGGGATGTGTGAATATCCCCAGGCAAGGACACAAATACTCTCTTTTGCAGATTAATTTGGCTGTCTTCCCATCTGGCAATATCTCTTCCCCACTGTTATTTGTTAGTGTGCATATAGCCACACTGTTCTTTTAAGCGACTACATTTACATTTCATGTGCATATAAAAATATATAAAATTTATACTACCCTTTCCTATTTTATTTGTCATTTTGGGCATTTCTTTTTATGTCCTATGAACTTCAGTAAGCATCCTTGTATGTCTAAATGTGTGGGATCTGTAAGGTATTTTTATATGTTTCCCATTATTATGTAATCTGCAGAACACTTGACTCTAAAGCACGACTGTTGTTCTCCACTGCTCTGTACAGAGAGCTGCTTATAGTATTGAAAGTCTCGGATAGAAAAGAAAATTGCCATCCTTTTCTTAGGATTATTTGCAGCAGAGGGTTTGACTTTTCCTCTAAGATACTATAGTACCATCATCTATCTGAACTCAAAAGTGTGAAATGGGGAGAAGGTGCTTGCTGCTCAAAAAGAGACACTGAGTTGGATGTCTAGTGCACACATTAAAATGTTTTTAAAAGCCAGGAACAGTGGACTGTAATTCTAGGGAAGTGGGGACAGGTGAATTCCTGGGACTTGTATCCTGCTGGTCTAGCCAGTTGGGGTTCAGTGAGATACTCTCCACAAGCAAGGTGGAAAGCAAGTGAGAAAGATATACAACATTGACCTCTGCAAATGCACACACACACACACACACACACACATGCACACACATACACATACACAAGTGTAAACTAGAGAATGTTTCCCCTGGACAGATGGAAAAGCACCTAGAAGAGGTTGTAAGAACATAATATACAACCACCCATCTGTGATTTATAGTTCATATTCCCCAAGGGCTTAGTTCAACAACAAAACCAAATCTTTGTCTTTTGCCAATAGACAGGCTAGTAGGTCTCATGTCTTAGAGAAAAATGTGCTTTGCAAATAAAGCCTCACATGATTATCCTGAACATGAATGTCCTACGATGGCTGCCTTGTGTCTCTTCACTTCCAAATCACATGGGAGGTTCATAGTTAAATTGAAATCAACACCAATAGTGTTTTCAGTGTCCTAGACTGGAAGGCCAATGAGAATGTCTTCTTTCCAGTGGGATTTGCCACTGTGTTAATTTGATCTTCTTGAAAATCCTATGTCTGTCTTCTCATTTCCTAATAATTATGTAGTTGGCAAGATGACTTTTTAGTCTGAAGATCTTAAGAAGCAAAAGGAACCAAAAGCCTTAGAACAGTCAACAGCCAAGCGGGCCTCCCACCATTGTTCTTATTAGTGGAGTCATCTGTGCATTTATGTGCCTGAATATGCACTTTCGGGCAAACAGTGTAAATCAGATGCAGCATTGCTTTCCAACAGCTGAGCAGGGTTAGGGCCACAGCCGGAGAGAGAGATGAAGAGTAAAGCTCTCGAGGCACGGCCAAAGCCTCCTGGGAGCTTCCAAAGCTAAGTAAACAGTGAAACAAGTTGTGCACAGCTGACAGCTGAAGCGTTCTGCCTTCAGTCAGCAGAAGCCTAACCTGACTTACATTCCTTTTAACAGTACATGACTTAGGAATGCTTGTTTATTCTTACATAGTGCAATGCTAGCTGCTCCTAGTCTCTCTCAAAATATCACAGTCTTCTCTAAGCTCAAGTAACTACATGACTGTGCTTCTCGGGAAGAGAGTTGTTTTTAAAGCTAGCAATTCTTTAACAATGGTCTTCCTAAGCCTGAATGTTGTAGCGTGAAGGTGAGGTGGTTTAGAATGGGTTCTGTGAAAGTTCTCCTGCTTTTAGGTCGTATACAATAGTCTTGTATTTCAGTGTTCTGCCCACAGACAGTTAGTTTCATGCAAAGTTTCTAGATGCTGAGTATAAAACAAGCAACAGAATAAACAACCAGGCCAACACCCTGACATCACCTTCTAAATAGTCCCGCAAGGTGATGTACTAATAGATACTTCTAATGGCCATTGATGACATGTGGGATGTGAGAAAGACCTTAGTGTCTATGTTAAACCTACGAATGTTGGATTTGGTCCTTGCTGGCCTAGCCTACCCCAAGTTTGTTCCTGCAAACAGTTAAGGATAAGGGTCTCTGTTCAGACTAATGCCTTTATTTTGCTTCATAATCTGGAGGGAGAAAGGATTGCTAATATTTTATGTGTCAAGACAGTGAGAGAATGACATGGTAAAGGATTATAATTAATATAAAGGATGGTAACATCAATTTACCAAGCATTATATGTCCAGTATTGATTTAAAGGTTATTATCTATCTATCTATCTATCTATCTATCTATCTATCTATCTATCTATCATCTATCACCCTTCACAACCACACCACTAAGTAATCATTATTAATACTTCATAAATGAACAGGTAGGCCATAGAGTTTAAATGCTCTTACCATATTCACATAATTTAATAGGTTTAGAGACTATCCATACCCTTTTAACTAAAGCTCAAAAGATGGAATGGCCTAAAATCCTCCTCTTGCCCTTAATTTCAGATTATGAAGCCTACTTAGTTATTCTGGTAATATCTTCCATAGCCTGCCCTTGCTCTCCAGCCTTAGCCCTTGGTTCTTATTACCCATTAGCCTTCCCTTTTCTAGCTTCTTTCCACAGTTCACTCTGACATCTGGTTAATCTTTCTGAGTCAAGCCTGAGAACATGCCCCTCCTCAGATCAAAGGCCTTTTATGATTTTTCATTATCTTTCGAATTAGATAAACACTCCTGCATAGGACATTCAAGTCTCCCTTCAGAGTGTAGCTCATAGACATCATTAATCAATGCCTGTTGAATGAATACATGAATGAAAACAGTAGCTCTTGCAAGAACTGTCATAGTGGTGTATATATCTTTAAGGCACAAATAACAAGGCTGTCTAGAATCTATTCAGTCTTAAATTCAATAATGCCCAGAAAAGGTAAAACTTAAAAGCAGCCTATGTGAGCAGGCGATACTGTAATGGTTGTTGATCAAATAGAGGTAGCTATTTGAGTTTCAATTTGCAACAACTGTATGTCTTTTCCATAGATTCTTAGCCCAATATTAAGGTGTGCTTTCCTCCTTTTGACCTGCAGGTCACACTGAGGAGAATCATTATGTTGCAAGTAACGTGGCATTAGCAGAACAGCATGCATTAGGTCCTACAATCCCAAGCTCCAGTCTTATAGGCACAGTTCAGGCCAGTTACCTCAATGATATATGCCATCTGCATCTCTCGATTTTGCTTTCCCCTTCTAGTACCAAGACAGTTATTACAGCCTAGGAATTATATCCTTCTAGCTCAATTAACATAGTTAGGAAGTAATGTTCCAGCAAAGACAGGGTGAACCCATCAGTGAACAGGCTGTGTGAACGAACCCTCATTGCACAATCCTAGGTCACAGAGGCCCCTCCAGCTCTGGGAAGATCAGCGTTATTCTAACCATACAAAAAGGGAGGTGGAATGGAACTTCTGAAAGGAAAGCGGAGTGTCATTCTCAGGCAGAGAGGAAACAGATGTGAGTGCAAGAAAAGAAAACGCTGACATCCAGTGTGAAAAAGTTGAGTCATGACTTTGAGGACACAGCCCCTTGCTGGGCTGTTAGAGCTTCTCTATGTCACTCAGAGATTCTGACCAATGAGGAGGCACCTTCGTTCATTTCACCCGCCTTCACTGTTTGCTTGAGAAGATGTGGTCCAGCCCCTACCTGTAATAGGAAAAGAAGGTACCTGGACCTCCAAGAATCACTGCATGGGGTAGAGCACAGGAGTATCTTTAAAGCACTTCTGTGATCCTAAAATGCAGTCACAAGTGAGAAACCCTGAGAGAACTTTTCCATCTTTACCATCAACACATAAAGTACTGTTATAATTAATGTCACTGTACCTATCTTGTCACTGAATAATTAGATAATGCATGCTCTCTTAGAAGAGGAATCTGAGAAGCTTGCTTTCATCTTTAGAAACTGGTCCACACACTATGGAAGGGGAAAGACTAAAATCAGTCAACCCCTACACACAATGAATGGCACTCTTATTACATTCTTCTTGCAGAGTAATTTGATACTAAATAAGAAAAGGGGTGCTTGATTTTTTATTTTCACACATTTGCTTTCAGTTAGGAAGGGAATCGTATCGTGCTGCTGAGGATTTGAAGTTGAACTCAGAGGCAACTCAGTGCGGGAACATACAACACTCCCCAAGCCCACCTCCACTGTCCTGAGATTATCAGATAATTTAGTGTGATGGAGTTTCTCTCTCCCATTCCTCCCTCTAAAGCTGCCTGACCCCTTATCAATGAGATTTCAGCCAGGGAGGACACATAGTGCTCTCAGATGCAGAGGGGCCAGCACCACGTCAAGCTTGTGTTTGCTCTAAAACTTCAGTTTAAGCTTATTGTCCGTACCTTGGTGCAATTTCTCAAAGACACTCTTGTAAGGTTTAGTGATAATACGTGGAAATCTCCGACAGCTGGGAAGCCGTGTGTACGTGTTAACTAGCATCATTTGGGAGAACAATTTCGCCTTAAAATTCCATCTTGGAGATGAGTGCTGGTGGTAACAGGTTAGACTCTTCCTGGGCCGTAAGCACTAACTAGGACAATACAAGTGAATAGTCACGCAGAGTGAATTTTCAGTAGTTTTTACAGATTGTGACGTTTGGAGTTCAAATATGCAATCCTCAAATTTTGATAGCTAAATTGTATCTTTAAATGGCAAGTTTTGTATGGTGAAAGTTTTGTAGGATTTCCCACTGTTTGAATGAGGAAGGCCCAATACCTTCACACCGAGTTACTGAGTAAGAGGTTTGCTAATATTAGACGCCTGGAGGCCTTACTTCCTAAGCAGAAGTTGGCCATTTATAGCCTGAAGAAAAACACCAGATTGCTTTCTAAACTATCTTTTATAGACTCTCTTTTTGTGGTTAAAAAGGTTCATCTTTGCAATAAGTCACTAAGTTGAGACTGGCTCCTAAGTGAGATGGTGATAATGATGTCGACCTTGTAGTACAATGGTGGAAATCAGATGAGATAAAGCAGATGGCAGGGCTCTGCAGGTGACAAGTGACACTTACACAGCCTGGTTCCCACTGCAGGCACCCCAGCTGTGGACTTCAAGGGTTACCCAGGGTCGTGTGGAGGCGTACATCTTCATTAGAGGCATAGCCTATTACTAAACATCATGTGAGGACACACAGGAAGTTCTAGATTTCCGAGTAATCAGGAGCAGTGTTCAAGGAAGAACAGTTCTGAGGAGAACAGGATACAAGGCTTTGCAGACAGGCAGACGCCAGCTAAACGGGGAGGAAGCAAAAGAGAATGGGGGACTGGCAGTTCTACGGAGCAGGATGGAGTCCAGAAAAGACAGGAGCCTGGGGCACGGTGCTTGTGCAGGGAATGACGTGTGATGTGGAGTTTGCGAAGGAAGGTCTGCGAAGACAGGCCGCCTTGGCGCACTGTCCATACTCACCGAGTACCTCCAGACTTACAGAAGAAACTCAGCAGATTTAGGTGAGAGGTCTCAATATTTCTACTGATCGTGCAGTTCGGCCAGGGAGAAAAAGAGGAAGAATCAAGAAATGGTCACAAAAGAGAACGCTTCAAAGCCTGGCAGCATGCCCAGAGTAGAACCGACTCAGCAGACAGGAAGACGAGGCAATAAAGGAGCAGGGAAGACTGCAGGCAGGTCGGAGCAGAGACCAGGGAACGGGGCTGGGAGAGACAAATTACTGTAGCAGCTAAATTGCAGGGCCATGAAACCGGAAGGGTTCTGGATCCGCCTTCCTGGTGTGTCCTCTGGCTTTGAAACCTTGGGAAGGAAAACTGATACTCATAAATGACCATGGCTGGAAAACTGCACGGTGGGAAGAGGGCTCACGTTGGTTAAAGGCGAGGGGGTTCCCGACAAAGAAAGGAGTGTGGCTGACTGGAACCGCGGGGAGTTTGCAGGATGCCATCATGGCTACACATGGGTGTCAGAGAGAAGCACAGGGCCAAGGCAGCAAAACGCCAGGCTGAGCTTCTGCTCTTATCCAGGCACTGGGCTGGGAGCTGGAGAGGGGAATCATGAGACAGGGTCAGGCTGACAAGGAGGGTGTTCTACACTCCTCCCCAACACACCCAAGATAAGGTTTCTCTGTGTAGCTCTGACTGTCCTGGAACTCACTCTATAGACCAGGCTGGTCCCAAACGCAGCCTCCAGAGTGCTGGGATTAAATTGTGCTTCACAATCACTCCCCCTAGGGTTTTTACATCTTAGGTTCCAACAGAGAAGTTCAGGCCAGATCGGCTTCCTTCGTGTAACTTTTCTAAAAAAGAATCAAGTGGGAAAATGCACCGTCGTTACCCAACCACAGACTTCCTTCCCCAGCGGTTTTCAGAAGCCAGAGTTAATACTCTCCCAGCTTCAGCATGCCCCTTACAGTCCTGCAATACACTCGATTCTGTCCCCCATAGACCACCCACAGCCACACCCTCAAGAGATGGATCAGGACAACAAAAAATGGATCCAGAGGCTGAGGAAAGAACTCAGCAAAGTGTTTACTGTTGGGAGCGTTAGGACCTGAAGCCACTTCCTAGAACCACGCTTTAAAAGCCAGGCACAGTGGTGATAAGCACTCAGAGTACCAGTGTTGGGGGATCCTCGGACTCTCTGGTCAGCCAGCCCTCATCTGCTTAGCCACTTCCAGGCCAAACAACAGACTGTCTTTAAAAAACAAGGCAGGTAGCACCAGCAGTGCTACCCCCACACAGGCACATACGTGGTGAGTGTGTTTCTGAGGGATCTTCTAGTCTGGTTCACTCAGCAGACACACAGAGGAGGGAGGGAATGGGAGGGGGAGGAAAGTAGGAAACACCGAGAAAGGATGTAGAAAAGGGGACAGGAAGGGAGGGAAGAAGCGGGGCAGGGTGGGGGGAGTCGATGCATGAGAGAAGAAAGGAGGCAGGAAATAGTAGAATGCTCAGATGTGGAGAGCCAGAGAGACAGGGCAGTCAGGGCAGAGGGGAAGCAGAGATAAGTTAGGAGAAAGAAGGAAAATGAGACAGTACAACAGAAACAGAACAGAGAAGCAGAAAAATAAACAACTTACCCTTCACAAAAAAGGGAGGAAGGAAGAAGAGAAGGAAGAGGCCTGGAAAAAAGCAAAGGCCACAATTTCTAACAAGTCATCGATCAACTGAAAGTGTGGCCCTGGCTACTGGTTCGGGTTCTGGTCTGCGGATTCCTACAGGATCTCCACAATTCACCGTCTCTCTTGGGTTGGCAATGGTCCATTCGTTAATCAGCAAAATCTCTCTTCTAGCAGAATTTGCATTCATGTGACACTTCAAAGTCCTTTTGTGAAAAGCCTCATGGGTCCAACACAGGTATTATACACAGGGTATTTTGTGTCAGGACGCATTTCACAGCCCCATTTGCGCAACTGTCAGTGAAAACTGCAATTAGGCGACAGCCCTTGTGATCAGCTTCCAAGACTTAGAGGTTGAAATTAAAATCACTCAGTGAAATCCACAAACTCTAGGTCATAAGGAAGTAAATACTTCAAATGCAACTAATGTGTCATCTTATAAAATGAGATAAATAGACCCACATCGGGTTGAAGTAAAGCAAGCCTGGGACCCGAGTGGCAGAACCTGAGTGACAGCCAGGCTATCCAACCGTTGTTGAAATCGGCACCTGCACCCTCCTTCATCTGTTCAGCGAGGTGCTGCTGACTTCTAACGTGCCTCTCAACTGACAGGGTGATCAGAAATTTTAGATGTCAACTTCATGCCTTGCACCTTCCAGACGCCCACACGTGCATGACCTCAGAGAGCTGCACACCATTCTCTACAGTGGGGGCGGTCATTCCTATTCCAGGGGACAGCAGAGTTGGAAGTGTATGGAGGGAGTTCGGCTTATATGGTGGGTAAGAGCAGAGCCGGGACAGAGTTCCAGGCCTGACACATTTTGTAAAATACCAGACTGTTTCAGCTGTTCAGACTCCCGGCCATGAAGAAATTATTGACTGGCACCCAGAAAGGAGGAGGCCGGAATGCAAATATTATGTACTTATTCATTCATAAGCATTTCAAATATTTCACAGCAAATAAAGGAGAACTGTTATGGACTGAGATGCCTTCCGTTAAACTTCCAAGTTGAAGCCCTAATCCACAGTACTTCAGAGTCAGAGAATAGTGGGGTACAAGGAAGTGTTTACAGTGGTCCCGAAGCCAATCTGACCAGAGTCCTTGGAAGAGGGTGATATTGGGACCCTCAGTCCCCAGGAGCTCATGTGCACAGAGGGATGGCCGCCTGAGAAGGCAGTTGTCCACAGCCGAGCAGAGGGGCCTGAATTTTAACTGTTAGGGTCTATGTCCTAGGAAGCCAGTGTTGGCTATCCATCCTCAGGAAGTCAATCAAAAGACTCAAAGTGACCCATTGAGAAGAGGGACAAGGAGATTCAATGATCCCTCAAGTCCATCTTCGGAGTCCTGACATAGGTATACAGAGCTCGGCAATCCAGTCAAGTAATAGCCTTGGGCATCAGGGATCCGCAAGGCTGCCGGAGAATTCAGAGTTGGGTAAAGTCTCTTTACTTTTTTAAAATATTTATCTATGTATCTAATACACATGAGTGCTCTGTCTTCATGTACATCTGCAGGTCAGAAGAGGGTACTGGATCCCATTATAGATGACTGTGAGCCACCATGTGGTTGCTGGCAATTGAACTCAGGACCTCTGGAAGAGCAGCCAGTGTTCTTAACTGCTAAGTCATCTCTCCAGTCCCCAAACCTCTTTCCTTGAGAAAAGCTCCCTCTCTGGTGATGCTAGGCTTGGGAGTCCCTGAAGGAAATTCCATTTCTTGGCATATCTTGATTTAACAGTCCTATTGCCAGTGTGAGGGACACAGGTGTCCATTTCGAATATCCTCATTCCTTTCAGGTATGTGGGTTGCAAAAGGAGCCTCCCCTGCTGACTCACTGATCTCCAACCTGCAGCCTCTAGAACGAGGAAATAACATTTCTGTGGTTTAAGCCACTCAGTGTATGGTATTGTCATATAGTGTCATGGCTGCTCTTGCAAAACTCACACAAGTACTTACTGTGTGTCATACTCTGAACTCCAGCTGTAAATGTCATATGATCAAAATACACTGCATAAATGTATGAAATCAAAGAATAAATAAAAATCTAAATAAAAATGTCGTAGCAAATACGATAAAGGCTATACTCTCAAGAGTTCATGATCTTGAAGAAGCCACATAAAAACAGCTTGCAACCGCCTGTAACTCCAGCTCCAGGGGATCAGATATCCTTTTCTGACTGTCATGGGCATCCTTGACATGCACGTGCACACACACATACACACACATGTGTGCAAATAAATGATAATATAAATATCTTTTAAAATTAAACAGGCAGCCGGGCGGCGGTGGCGCACGCCTTTAATCCCAGCACTTGGGAGGCAGAGGCCAGCCTGGTCTACAAGAGCTAGTTCCAGGATAGGAACCAAAGAGCTACAGAGAAACCCTGTCTCGAAAAATCCAAAAAAAAAATAAAAAAAATAAAAACAAAAGTAAACAGGCAATTACAGTAAGGCATGTTAAATGCTGTAGAGGGACAATTGCAGAGTGCTATGGGCCCATAGGAAGACCATGTGTTCTAACGCTATATGTATGAGATGGAACTTCTAGAAAAACATCTTTCCATTCTTGATTCAAATTCCCTCCAAACCAGAAACTTTTCCTTTGTGTCAGTCATTTGAGGTCACTCTACTTACTTTTCCTACTCCTTATTTATTATAACCATTTATCTCACTAAGAAGAAACTCACTGTGTTCAGGAGACTATCTAGAATGCCCAAATGAAGCTCTACATATGGAAACATACACTGCAAAGACCAAGCACATGAATCCAGGTGTGTAGTATACATTTGCCATCCCAGGACTACAAAGGTTGAAGCAGGAGAACTGTGAGTTCAAGTCCAGCCTAGGCTACATAGCAAGACTCTGTATCAAACAATCACTGAACTAACCACCTAACAACCAACATGGAAACATATTTTAAATGGTTCCGTCTAGGAGCCAGCTCCATGCAACTGTTTAGAAATGTCAATATACGAGAGCAAATGGCAGCATATGAGAGCAAAGCTGGACACAAGCTAAGAATGCAACAGAAAGCTTTAAAAAATTAAATGAGCCCACATCTGGAATATGAACAATCCTCGATTTTAAGCAATTCTGGCATCCAAACGATACCATTTTTGATGAGATACATAGGCATTTTTCAACCCCGAGTCACTGAGTGGTATTTATTTTTAAATTAATGTGTTCTTCCAGTTTTATTGTCAAGATACCTAGTATCTTCGGTCACTAGTTGTGTTTCTTAGCGGAGCTTAAATTTGGGACTTCAGTTTTCCCACACATGGAACAAATACCAACACTTGCAAATGTTGTCATGGGGCTGAGGGCATGTCAGATAAGGTGACTGATGTCTATGAAGCTGTATTCAAGCTACACAGCACTGGATTAAGTGAGTGTGGGTGGGCAGACCCCTCCTACTGATTCAATGGCACTGCTTCTGAGCAAGCCAACCGTAGCTGCACAAAGCGGTCAGGTCTTTAGGTACCTGGTCATCAGCACTTGCTCGCTGTATGTGAGCAAGGTCCAGCTCACTCTAAGACGGACTCTTAGGGGCATAAATCCCATTGCCACATATTTCATGTGAATCTTTTATAAGCTTTACATGCGCATATAAAAAGTCTCCTGCATCCCCCGGCAAACATCCTTCCCGATGACAAGGCTGCCGCGTGTTCTATCCAGACAGATGATTAGCTCATCTTGGGCCAATGTTCAAAAGCCTCCTGGGCCACCAACACACTGCCAGGAAGTTGAAGAGAATGGTAGGTTAGGGACATAGTAGAATCAGTGTGAAAAGTGCAGTCAGTATATCCTAGGAAAATGCCCTTGGAGGGCAATCCAACTTAGATGACAGAAGCACTCTGCAGTGTCCTTTGATGCTATTTAAATAGATGTGAGAAGATGCTTTAAGGGCCCTGCTGAAAAACAGAGAGCAGACAGACAGAGCATGCATCATTACCTCTGAATGCGTACTTGGCCCTTCAGTGCCAGAAGGGAACAAGGATGAAGACAACCGGGGTCTAGGGTGAGTCCTAAGTGCTGTATGCCGTCCTTCTCGCCTAGTGCTATCACCTTGACCAGTACCATTCTAACCCTTCAATGTGCCACTCCCCTCTCCCCCGCCCAGCCTGACTGTAAACAACTCTAATTGAGCAAAACATGAGCAGGGGGATCTTTTCCATACAACATCCTCCGGGCCTCAGTGCAGCTTCGGTTTCTCTACGACAGTTTTTCCGGCTGTCTCCCATACTGTGCACTGGAGAAATGCTATCTCACAGACACTTGCTCTCTTTCTCGTTCATGGAACTCCGACTTAACACACTGTGGATCAACTCGTATTTCAGGCTTCGGTTTGAAGATGCCACCTATCAGGTGACATTACGTTTTTCCCTTGTGCACCCCTACATTATGTCATTTGACAAAGGAGCCTCAGCCCAGGACTGGCTTGATATTGTGAGATGCAGTTATTTCTTGTCTTACTGTCATATGCGTGTATTATATTCAGCCACTGGCCACACCTAAGGACTTTCTCTTCTGTAAGGCGTTCTTCTAAGAACTTTGAGTGCCTTAGTGATTTGTCTCGTAGGCACTTTTGCTATCTCCTATGCTAATTTTGCATAAGGCTGCAACTTGGATTCTTGCACCACTGTCTTCCGCTCCTTAAGGAACGTGCCATTTCCTGCTGGGACCTGCATGACTCCAACACCCTTTAGGAAACTCTGTATCCAACTGGGAGAAACCCAGAGGGGCTGTTAAGACTGTGAGCACATACCCCCCTCTACTGGACAAAGCATGAAGGTACAGAAACATCTAGGAAAGGACCACAGAGCTCTCTAGACTAGAAAAGGGGCTCTTGTTCACTGCTCCAACTTCGCATGCACAAGAAGAGGCCCTCCATTCCACCTTGACCCACGGGAGTTAGAGAAAGAGCACTCTGGCTCTGTGCCAAGTGTCATCACACGGAACTAACTACACATCCCTCCACAGTTCAGCTCACCAGGTCTGTGCGTTTGAGCTCATAGGGGTTTAGGTTGTAAGTTAAAACTCTCTAGTACAGCCATCAGCAAACACTCAGCGTTGCCAGAGAGAACAGTATGGTGCAGCTGCCGCAGAGAGCTGGGCGCTCATCTCAGCCACAGCATGAGCAGCCTCCATGCGCCTAGACCCAACAAGGCTACACTTCCCATTGCCTCTCTGTGCAATAAAGAAGTGAGAACAGTTCAGGAACAAGGCCTCGCCCTACAGACATAACACAGGCATATGGGATTCTATGCAAGCATTGGTATTCAAAAGGACAAACAAAGTCATTGTGGCAGTGTAGAAAAAGAATGTCCACTGGGATGCTCTGCATCTGTGTCCAAGTCCTGGTTCTAACACCAATCAGCTATCTGCCCTAGAAGAGTTGGCCCTTGTCTCCAGAGCTCTGGCTTAAGAAGAAATGAGGCTGTGTCTGAAGGTCCAAGTTCCTATATATTAGTAGCTGATGGTAACTGCCAGGATTAACACTTTCTTACAAGCTATAGGAGGATGGTGATGCATCTAGGAGACAATCGAGGGGTGCTAACACTTCTACTGGGTTTATAATAAATGCAACTGAGTGTACACTGGACTATTTCCTTGGAGTTCAGAAGAGCAGAATTCACTATACTAACTTCCCACAGCCAGCACACCACAAAGCCTTTATAAGCCATGGCAGAAATCCACTGACCACTGTGAGTGGTAGTGAACCCAGCAATTAGACAACTGACTCCACTAATCTTAAATATGAATATCGGAATTCCCATAAAAGACAAGTCAAAATATGGTGAGCATGCCATTGGGTTGGACGAGGCTAGCTCAAGAGGCAGTGAAGCAGCGGTGCTGAGCGAATGATCCTACACACTCTCAGCCCACGTAGCCCAGCTAAACAGCAGCCCTGGGGAGAAGAGCATGCTTGTCAGGGCGGCAGCTTCAAGGCAGGGTCTCCACCTAGCGACATCACCACTCACGTTACATCCATCCCCTAGCTGTGCTTCCACATTCATTCTGTAGTTGACACAGACATGAGAGGAAACAGCAGTGCACGGGGTGAGGTTTAGTACAAGGTGAGATCAAGAGTCAGAGCACTGGAAGGCAGGAGCTGGGAAAACCATGATCCCCAGTAAGAGCTTAACTTGCAGGACACTGAGCTACCTCACCTTTTCTGGAGAATCTAAAAATACATTAGAGTCACAAGGCTTTGGAATTAAAATTAGAGGCCACCTATACACCTGAAATATTCTGTTCCCGGGATCTCTCCCTTCAAGTTATCTTTCAACGCTTTCCCTCTCCCCCTCTCGCTGCCTAGCTCTCTTTTATTAATTAATTAATTACACAGTTAATGGATTTTAAAAGTTTGGTTCACCAAGAAATTTTATTAAAACGTGTTCAAGTCCAAGTGAAGTGCAGTTCTGTCTGACTTGCACACAAGACCACTAAGCCCTAAGAAGTTAAAAATACTATTTCAGAACTGGTACCAGAAGTGTCTCTAGGCACACAGTCTTTTCAAAAGGCCAATGTAACATCTTAAGAATCTTTGGACTCCTTCTCTTAAGTCTTCCATTGTAGAGCTGTGTCTCTCAAAATAGAGAGATTGCTGGTGTTAACTGCTGGTACCAACTGAAGATTTTATACCAGATCCTTCAGGGAACAGCACAGCCTAGGTAGGGAGGAGAGGCCTACTTGGCTTGCCTGCGCACTCCGGTACCGCATCCCACTGGCACCAGGCAGGAAAGAGCCCATCCTTCTTAGACTCGAGACAGGCAGTTTCCTTTGGTGTCATGGAAGGAGCTTGTGAGGGCAGAAAACCAAGGACTTTGCTGCTGAGGCTCCTTGGGAGCACCAAGTCTCCTGCAGAATGCAACTGGAGTCTTCTGAGCTTATATAACACTTACAAAATACATTAAAGAGCACAGTGTTAATATCAACCATTTTGCCAACACTAAACCAGCTAATCTTCAGGTTTAAAAAACTACAGATTTTCCTGCATTAGTTAGGGGTCACAACCGATGGGCTGGTTTATCTATTTTGCTATTTATCTTTCTAGAATGAACATGAGCTCTTTGGAGGTGGAAATTAAACTTTTTTATCTTTTGGGTTTACTTCCCTTTATGCCTAGAGGGGCAATGACTCCATGATAGGTATATCTGATGAGTGACATAATGATTTTCAAACGTCTCATGATTACAAACACAAACAATTACAGTGACAGAGCTATGTACATGACTTAATTTCACAGCACGTTATCTCACGGTTACAGACACACCACAATGCGGTTAAGAGGACAGGTGACAATGGCAGGTAACAACAACAGCAGCTTTATTTCCTTTGTATGCAATCTTCTCTGTCTTGCCCTGTACACTTATGCCGATAAAATGATCTCTGTCTCAAAGATACGGTTGTTAGGAGTCTCTTAAACAGTGTGTGGTATTGAAGAGGTGTACAACTCTAGAAAGAATAGGAAAAATACACATTCTCATGAACATATGCCATCTGCCCACACAGACCAGGACTGAAACACATGTAGAAACAGAAACAGAAGGAAGGATAGCTTCAAATCCTCCACCTCCCAGATCTGTGGAGTGGTGCTTAAAATGTGGCTTGCTAATTTTATAACCTGTTTCAGGATGGAAATTTCTAAGTAAGTGCTTTAGAGGGTGAACAATATTACAGCAATTTTGTCTTGGAAACAGAGGAGCAAAGATCACTGTAAGGGATCCACAGAATTTGACTTCGAGATGTAACAAGAATCCAGACAAATTTGTACAAAGCCTAAAGCAATATTTCCTGCTCTAATTTTTATCACCATTTAAATGTTATCACTTTTTTATCTACTGTTTTGGATGCAAGTCACTTAACCCTTCCTGGAATAAAGTAAGATTACGACTTAAGCCTCAAAAACAAAAAAAAGGCAGAAATACGCACATCCACCTCACAGAGATTTTTTTTATAAGAATCTGATAGTGCATGCGAATGTTCTATGTAAGCAATAAGATGTGTAACCATTTGGTGGTTTTTTTTTTCTATTTTTCTTTCTTTTCGTTTTTCTTTCTTTTTTTTTTTCAAGACCTCCCCTGACGGGTCTTTTGTTTTGTTTTGTTTTGTTTTGTAGCAGTGGAATCTCCACATCTAGCATCTCTTCCACCGGCTCAAAAGAGATTTAGCAGAGTTTGGGAGCCCCCACTTCATCACAGGAAAGGCAGCTGTATGATTTAAGGAGAAAAAAGATACCTGGTATGATTCTAATGGGGTCCCCATAGAATGTAACATGACTGATGGATCAGTGAAGCCCAAGATGAATGAGCTAAAACAACAAAGCTTCATGGTAATACCAAGGAAATTCCCAACATTTACACTTCTTCCCAGGAATGGGTTGGGGGTTCAGAGGAAAAAAAAAGCTGTAATTCAGATTCTATTCAAGAAATGATTTTTTCCTACCCAAATCAGATAACTTATTCATTTTCCCATCTCCGATTCTATGGGAAATGCTTGCATAATTTTTATTCCCTTTTCATGTGAGTGTGTGTGTGTAGTGTACATGTATTTGTGTTCACACATGCATGTGCATCTACATATGCACATGTGTGGTGTATGAGCGTGGAAGCCAAAGATTGATGTCAAGAATCTTTCTCAATGACTCTCCACCCTCTTCCTCTTCCTTTGTTTTTCCTCTATCAGATATCAGGTCATCGTGTCCAGCAGGCTGGCCTGGAATTCACAAAGATCCATCTGCCTCTAAGTCTCATGTGCTGGGATTAAAGGCATGCACCACAATTGGTTATCCATATTCTTTTCATGTTAAAGTTTCTCAGTTAAATCCATTTTGCTGATATGGCTAGTCTCAATGGCCAGCTTTCTCCAGGAACTCCCCTGTCTCTGCCCTCTGAAGCTGCAATTGTAGGTGGACAGTCATATCCACCTGGCAATTATGTAGGTTTCTGGGACCCAAACTCTCATTCTCTTACCTATGGGGAAATTGCTTTAACTGCTGAGCCATCTTGCCTGCCAGCCCTCATAGTTCTTTATGTGATCGACCTTAGGGAAACAGGGAACCCCAGGTACCACAGTCGCCTAAGGAACCATGTGGCTAGCTTAGCAAATTGACTCCAGGTTTTCACTCTACTCTCTGTCTCCTGTGAAAGGAGGCATGGTAATCAGATATAGGACCGCAACTGCAGCTGATCAAGCTTGAGTTTGCCTCTGCACCCTGACAGCGATGTGGGACCCAGGCAATGTACTTTGAAGTGACTGAGGTAACACCATCTTCTCCTGATCTTACCCTGACTCCATTTTGTGCCAGTTCAGGCACCTTTTGGTCTCTAATTCCTGATCAGTCAAGCCCACCTTGGCAGTGCATTTGGGACTTACTATGACTGTGACCAAATGTATAACCATAACAGCTGATGTGTTCGGCCAAAACAAATGTTACCAGGTCCCCCTGACCCACACCTGACAATGACATCATTTTGGATTTGTTGGTTTTGCTTTTATAAATGCTGTACCCCTGAGCTTCAATGCCAAGAGTTCTTTGGTGAAAGAGGATGCTCTTGGTTGTTGTTTAATAAGAGACTCCAATTTGCCCTTATATGCATGGTGGTCTGTCACTTTCTCACCTGGACTAGAACAGCTTCACCTCTCTGACTTTGTCTTGCCTTTCATTCTCTATCAAATGAAGACAGCAAGTGAGTGGATTGTGGTTTGAATTACCTACAGCATTTATGAAGTGTCTATTCAATACCAGGTATCCATGAAGTCTGCTGTTGATACTACTGCAGTCTGAGAGCCAATGTCCAAAGGCGCAGAGCGCAGATGTGAAGATGCAGGTAGGGTCAGAGTCGGTGTTGAGAAATGGAAGAAAGGAAGGAATGAGAGAAGAGAAATGGATGAGATTCAGTGCAGAGAAAGGTCTCCAGGAAAGGCTGTCCATGGGAACATGATCACTGATGTCTACGCTTACACGTATTAGATTCCCATCCACAGACATAGATGGATAGGCATCAGCAACTCCTGGTCACTGTACTCTGCAGCTGTCGCATCTTGTCCTCTCCAGCTTCCTCTTTCACTCCCTTTTGCCAATACGACATGACCAGAGCAGGGTTCCTTACAGTGGCATCATTTTCATCTCTGCCAGCTCCTCCCAAGCACAGCTTGGTTGACTCCCAGTTCCTTTGTCCAGCACCACCCAGCCCTCATGTCAACTGAACTTCAACATGGACACACTGAGTCTTAGATTCGCTTAGCAGTTCTGCTTTCTCCAGTTTTACTAGATGCTGTAGTTACTTTTTTATTGTTGTGATAAAACACTATGACTGAGGCAACTTAGAAAAGAAAACACTAATTTGAGGCGTACAGTTTCAGAGGGTTAGAGTCCATAGCCATCGCGGTGGGGAACATAGAAGTAGGCAGGCAGGCATGGAAGTGGAGCAGCAGCTGAGAGCTCACGCATTGAGACACGATTGCAAGGCAGATAGAGTTAACTCTTGCGTACAAAATGTTATAGCCCACTCCCACTTACACTCCTCCTCCAACAAAGACACACCTCCTAGTCCTTCCCAGTGTCACCAACTGGAGACCAAACATTCAAATACATGAGCTAATGGGGGATAATCTCATTTAAACCACCACATTCCACTCCCTTGTGGTCACATCATAGTACAAAACGCATTTAGTACAACTTCAAAAGTCCCCATAGTCTTTCAGAGTCTCAACACAGTTTAAAATTCCAAAGTCTGAAGACTCTTCTCATTCTCAAATATATTCTCAGGATTAAATTAAGTCCTTAAGTCCTTAGCATTATCTGATACTAATATATAGGCCATACTCAGTTTATGTGATTGTCTCAAAACCATATTTTTACAAATGGATTATTTCAGCCATTTTTCAGACAAAATGAACCTTAAATTCCTTCTGTACACAAGAGCAATGTGTATTTTTCTCTCTTCCCTAAGCTGTCTCTTGTTTAACTAGTTGAGTAAATGAAGTAGAGCCCATCTACTTGGAGGTACAGTTTAGCAGTTTAGATCTAAAGGTTCCCCTAAAGCTCATGTACTAAAAGTTTGCTCCACAGAGTGTGCTGCAAGGAGAAAAAAAAAATAAAAAAATAAAAAAGCCTCTGAGACGAATCAGGATGCCTTTAGGTCCCTGGGTAGTCCTTGAAAGGGACTGTGAGTTTCTTGTCCTCCTCTCATTCTCCTGTTTCCTGACCACGAAATAACAGCTTTGCTAAGTTCCATGTTCCCCGCCACTGCCAACTGGCAGCACTAAAATCAATAAAACAAATCCTTCTGTACATTAAGCCATGGATTCACAGGGAACGAGCTCCGGCAGCTCAGCTCCATTCCATGAGTTCTCATGAAGCCCACCTCTGGGTGCAGCAGGCTGATGTAGGTGAATCCAGTGTCTTTTTCTTTGGCTTCTTGCTCTTTCTTTTTTTTTTCTGATCATTTCTGTCACCCATTTCAGGAAGCTGTCTCGACCCTTCGGTGCCTAGCATGCACAATATGGACATTGCTTCTCTTGGCAAGAATCTTGTCTGTATCTTGTTTGTTTGCAAAGGTGTGCCAAGTGACACTGTGGATGATTCCAGTTTGCTGTGGTGACATTTATGGGCATTTTTTTTAAATAGTACTTTTCTCTTGATGTCTATATTACACTCTTTTTGAAGATTCACTTATATGTGGCCCAAAGAACAATCCCATGTTCTTGTTTTAATGGCACAGAGAACATATGAGGGGTGCCTCTCCTCTTTCCCTTTGTCATTTTTTATAAATAACTGGAAGATACCTGCTCTGTTTAAAAGGGGATTTGTTTATGTTTTTGTTTTTGTTTTTTTGTTTTTTTTTTTTAAATATTTATTTATTTATTGTGTATACAATTTTCTGTGTGTATGCCTGAAGGCCAGAAGAGGGCGCCAGACCTCTTTACAGATGGTTGTGAGCCACCATGTGGTTGCTGGGAATCGAACTCGGGTCCTTTGGAAGAGCAGGCAATGCTCTTAACCACTGAGCCATCTCTCCAGCCCCCTATGTTTTTGTTTTTTAAAGAATATTCCATGGCATGGGCTATGCATGGCTAAAATCAAGGTTTAAGTTTTTTCACAAAGAAATATTTGGAATATATATATTTTAAGATCATTATCTAATTTTAAAGAATTAAAAAACCACCCATGTCCTTCATAATAATTCACATTTCTCATGGCTCACTAAGCCACATACCTGACACCCAATCAGTTCTTTATGACATCAAGTCAGTTTATACACTCAACCCAAAAGGATAAAAGGATCAAGTCTGTCCGGAACCGAGGCGGCTCTCTACGGTGAAAGCTACTCCTCGCTGCCCAGGTCCCAATAGACCTGACCTCCATCTGACAGCAGTAAGCATAACTCCTCAGGGGCAGGGCAGCACCCTCCCTGTTCCTGACAGCTGAGGAAAAGCAAAACAAGATGTCTTGGAAGGAAATGGGAGCTAATGGATGAAAGTGACCAGTGACCAGAATGAGCCAGCCGGAGACTTCTTGAGGATAAATTCTAATTCTGAAAACCTAAAAGCACAGATGATCTTTGAAGCCCTCAAATTTTAGCTGGTAGAATACAAGAAAACGATTTATTTGACCGGCTGACCTTCTCAATAATAAAAATATAAGTATCCAATTGAGCTTTTTTTTTATGCAAAGAAATAAAATGCAGAAGCCAAACTTAAAACCTAAACTGGACTGCATGAAAGTTTCCCTGCAGGGCATCTACTTTCTGAACACCCTCTGGGGGGCAAGGCACAGACCCCCAGAGTAAAGTGTTATACTATGTAATCAGCTTGCAAAGACAAAATGCTGTAACCAATGGTAAATCCTCACGCCTCTCAATCACTCTGTCTTCGGATCCTTGTTGTTTTTAAGGCAAAAAGAAGAGTAGAGCTCTGGCAGACAACCCATTAATAGTAAATGGATTCCTCCATACCCTCCCCCAGGGATTTGGAGAAAGGACATGCTAGCTAGCAATGTAGGAGGAATGAAACTGGGAGTGCTGGAGTACAATTTTGACAACATTAAGAAATAACTTCTGACTGTAATATTCGAGTCTGAGTAATTCCAGGACATTGATCAAAAACTTAATTTTAGACAAGGATTTTCTTCTGTAGGAATAAGACCCTTCACTGATGTAAAGCTAGCATTTGTTGAATTAGTACTTAAAGTAGTACAAGCAGATAAAAATTATTTTGTTATTAGCATATTTTAATATGTTTTAAGTTGGTACTAGTTTAATGTATGAAGTATTCTCAGTAAAGCAGCATTCTGTTAAGAGGTAATGCTTATTTTGTGTCTACTAATTCTAGGTAAGAAACTATTGTTTAGAACAATTAGATAAGGCTTCTTAGTCTACTATAACAAAGCTCTTAGCAAGAACTATTCTTTAACTTATGAACTTATAATGACAACAAAAATTATTTGACAATAAGCAACTATATACAGTTCAGTGGGGATTTACCTAGGCAGATGATTTGCAACAAAATACACGTGGCGAATGATGCTCTGGAATTTAACAAAAATGAAAATCTTTATATTTTCTTTATGAATGCCATTGTTCGATGTCTACAAGAACATTCTGAGCTTTGGTCTAGTCTGACTTGGGATCTATGTCTTCAATTGTTATTCAGATATTGTGGCCAGGCCTCACTACGGTCTCACTTCAACTTTCATGGTTTAGTAACCCCCTAATATCTGAAGTACGAAGAGAGATTGAAAACAACCAGATTCTACATGAGAAATTCTCAGTACCAAAACCTTGTCACTGCAGTTTAGAAGGGAGCCTGCTTCATCTCAAATGCTGTACATAATGTTCACTATCTGTCAGCTACAGGCTGGGAGTGCAGACAAGAAAAAAGAAAGCGTAGCTCTAGACTAGAGAAATGCAATTTACTGATTCCAGCGGCTTTGAACCCATACACAGGTCTTTTTGAGCACTTTCAGCCAACCCCAGGAACCCATTTGCTATGCATTCTCTTAGATAAAAGTGGCAGGGAAGAAAAGCGGAAAAATTATTGCGGAAATCAGAAACATTACTCTTATCTTTGCCGACACATCCAATCACGGTGGCCTTGAATATCCAATCAAAATCTAAGTCCTTTGAAAACACACCCTCAGGGTTAACAGCTCGCTGGCTAATGCTTCCAGAAAGGCAACAGGAATAGTAAACTGTGGCAGTTGCAGAAGCAGAAATGTTGCCAGGAGTTATTCCTATTGGCACACCCCGGTGGTATGATTGACTAACACTGCAATGACCACGGCATAGACTCTTCCTAAAAACTCTGTGATGTACGTTTTGTTATTCCCAGCAGAGAGAAAACTGAAGAGACTTTCTATGATGAGTGTTACATCCCAACAGCAGAATTCCAGCTCGCTCCATTCCATGACACCTCCTTCATTCACCCTCTGATCAAGCACAGGAGAACCATACAGTTGAAGCAACTACAACTTTCTAGATTTAAATAGAGAAGAGTCCACCAAGTGAATGAAAGATAGAAGCACATGTAGAAGGCAGTTAGTGAAGGAGATTCTTAGGGACCTTCCAGAAAGACCATGAAGTACCTTTATTAAATATTACTTTCCCAAAAGTAACAAATGATCCATAATTAAAGTCAGAAAAAAATTTATTTCTTAAACTCACCCTCCAGGCATCAGTTCACTGTTGGATATGAGCAGAGCCTGAGAATTCAGGGCTTAGAACCAGATAAGACTCAGAGTCACCATCTTCAGAGAGTCATTGGCAAAAAGAAGTCCAGGAATATTGCAAATAGTATTTCAATGACTATGTATTATACTTAGTATAAGTGATGATTTAAGTACCAAACTAAAAGTATTTTTTTCAAAATCTTGTCTCTTAATCCATATTGAGTAAAAGTTGGAATGGCATACTGTGGAAGTTGCTTATCCCACTGGGCATAGGTGCTAGTAGCGATTAATTCATGATAATAATATTAAGGGCATCAATAAGTTGCTTTTAGGGCTAGAGGGATAGTTCAGAACTTAAGAGCACTGGCTGCTCTTCTAGAGGGCCTGGGTTTGATTTTCAGCACACACATGACAGCTCCCAGTACCTTCTTCTGGCCTCCGGGGCACCAGGCACACGCATGCTACAAGACATACTTTTAGGCATAATATCCATTAAAATATTTTTAAAGAAATTACTTATAGAGAAAATTTAAGATCCAAAGTAAATACTTAGATATCTATTGTAGTACAAACTCGAAGTAACTGAAGATTCATATACACTTCAAGTTACCTATAACCCGGTGGTAGGAGCATCCTATAAAGAAAGGGGAACCCCAGCATATCCTACCACTCAGTATCACATGTGGGTAGAGCCTTGTTTTTCATTCTCTTCAACAGGAAGGGACCAATGTAGGGATTCCCTCAACAATATATTATAATCACTAGGAGGCACAGTTACCACCAACTAAATCATATATGGAGCGTGGAGACCTGTCATTGGTTTTAGAAAAAGAAATTAGAAGTTGCTGAAATTCCTTGAGGGTATGTGCTTCCAAGGACTTACTCCTGAGGGTGACCTTTTATTTTTTAAAACACATGTCAACATACTTTATGTCTCAGGCAAAATATACTCGTCTCATTTTTTAGGATTAAAAATAAGCCTGATGCTATTACCCGGTAGTAATACATTCAAAAGAGAAGCACTGCATGAAAAAGACCCATTTGGTCTGAATACCCTGTTCTGTCAGTGGGTAAAAAGAAACAAGCTATCTGCTGATCCACTTTAATTAATCTGGGTGTGGGAACCACATTTAAATGCAAGATACACTGCGCATGGTGATCAGTTAGGAACCCGTCACAAATAGAACTAATCTTGTAGTGACATGTGGAGGTATTTCAAAAAAGAAAACAAAGGGATCATGACAGAACATCTGTGTTTTCAGCCCTCGTTTTCAAGACTGTGATGTTCTAGAAAAGCCACTTGGAATTGGTGAGTCCTCTCTCTGAATCCAAGACACGCAGGTGGCTGAGACAGCTTAGTTGGTAAAGTGTCTGTCGTATCAGCACTCACACAAAAGACCAGGTTTGATGGTTCATGCCTGCAATGCTGGCAAAAGTGAGAGGAATAAACCGGTGGATTCTTAGGGCTTGCTACCCAATCAGTAAACTCCATGTTTAGTGAGTGAGCCCGCCTCAGAGAGTAAGGTAGAGAGCAATAGAAGAAGACACGAATGTTGACCTCTGGCATCTACATGCCCATGCACACATACGCACACAGTAATGTCACACACTATGATACGCATCAGTGATACAACATTCGGACCAGAAGAAGCTTGGGAGATGAAAGGGTTTATTTAGCTCATACCTCCAGCTCACACACCATCAGTGAAGAAAGTCGGGGCAGACACTCAACTTGAAATAGAAATTAAGGAGGAATGATGCTTGCTGGCTTGCTCATGCTCATGATCTCAGATAGCCTGGGATTTCAAGACAGAAGTTTAGTGGTATAATAGTGAACCTGCTGCCTTCCAAGCTGGGGTGTCTTCCTCAACCCAGCTCAGTTGAACAACTGTGTGGATTATGGCTTTCTTAGCCAATAGAGGGGGAGGTGATCAAAAGGCAAGTGAGTCTTCAGGGGGTAGACCTCATCCTCTGAAAGAAAAAACAGTCCAAAGGACAAAAAGACACGAGTTTTCTCCAAATATACAGGGAATAGAATTGAGCATCTTGTGTAGTGATGAGACTGGCCCAGTTTCCCGACAAAGGCTGTTTGTGAGTCTAGTCATACATCATCACATGATTTTTCAAGACATTTGTTCTTAAAGATATCAGGAAGATGGCAACACAATGGCAGGGCTGTTGCTTGTGAAAGAAAAGCTTCAGATGTGTGGTTGTGATTATGATATTTTAATACTCTTAGTAGATGAAGTCCAATAGCTCAAACATATTTGCTAATAACTTAAAACTGATTATAAACACTATATACTAGCATGCTAATGTGGACTCAAATCCAACTTGGAATAGTAGCATCTTGGACTGTAGGGCAGCAGCTGGCACTTGGCTGGCATCCATAATCACTTGAAGACATCTGCGTTGAGGCCAGAATGTATACTCTTAAGACCACATAAAAAATTATGACCACAGCAGCAAATGACAGACAGGAAAATGTTCACAAGACTCCTCCCCTTCCCATATAAAAGCAATGCACAAGAATCAGCAGTGAGATAATAAAACCATAAAAAATATATTTATATTCACAGTGTACAAGTTCCTAAATCTGATGAGACTATAACAGTTACTCAAACTATTTATATATAGTGGTAATTCAGTTATTTGCTGAGCATAGCTCTTTGTCATTTGCCTAATAAAATCTTTTGGTGAAGAAGATTTTCAATTCATTTAATGTAGCTGTATATTAGTATAACATACTATTATCTTGGTTTCTATTCAAGTGATTAAGTACAAACTGCCCAATCCCAACCCCCATATTTCTGATTCAGTAGGTCTATGGGATGCAGCCTTACAAATGACATTTTAAGCACTTTCTGCTTGTGGTCAATAATGCTGCTGCCCAGAGACCACGCTGTAATAATTACTGCTTGCCCTCAGCCATGCTGACTCGCCCTGAGTTAGCATCTCTTATGATCACATCTCCTTTGGCATTGGTGAATCACTTGTACATAATACATGGACACCTTCATTCAGCAATTACTAACCTAGCACTTTTGGGACATAGCCCATCAGACACGTCCAACTTTTTGGCATGAGGATATGACACTGCCATTGCAAAGTTAATACCTAAGAACCACTAAATAGTTACAACAACAAGTCACAAGAATAAAATTCTTTGTTTTGTGTTGTGCCACATTCATAGCTATCTTGAGGAGAGTGTGGCTCTACAGATTGGACATGTCTGCAAGCTATGTAGTGATACAACATAAAACAGAGGTACAGAGGTGAGTAATGGCAGAGTATCTGCTTCCAGAGTTCAAAGTTTAGGTAGATAAACAAATAGTTATGATGGTGTTCGATAAACATTATGTATACATTTCTGCGAGAATACAAAGCGATGCTTATCTACAATGAGAGAAATAAGAAATTTTATAATGTAGAAGACATCAGGAATTTAAAAGAATGTGTTATGCTGAAATAACTTTATAGAAAAGTTTTAAATGCAGGGGTTTCTCTCTTCCCTTCTTCCAACTTTCCAACACACGCAAAGTTTGAAGCTTTACGTGACTAAGGCTAAGAACAGGAAAAGAATATGTGAACAAAACCTTTAATACTTTGTGATCTAAGTATTTTTTTGAGAATTATGTGTTAGACACTAAGCCAAGCTCTTTGATACACATGGAAATGTGTGTGTGTGTGTGTGTGTGTGTGTGAGAGAGAGAGAGAGAGAGAGAGAGAGAGAGAGAGAGAGAATGTGTGTGTATGTGTGTGTGTGTATCATTCTGATTCACAGAATAAGTAAAACAGTTATCAATATTCTAGATGTAGGTAGAGCCAGAATTTGACCCAAGATGTTTATCCCTAGCATACTGTGACACCAATACGTTATGATTAGTATGCTCCAGAAATGGGGGCAACCTATTGCAGTTACTTCAGGGAAAGTTGTGGGACAAAGTTTTGCTAGAAGAGGCAGAAGACAAGACCAGAGAGGAAATGATAAGTCATAGAATATGGAGGCTCACTGTGTTAGGGAGGACTTGAAGATCTCAAGATTTCTGTGTACATTCCTAGAATAACTCCCTCTTCTTCAGGACACAGTGGCCCACCACATCCTTTGTGATTGAGCTATCTGCTGTAGTAAAACTAAAGAAATTCTTCAGAATAAAGGTCCTTGGGGCTCTCACACGTTCAAGCTTTCAGGCCATTGTCCAGGTCTGTCCATCCCTTTCCTGCCTTCTCTTCAGTTTCCACTCTCGGAATTCTATAGATAATTTGCTTTGCAAGCTGATAGCACAGACTTTACAAGCAGAGCAGTGGGACATCTTAGAGTGGGTTCTGCTGGTAGCTTTTAGAAGCCAGTCCCGTGACCTCAGCTTATGGCTGCACGGTAGTAGGTAGTAAGTTTCCTACCACAATGCTTTCGCACAGCAGGTAAGCTCCAATGGTGGGCATTAGGCACTCACTCATCAGACATCCCTGGATCACAGCCAGGAGCACCAACATGCACCTGCCCAGTCTTCTAGTTCATGGACATGGGCCATAAAGCACAGCCCGAGCAAGGCAGAGTGCAAAGGTGCCAGCCTTTGATCATGCATAATACAACACGGTTAATCTGTGACCAGTGGAGCACAGGAAATGCTGAATGACTCTGGCTTCTATGTTGCTTAATTACCTGACTACCCCTGGCTTCGACAATAACATTAAGTTTCATTATAAAATTTAAGATCTGTTGTGATTAAGTTGTCACACAAAAAGGCTTCACTGTGAGTGTCCGTTTTATTTAATAGCATGCTCACCTTCTGTGGACCCTAGGCTCCTTAAAACTTTTCAGGGGTGAGTTGTCATAAGATTGATTGCACTGTAACAGTGTCTGATACGAAGGCAATCACATAATATAGCATGAAGCAATTTCATTCTGTTTAACATAGGGCAAATGGGACAACACTGTCCCCATGGTCAGTTTGCAGACAAGATTTATACCATCTGTCAATTCCTTCACTATTTAATGAAACTCTTATTGAGTATAAAGAATGTTTCAGATATTCAAATTGATTATATATATATGTAATACCAGTGCTGACTCTGAGGACAATAGGAACATTAGTTTCAATTCCACTGTGTTCCAACAGCAGTCTAGTGAGTTCTTGGTGGTAACAGGATACCAAGGACATGGTGGAGGCAAACCAACCCTATCCCCTCATGGGAGTCAGCTAAAGGAATGTCCAACCACATGTCCAAATGCTCTAAAGGGCAATGTGCCATCCCTCTGAGCCACTGTCTACACAGATTATAGTCACTCAATCACATTTTAAGACTTCCTTCACTCCTGTGTCGTCACAGAAGCTATGACAGGCCTTCACATTCGTGGTGACACCAGCCAACTTCCTGGTCACTGGAAGTTGAAAGGGTGCTGTTGATAAAACTCCACAAGCATATTTAAAAACATCAGCACAAGTTGACCCGCTATTAAGGAAACGCAAATCATAAACCTAAAAAGTCTGACAGGGCCTCTAACAGATACAGCAATGAGGACTTTTGCTATAATATGCATGTTACTATGAAGTGACACAGCCAAGTGAAGGCTGAAACCTATCACCCTGACAAAATAATACAGAAATCAGGAGGAACTGGATAGATTGCAGTTATAGAAATTGAGAATGCTTTCAAGAGAGAAAATATAGTCCGTATATAATTAGTAGGAAGAAAAGGAGTTTTTGTTTCTCTTGTTTTTTGCTATCTCCCAACTTAATTTATGATTTTATATTGCAATGACATTAGTAATCAAATATTCAATTTTAGTTTCTTTGTGACTTAATTAAAATTTTACACCAGAATTATTTTAAAAGAATACTGTGAACCATTTTAAACTAGGCTTTATGAAAATATATCAGAGACATCATATATAAATAATCCTTTTAACTTAAAATATTTACAGATTTGTTAGAAAATTCAATATTAGCCTGTACAAGGAGGCAAAGATATCATGTAAACTAATACCTTAAAAAAAAAAGAAGCAAGCCAACCATGGGTAACTCCATGACTGAAAGACCAGTATTCAGGAATCTGAGGCAGGAGGCTTGCCATGAGTTTAAGGCCAGTTTGGGCTACAAAGTGAGACCCTGTTTCAAACAAAACAAGACAATACAATACAACACACTGTAACATGATCCAGAACTAGAAACAAATGTAGCCAACTTAATCAAGAGCAAAGAAACAACTTCACACAAAGCAATCAGTTCTAAGCTATTATTTGGAGCATGATTTTATCACTGGAAAACAGCAACAAATGATGGGTTGTTAAAGTCCTTTCTAGCCCCATAGGCTGACAGTAAACTGTAGTTAAAAATAAAGTTAACATTTCCTGGTGATTTATAAAGCATTTTCAATGATACTGTGTCATTGCTTCACAAGAGAACATTCTGGATTTGATATTATTCTGTCTAACAAATGCAGTTAGGGGCTATTAAGGAGCAAAATAAGCTTCCTATATCCATCTTCAGGGTTGGGCTCCCCTACAGATGCACCAGTTCCTCCTGGACTCTTCTAGAAATCAAAGGAACCCAGGGATGTAATAAGCAACCCCACAGGCACTGTTCTCTTGCATTCTGGTTGCTTAAGGTGCCTCTTGTTGCTAACAAAATTGGCACGAGGTTCTTCTCCAATCAAAGGTGGCAGATGGATTGCTCAAGGCACAGCTGCCTACATATTCCACTTCTCCTTAGGAAAATATAAAATCTAGTTCACCCCACTGAATTATGCCTGTTGTGCTGCTTCTAAAGCTTCCCTAGTGGAGACCCTGCATACCTATTAGTACATTCTGCTACACAGTTTGCATCTTTAGTGTCCCAAAGAAATTTCTGTAGCATTAAATATTGACGTTATTTTCTGTTGTTTTCTCTTCCTAGGATACAGACTTGAGCTTCCTAGGAGCCCAGGAGCTAGAAGACCTGGGGACATGACTCATGTGCTTTCAGACTTATCTTCCCCCTGTGAAGCTGGCCGTCTCCAATGGGCCTGAAATCCCCACTTCTTACAGATGAGTTGTGCGTTGTGATATTCCTCTGTAGATTCAAGAAATAGATGGACCCAGCCTTCTAATTACACAGACATGCCCAGACAGCGTTGAATTCTAGGGAGAATGGAAGGGAGTCTCCAGCTGCGCGTGTTATGCGCTTTCCACAACTCCTCTGGGAGAGTCTGGAAGCCTGTGACTTCATACCTCACTGGACGGGTTGGCAGCTTTTCCTCTAAACAGAAAACTCAGATGCAGGAATCAAGTTCACAAGGAACAAAGGGTATCATGGCTTAGGAAGAAATACACGAACTTTGCATGGTACAACTTACCGGTCTTAGGAATACAATTGTTACAAGACTTTTAGGCACAGGAATTGCAAGGATTTAGGCCCTGTTCCAAAGCCCCTTCTCCCCAGTGATGCCTGCTGGATCCACTCTTTGGGGGCCTGCTGTTCTATCCAGTCACATTCCTCTTCTTGAGGTACTAACAGCTTTTGCCATGGTGTCTCAGCCTGTTTCTTAGCAGGAGGAGCTCTGCTTGTCTTGAGTGTCTACCCCGCAAGCTGTTGACGTCTGACAACAAATATCAGGCCTCTGCTCCTCCCAAACTTCTTTCTCCACAGATATAGAGCTACTCTTCCTGGGGGCAGGGAATGTCTGCCCAGATGCTCGGCCCAAACTTCTCTCACAGTACTCTTACCATTGCTCAGTGATCCTTCATATTACCAACTGTCCTACAAGGACCCCACAAACGCGTCTGCATCTTCTACATGTCTGAATTCTAACTCTGACCTAGTTCCAACCCCTTTCCTCTAAGGCTCTGGGTCCCATGGGAAGAATCGGGTTTAAAACATAGGGAAAAATTATAAGGATGAAAACGACTTGCAGACCTCCCTGTGGGGGTGGGGAAACTCCACAGTGCACTATAACAGGAGGCCGCATTGCCAGGCCATGCAGAGGACCGTTAGCTGATGGCGTGCCTGAGCTTCACATGCCACGGACCACTCAGTATGGTTTGACTTATGCCTATGAATTACTCACCTGGGTGTGTTGATTCAGACCTACAATCCCAGCCCAGGAGAATGCTGAGTTTGAGGCTAGTCTGGTTTACACAGTAAGATTCTATTTTTTAAAAAGGTAATTATTTAAATAGATGAAAATGGGTGAAATCTGGCAAACGAAAAGTGTCATTACATAATAACAGTTATCAAGAGAAAGAAGGTGGGCCCAGAGTAGTAGTTAAGGTTTTCACTATTCTAAAAAAGCACCCCCACTCAGAGAATTCTTAAGGAATGGGATAAAACATGTATCTTCAATATTCAATATTCAGCTTCATCAGTTAGAAAAAAGGTTTTTTTTTTTTTTAGAAAAAAAGGCTTGTAATTCAAAAGTGTGAGGTGTTTCATGTTGTTGGTTTGGGTTATTTATTTGTTTTCAGACAGGGTCTCACTATGTAGCTCTGGCTGGCCTGGAACTCACTGTGTAGACCAGGCTGGCCTATAGATCATCGTGATTAACCTATTTCTACTTCCCAGGTCCTAGGTTTAAAGGCGTGTGCCACCATAATGGCAGACTCAACAGTATGAGTCTTTAGATGTCTCAATCAATGACAATCTGGAAGAATGGTTATGTTTGTGTGTGTGTGTGTGTATGTGTGTATGTGTACATATATGTGTGTACACACACATACACATATATAAGCATGCATTAACCTTTTTTAAAGTTTAATACCTTTGTCTTAGTTAGAGTTCTTCTTGCTATGAAAAGACACCATGATCACAGCAACTCTTATAAAGGAAAGCATTTCATTGGGGCAGACTTATGGTTTCAGAGGTTTAGTCTATTACCATCATGATGAAAACATGGCAGCATGTAGGTAGATATGCTGCTGGAGAGATAGCTGATTCAACTGAATCAGCAGGAAGAGAGAAGGTGAGCCACTAAGAATGGCTTGAGCTTCTGAAACCTCAAAGCCCAACACCAAAGACACATTTTCTCCAACAGGGCCATACTTACTCTAACAAGATCACATGTCCTAATCTTTTCAAGTAGTGCCATTTCCTAGAGCCTATGGAGGCTATTTTCATTCTTCTTTTTCATTTTTTTTATTTTAAAGTACTTTATTTTAATACTCTTGGTTATTCTGTTCATTTTTATAGATGTATTTACTTATTATGTGTATAGCGTTCTGCCTAAGAGGACATAAGATCTCATTGCAGATGGTTGTGAGTCACCATATGATTGCTGGGAATTGAACTCAGGACCTCTGGAAGAGCAGCAAGTGCTTTTAACTTCTGAAACATTTCTCCAGCCTAAGTAGCTTTTAATTTTAACCATGTGCTAATTCTGCTATTTCTACTATCTTCAGAACTTTTTTGGATGGCTTTGCAAGTTTGCTATCACAGACTGCCATCTTGCTTTGGTTCTTGTGCTCTGAATCCAAGAATAGAAGAGAGAAAATGAAGCACCACTTATTACAAGGCATTATCCTCATAGCACAGCACAACCTCAATCCAGGAAAGACATTCATGGCCAAGAGTTAGTTTGAGAATTTTAAACACCAGGTCTTCGCTGCAAACAGCCTGAATTTTGAGAATATCCTTTTCTCAAAACCAAAAGTGAATGAGAGAAATACCCATCATTTATTGTGTACGGATATTGACCTCATAATACAAATAGTTCATTGGTAGATTGCTTCATATACTGATCAGCTTTTCTCAATTTGTAATAATTGGGTAAGACAGATTTAATTCTATGTTCTTAAAAAAGAAAAAAGCATGCACAGCAATACAATCATTGTTGAGAACATTTGCTCTAGTTTCTAAAAAAGTAGATAATTTTTTTGAATCTATGGACCAAAAACTACATGAGAGGGTCTTCTAATTCATTTTCTTCTATGTGTGAACTCTTAACAATGAAAGAGATAGTCAACCAGATTTAACATAGACCTATAAGCTATAAAAAGGAAGGGAAACGCTGCAGTAGTCACTTGCCACAAAGATGACCATTGTTCTGTAGCAAAACATAAGTCTGTGCCTCACTCCCCCATCTTTGCATTCACTCTGTGGCCGTCTAAGTACCATTCTGACTTTCCACATGTATTCGTTGATAAATTGGGGGGGCGGACCTTAGCTACCATTTCTACTTCCCCATCACCCACTAATCACAGTGGATTCCCACCTACTCACAAGTAGATCATTCCACTGAAATGACTTCCTCTAAGGCAACTATAACCAAGTCTTTTCTTGATCTTCATGCTGCAGACAGTTCATCTGCATCATCAAGTCTCCCACCCCTCACCTCTCCATGGCTGGGCCCTGGCGGGTGGGTCTTGAAGGCCATAACCAGCAGCTTGCTGATTCCCTTCCACTTGGTCTTTGTTAGTTACTTCAGAAAGTCAGGTCAGGCTATCTACCGCTCCTACCACATGGTCCTCTCCTTTTGGTCCCTTTTTCAGGCTCAGGGACAGCTCCATCCCTTGTTGTCCCCCACTATCCCAGGTCTGGAGGTATCTGCTGCTGTGGGAACTCTGTTGACTCCAAGAGCCCCTCGAGACTGCCCTCTTGGCTAGGTTCTGGATTTTGTTCTCCTCTTCTCAAGTTTACCACCAGATATACTCACTTGAGGGCACTGCCCTCATGGCTCTCCAGATCTTTACCTTTTTTGGACAAATGTTATATTGTTAGTGTTAAGTTTCCTGCTTCATTAGAAGGCACAGGAAAACACAAAAAAAGTGTGCTTTCACTATAATCCTACCCTCTATGCATCACAAATATGACACTCAATAAAGCATATTTCGTTGTGATTTTTCTTAAAGAAATAAAAGTGTGATTTCTGGAAGAAACACAGGGGATGTCCTTCTAGAGTTTGGGTTACCTACAGACTTTGAAAACACAACAGCAAAGCATAGGCGCTAACTCTAAAGTATCAACAGATGGGGCCATATGAGAATGAAAAGTTTCTCTACAGCAAAGAAAACCAGCAGACCAAGTAGGCAGTCTGTTGAATGGGAGAAAACCTTTACTAGCTACACTTAAGCAAGAGAATGAATACCTAGAAGTTACAATGAACTGCAGAAATTAACCACCAAGGAAATAAAACTATCACTCAAAAAACAGGCAAATGATATGAATAGACACTTATCAAAAAGAAGCAGAACTAGTCAATAAGTATTTTAAAAGTGTCCAGTATCTCCAGCCATTGGGGGAAAACAAATTAGAGCTACTCTGAAATACCACCTCACTCCAGTCAGAATGGCTATCATCAATAAATTTGGCAACAAATGTGTAGGCCTATATTTGGGAGCATAATTATTCATAAATCATTGTGATACATCCTGACAAGATATGGCTGATACACAGGGCCTAAAAAGTATATTTCTCTCCACTAATCTCTTCTCTTTACAGAGGTCGGCAGTCAATGATGTGTTTGAAGCTTCTTCTCCCCAGATGCCTAAGACAGGAGCTTGCATAAAAGATGCCTGTTCCAATGACGGGAAAATTTGGGTAAATAAAGAGGACTTTGCCCAAACCAGGTGCGACTTATCTGTCCTGTTACAAAAGCACAGGGGTTATTAAAATTAACAAGAGAGAGTGGATTGTAGGCCCATATTTCGATATGGCACAAAAGCCATTGGCCCAGTCTGAGCTGATCACGTAGCTCTGCAGACAAGATATCTCTGCCTAACAATAGCAAGGATGTAGAGCTCCTGAGGAGAGGTGTTGACTGAAACTGGTCAGGATGTTTGGTGCTTCCTTCCTTTGTAATTTGGAGGATGTCTTATAGAGATGCTAATTCAAGGCCTACCTGACTGCTAGATGCGGACTTGACCAGAGCCCATGCTCCTGGTTGCCTAGGAGATAGCCTAATGTGTTCCTGCTCTATTCATGTGAGGATATATAAGCTGTTTGGAGAATAAATGAGAGATCTTTTTGGAGAGAGATCTTGCCCATGAAAGATGACCGTGTAGACCATGTAAGTTGTGTCTGATTCGACTCCGTTCCAGCCGAGTTAGGGAATCTGTGTTGGACCCACACGGGCTCCGACACAAATGGAGAGAAAGACGCCCTTATTCACTGTTGGTGGGGAGTAAATACAGCCATTGTGGAAATCAGTTTTGAGATTTCACAGAAATTAAAAATAGAACTACCATATGGCCCATTTCTCTTACTCCTGAGCACATATCCAGAGAGCTCCATATACTACCATGGAGAGGTTTACATGCCATATTTATTGGTGCTTTATTCACTACAGCAAAGAACTACAATCAACACAGTTGTCCATCGATCACACGAATGGATAATGAAAATTGTATGTGGCTGGAGAGATGGCTCATCAGTTAAGAGCCTTGTTGTTCTTGTGGAGAACCTTGGTTCAATGCCAAGCACCCCCACGTAGGGTCACAAGTATACACAAATCCAACTTCAGGGAATCCCAGGCCCTCTTCTGATTTCCATGGGTATCAAGCACTAACATGGGTCACAGATATACCTGGGAGCAAATAATTCATACACATAAAATAAAATAAATCTTAAAAAAGAAAATACACGCACACATAATTCATCTCTAAAGAAAAATAAAAGCACAAAATTTCCAGGAAAATGGATGAACTGAGAATGTATTAAGTAAACAAGGTCACACAATCTCAGAAAGAAGAGAAGCATGATGTCCCTCATACACAGAATCTAGTCAATAAGATACGGGTGTACATGAACAAAGGGACATGTGGGTACACTACAGTATTTCAAAAAGAGGAAAAGCTAGACATTAGGGGAGTAAGAGAGACTGAATGCAGTCAATGAATATGAGTTATTAAATAGGATATAAAACTAAACATTTTGTAGTTCTAATGCTGTCATGGTTTTTTTTTCATTTCTGGTGGTATCTAAGTAGATATAAATATATTAGATATGAACCTCTTTCAGTGTGAAGATTCCCTTTCAAATGGCCACTTTAACTGTACAGAGTCCATTGAGATATACAGTTTGGGAGTCTGGCTAATTTTGGTGTGTGATTCCCCCCATTTTTAAAATTACGCATAAAATAAAAAGTAAAATAATTTAAAAAGAAAAAAATAAATTAAACTAAGTAGATTTGGCAATTAGAGAAAATAGCTCAGTAAGAAAGTTTGCAGTGTAAGGTTGTGAACCCGAGTTCAAATCCCAAGAGGCCACGTATCTGTAGCTCTAACCCCAGTCCTATGGTGTCAGAGACAGGAGGATCACTGAGGCTTGCCAGCTGCCAGCTTGTCTCAAGAGAGTAAGGTGGAGAGGGACAGAGCAGACACTTGGTATTTTATTGGCCCCTGCATGGGCACGGGCACAGACAGTAGCACACATCTACACACACAAACACATACACAAATAAGAATAATAAATACAATAGTTAAAATAATGGTTCCAAAATTATAAAAGTGACATATACCCTACGTCTGGGGAAACAGTGTGGAAATATGCAGAGGAGGAAAGCGAGCACTCCCACACACCCAGTTCTCACTGCTTTCCAGTCCATCACCCACTGACAACCGCCTTGCACTTTGAATGCTAATGACCTGGTCAATGGTTCTTCACACCCGTTTCCGTCATAGTCAAACATTTGCCAAATACACATGTTTATATATGAGAAGAAGTAATGGTGGTTTTACAAGAAACAAGGACGTCCTGCATACTCTTTTGTAACTTGTTAGAAGTCTATATTGGTACTTTAGATAGCGTCGTACTATTACAGAAGAAAAGTGTGTTATAGTTTAAGCATGTTTCCATTGGTGAATTTTTTTTTTTAGATGTTTTGAAAGTATACAAATTGCTACAGGGCCAGCAAGATGCTCAGCAGGTCAAGTGTTTGTCATGCAAGCCTGATGTCCTGAAGTTATCCCCTGGAGCCCACATAAAGGGACACGCAGAGAACTCACACCACAGATCAGTCCTCTGACCTCGTGGCCTGCACACCATCTCCATCGCTCACACGCATGCAAATAACAGTCACAATAATGATAATAAAATTTAAATCACTGTAGTAACTAAATGTATGCATATAATTATACATTCATTTATGCTGAGTTCTTAAAAGTAGGGTCACTGGATTATATCTACTAATAACTTTAATGATGACCCTTTAATATCTCCTGTTAATAATTCAGTTATTATAGTCTAGATATAATAAGGTATATATGATTTCTGAAATCTCTTTACTCTATTCACAACTACAGGTAACTTTCTATGTACTACACAATTTCTGAAGTTAGCTAAATATGTGTCTATATGTCTTTTAATATTTGGAGCTTCCTTAAATTTCATCAAATTACATCAACCCTCAATGCTTATATTCAAAGAATTTATATATATTCCATATAATATAAACCCAGAGGGAAACCAAAGGTTTGACAGAAGAATTAAATACAATATGCTCTTTTTAGATGAGTGCCTCTCAATTCTAAATAGGCCTTTGTGATACCCTATGCTATGCCTTGCATGGCTGGCAACGGCACTGGATTTAAAAGCTTGGTCTTGTAAGTTGTAGGTTTCACTTTCGACTCAAAATTAACTTCTTGCCTGTAACTCTAAAGTCTTCCAACTAGAAACAGGCCTTCTGAGCGAAAACCTGAAAATAATCCAAATGCTAAACCCCAAGGAGCTAATCTCTTACTTGAGTAATTAATGAGAACTTTCAATTATCTTGCTCTCATCACTTCGGTGAATAACCTAGCTGTTATTTCCACAGGAAATACATGTCCACAGACCGTAAACTCAATCTAGTTAATAGCTAACTTGGGGTAAAGGTGGGAGTTGGAGACAGATGAAGGACCACTGTAGGGTGAAGGTAAATGAGTTACCTCTGGACAGCCAGCTGCTACTGAGAACTCTACTGAGACCGAGAGGGGGGAAATGTGAGAAGCAAGACAGAAGCAGCCAGAAAGAAAAAATTCCCCTATCTGAACTCGCTGCAGGAATAATTCAAAAAATGGCAAGGACTCTGGCTGGAGAAGGGAAAGTGAAGAGAGGAAAAGGAATGAAAAGATATGCCATAGATCAAAGGAGCTACTAGAACTCTCCCTCCTCCATGCTTCTCAAGAAGGAGCCAGTAAGATAGGGTTGGAGTGTCTCGGGATAAAGTCTAAGAGATTCCATCTAAGACCCTACTCTCCCACTTCACTCTCCTCCTGCTTTCCAACTCCTTCTATAAAGTTAGATATATAGGAGGACTCCACAATGAAGGAATTTTGTGATGTTTTTTTCATTTTTGATTTTTGAGACAGGGTTTCTTTGTGTAACAGGCCTGGCTGTTTTGGAACTGGCCTTGAACTCGCCTGCTTCTGCCTCTAAGTGCTGGGCTTAAAGGTGTGCACCACCACGCCCAGCAAATCCTGTGATTTTAATAACTGGCTCCTAAAAGTACTACTTAAGATCTCCGTGGAAGGCTGGGCCGAAGTGAAAACAGTGATCATGCAGCTGTTCATGACCAACTGCAGGGAGAAGCCACATGGAAAATGGAGCCATCTGCTGAATCTGTCCCTCACTGGGTTAACAGTCAATCACCAACAGAAACTGAACGGCTTCTTAGGTGCTTACAAACAACTAACCTTAATCCAGACAGGATGGGGATTTTTACAACATAAGGGACTGCAATAAATGACAAGACAATCCTAAACTAAGGGATAAAAGTATTGCAAAACACAAAATATACTCAATGCAGAGATTCTGGATGAGGAGTCATAGAACCCTAGAATCTGATGTCATTTTGTAACTCTTGGTTGCTTTTCCTGTTGCTCTAATCAGACACCATGAGAAAAGCAACTTAAGGGAGAAAGGTTCATTTAGGCTCAGAGTTCACCATGTGGGCAGGCCAAAGCAGGAACTTGAAGCAGTTGGTCATATTGCATCCACAGCCCACAAGCAGAGAACAATGAATGAATATATGCCTGTGCTCACCTTGCTTTATCCATCTTATATGGTCCAGGATTCCCTGCCAAGGGAGTGATCCCAAGCACAGTTAAGATAGATCTCCCCGTACGAATAAACATAATCAAGATACCATCCACAGGCATGTCCCAAGGCCCATCTCCAGGGGAATTTAGACTGTCAAGTTGGCATGAACACTACCCATAGCAGAACCTTCAGAGTTAAAGCAACAATTCCACACTCTGCTTCCTCCCCTAACTCCACTCAGCTCACTTGCCAAGTGAGTCCAAGTTGCCAGCATCCATGCTGAGAAAGTACTTTCATTATTAGAGTTTTGAAGCGCATGATATAAATTTTAGAATTCTATGACTTTCCTTTGAGACAGTAAGTAGCGAGTTTTACCCAACTAAGATGGACATATTTAATAAACAAGATGGAAAAGGTATCTAGCACATTTTAAAGAAACACCTCCCTGCCTCGGGGACATAGAGAAATTTATAGACTGTCACAGATTCAAGAGAAGCTGAAAGCTTTTTGGCGACTCTTCCTTCCTGAATCAATATTTTTATCTCAAAATTTCACATGAGTTTTCTATAAATAAAATTCCAGTACCCCCGAAGAGATGATATATTGTATTACAGGTTATTTTCTGACCTAAGATGCTGACCATATGCTGCTGAAGCACTCATCACCTGCACAGTGGCACACAAAACCCTGAGTGCTTGAGCACACTGGCTTGGAAAAGGTCAAGAACAAGGGACTGGGACTCACGGTTGAACACTCAAAATTATTTTCCATGTAAAAATTTAATCACAGCAAGCAGACTAGTCAGAGGAGCTCATTAGCACCTTAGGCATGCCTACTCCAGTCACAGTAGTAACCTATAAATAAGACAATTCTTGACATTCAACAGCTGCTTTGTGCTTCGTTGGGTGACTACATAGCAAAGAAAAGAAAACCTGAGCCAAGTTCCTTTTTCCAAAAAAGAAAACTGTGTCTTGTTTTCAGAGGTAGGGTTTCACTGTCAAGTCCAGCTGGCCTAAAACTCTCTCTGTAGTCCAGGCTGGCCTTAAATTCTCTCTGTAGCCAAGGCCAGCCTTAAACTGGTGATTCCCTACCCCAGCCTTCCAACTGCTAGAACTATAGGCATGGGCCAGCACACCATGCACCCAAATATCTTCATCTTAGATTGGATGTTTCCTTTCTGGTAACAAAAGTATTTTTTTTGTCATAAATCATGACACAAAACTATAGAAAACAAAACCGAACCTCCAGACATATGAGTAAAAACAGCATGCCTCTGTCCTTCTTAGAGATTCCCTAGAATGACATCAATAGCATCACCAGTAGAATTTAGGTCAATGGGCCAATTACTCAATGCTGACATCAAAGGCAGAGACAAGCTGCTGCTCCTCTGCCTGCTCCTTTCTGAGTCTGGGTGTTAAGCAATCTTGGAGGCAACTTTATGCACCACAAATAAATAGATAAACAAACACACAAACAATACTCAAAAGCTCATATAAACTATTGCTTCTAAAAAAAACTGCACTCTTAGTCCCCTGGATCAAGAGTATCTTTGCCATTCCCACACCCCGTGCACTGCACAAATCCCAGTTTCCTTGTTACCAAGCGAATGGACATCCCTAGGAATATCAGTCCATTGTTAACCAGCTAGTCTCGCAACAGCAGAGGCAGAACAATTGCAGTTGAATTTCCCAGATGCAGATCAAAAACAGCTTAAATAGAGACTAACCTGGTGGTGGCTGGTACTGAGGTGGGGCTGTGATCTTCTCTGGCCTCAAGCTTTTTTCTCGTGCTTCCTCAGATACCAGCCAAGTTTGGCTTGCTCTGAGGGAAGGCGGGGTGCCTCCTTTGGTCTCCGTGACCTTTGTAGGAGATGATGGCTCCAAGGTGACAGCAGAGGGAAACCCAGAGGAGACAAGGTTCTTCCTACCAGGGCACTCATTAAGCACAGCTTCTCCCTCGCTAGGCAGTGGAGGAAGCAAGAGGATCCTGTGGTGCTGCTGCGGGCTGGGGCACCTTGGAGACACAGGCGAGGGAACAGGTGACAGCCGTTTGTGTGCGCTGGACTGAGGCGATGAATTATTAAATACCATGCCGAGAGCTGTTGGGGCTTGGGGGCTTGGCTTCCTCTCATCGCATTTGGGTTGTGGAGAATCAGGACCTACAGCGTGGGGCAGATCCAGAAGCAAGAATTTATGGCCGCTCTGGGGTAGCCCGGTCTTCCTTTGGCTTCTAGTTTCTGGGAAAGTGTGGGTGGCCCTTGTGTTGATAGAGAAGCCTAGTGTCTTCCCCTCGGTGGTTTCATCTAACTTCTCACTCTCTATCACCTTTCGGAGAACCTTGTTCACAGCCCCCTCGGTGCTGGCTGCTTCCCTGGGAATGGAGGCTCTTTCTGCTGCCAAGGGTTGCAGTGCCTTGACCCTTTGCTGCTCCTCCCCCAGTCTCCTGGAACTTTGAGTCTCATCCTTAGCTCCTGAGAGGACGAGGAAGTCAGCTTTAGGGATAAACTCAGTTTGGGTCTCTGAGCAAAAGGCAACCCTTCCCTCACCATCAGAATGAGCCCTAACTACTCTTTGGACTTGAGCAGATGGCTCCTGGACCTTGGCCACCACTTTGGAAACAGGCTTCTTCCTGCAAGTCCTTTCCAATGACTTTGGCTTCGGAGTCCCACCCTTCTCTGCTCCTGGATGTTTCTCATGGCTTTCAGGCAAACTTGGAGGCTCCTGCTCCCGAGGACTCTTGAGCTGTCTTCCTATGCCTGCATCTCCTACCTCAGCGAGGCTGCTGTCAGGGGACAGAGGTCCTTCAAGATCGGTGTCCTCTGAGGTCTTCCCAGAGCTCCCGAAGCCCAGGTCTGCATCTGGTGTCCTGAGGATGCTGCCAGGGCAGCTCTCTCTCCTCCTCCGTGGAGAGGAGGTAAGTGTTTCCTGAGGAACTAAGTTTCCTCTTTCTTCTAGGAGTCGAAGGTTAGGCCTAACTCGGGGAGGAGGAAGGGAGCTACTGGAACAGACCTGGTCCTTCCCCATCAGAGGAGCTGATTCCTGGCGGCCACGCCCTTTCTTCCTGGTTCTCTTCTGCCGGAGCTCCTCAGAGTTCTCTCTCCTCTTGCCAGACCTCCGGGGCTTTTTGCTCCCTTGGGTGCTCCTCCTAATGAGCGAGTTCACAGGGAGCTCCCTGCTCCGGTTGCCAGCACTCAGGAAGCAGTCTTCCTCGGGAGCCAGGCTCACAGACAGCTCCTGCAAATTCCCTTCCTGGTTCCCCATTGAAATGCCCAGGATGTGCTCTGACCTCAGCAGACTGTCCAGCAGCCTCTCCCTCTCTGCTGTGAGCTTGTATAGCTCTGTCAGAATGTCTTTCGTGGGAGTCTGTTTGAAAAATATGTCGCCGGGATGTTCGTTCGGCTGCTGGCTGAGGCTGGTGATGTCTGGCCCCTCCCTGACTTGGTAGCAGTTATGAAAAGCGTTATTGGATCTGTCTAGAGTTACAGTGCCCTTGTACGAAAATCCTCTGACTTCCCCCTTCGGAAGATAGAAGCTGATATAGCAGAGTTCAGTGACCGGGTTATGCAACTGGAGGGTGCAGTGAGTGCCTTCCATTATGCCTACCTAATTATTCATGCTGTGGAGATGCTGGTCTGTGGTCAGCTCCAGTGGGGAGGCATGTGATGGGGGCTAAGCAGAACAGGCAGCTGACAGTCCTCTCCCGCAACCGGGCTGCCTGTTAGAGAAACACAGGAAAAAAAAACAGCTTGTCTGACAGAATATACACATCACGGGGTAACATCAATCACAGCATAACCACACTGCTCCTTCCGTTCTAGCCAGGAGCTTGATGGCAGCTTAAGCTCCTACCCACCTTGACGAGGAGGCTTTCCTGTAGCTAAGTGGTGGGAAAGGGGTCTCACTTTACCCCAGGACAAAAGTCCCCCTTCCTCACTTGGGAGACCCCTTTGCAGCCTTCAGTCAGTCTGGCCACTTTCCTTGGAGCACAGTGTCTATCCTGTAGAACAGCTACTGAACTTTCCAGGAATTCTGGGAGAACAGGACTTCGAGAACCTTAGAAATGATAGCTGTTTTAGTGACTCGTGTTTGGAACATTATTTTCAGAGATGAGAAGCTTTTGTTATCACAGAAAACATTCTAAGATTCTCTTACACTGAAGCACAGTGTGAGGTGGCAGTACCAGACCAGATTCTGAAGACAGATGACATTTCAGGCCTGCCTGACCTCGCAAAGCTCTGCACAAAATGTATGATGTTTTAGATTTAAAAGTTTAAAATTTAGTAACTCTGGAGCCTTAATCAAGTTTTGTTTCGTTTTGAGACAGGTCTTGCCATGTAGCTTTGGCTGGCCTGGAATGTGCCATGTAGATGAGGCTGCACTTAAAACTGTGATGATCTTCCTCCCTCTGCCGCCCAAACGCTGAGAACAGAGGTGTTCACTACCATGTCCAGTGAGATTCTGTTCTGTAATGTTTTCCCTTTGTACCTGTTGATTATTTGAAGCCAAGAGGAATGGCAGAGAAAAATACTGCAGGTCCTTGGAGATTTTTAATTACTTGATCATAAAAGTGGTTAGAAATGTCAGGGGAGTGGTGAAAGTGGCCTCTGCTTTATGTGACTTGAAGGGGTCCTCAAACTTGTCTTCACGGTTAACACACCCACCACACAATTATGGAGCTTATGCCTCTACACTGTAGCACCTCATTTCTCGAGTTAATATACCACCCAGCCTTCAAGTTGCCCTCAATTAAAGGACACCCCCCAGAATTAAAAAAAAACATTTAACCACTGATGTAGTTTTTAAAATTATTTTCCCCAAGTTTTTTTTTTCCTTAACAAGTTTTAAACTAGAACAACGTTATATAAAAGTATATCTTGAGTTCAGAAATGAGGGAGAATTTGCCATGCAAACTCCTTAAGGAAAATATGTGAAGCCAAGTGATGAGATAAAGTGGCAGGTGTTTGTGAGTGGGGGAAGACAGAAGTGTGAGGAGGATGCAGAGATCACATAATTCCCAACAAAAGTATGTCTGTTTTGAGTACATATTCACAGAAACTGTCATTTCTTATTTATTCAATCGAAGGATCCTCAGGGTACAAGGAGAAGATGCCCAGAGAGATGAGAAGCCACCACAGGCCTTGCCTCTGTCATAACTGCATGTGATTTGCTCTAATTCTCATCGTATCTTTAAAATCTTTCTAAAGTGCTCACTGCTGGTCCATCCTAACCATGTATATGTGTACAGATACTGGATAATTACTAGCACAAGCTCTCCAAACATATGCAAGAACTCATTTGAGAGGAAACATTTTAGTCTGTGATTTACAATAATGAGAGAGGTAGGTGCCTATCATGCATGAACCCGAATACTCATCATCCAGAGTTGCATTTATAAGTTCTCAGACAAGCCAAAGGGGGTACCGCAAGTGCTGTTGTGAAAAGATAAGATCCTTTCCTTTGCCTCCAAGTATCCTCCTCTGGCTCAACTTAGCTCACTGACTTCCCTGGATGATGGGGAGTATCTGATATAAGGAGAGAAGCACACTGTAGATTTTTCAGAATCTCTTCCAAGTAGCAGTTCACTGATGGAGGTCATTGGTTAATTAATAAAGAAACTGCTTGGCCTAATAGGTTAGAACATAGGTGGGTGGAGTAAACAGAACAGAATGGGGAGGAAGAGGAAGTGAGCTCAGATGCCAGGCCGCTGCTCTCTAGGGCAGACACGATGAAGCTCCGACCCAAGAAGGATATAGGCTAGAATCTCCCTGGTAAGTCACTACCTCGTGGTGCTACACACATTAATAGAAATGGGCCAAACAGTGTTTATATGAATACAGTTTGTGTGTTGTTATTTCCGGGCATAAGCTAGCCAGGCGGCCAGGAGCTGGGCGGCAGGAACGCGGCCCGCAGCTCCTCTGTTACAGTTCACAGTTCATGTCACAATGTCAAGTAGGCCTTTGACTGCTAGCATCTTTTCCCAAGGAAGAGTTATAGAGCTTATGCTGTGATTTTTCATCTCATTTCATCAGCATGGCACCATTCTACAGAGAAAACACTGAAGGTCAGAGACATAAGGAACTTGTCTGTGAGGAATCCCCTAAGAAGAAGCAAGTGTCAAAGCCAGGTCCACCTCCCACCATTGATTTGTGGGTAACACTGCTTTCTCTCTACTGTTTCTGCGGATGAACAGAAGACCCCCCTTTGTTATGTCAATGCAATGTAACATAGTTTCTTCATCAATCCCCCCATATCTTCTAACATTCACTGGACACTGTCAGCATGCCTGACTACACAAAGTACCCCCTTTAAATGATAAAGAAACAGGCAACAGAAATTATTGAGTTGGAAAGTAAAAACTGCCCTGGCTTATAAAGGGGAACCCAGTGGAAATTCTGACTTAGAAATTAGGGATGGCACAAAAATATTAGGGAAAAGGATAGTAATGGGGATGAAGTTAAAGTAAGGAGAGGGAGGGAGAGTTATGGATAACTAACACTAAGGACATTGAAGAAACCAATATGGAAACCTATGCTTTTATAAATTCATACTTATATTTCTGTAAGAGTTTACTTGGAGTGACTCTACACAGGAGCTTATGCTCAGCCCAGAAGCCATGAACTACCAAATAAAGAACCCATTGTCAGATGTTGGATACATTTTGTTCCCCCCAGTTTTGGTCATAGGTATCCCAGAGGAACTCCCAGCCCCAAAATACAGGCTATTGCCACTTCTTTTAGTTTCCCAATCGTAGTTGATGTTAAGACATTGCACATACTGGCTATAGAACAAAGAGAAATCAAGCTCATGCTGACTAGGAGGCTTCTCTCTGCTGCCTTGTTTTTATAGCATTAGAAGGTGCTATGTTGGCTGATGAAGAAAAAAGTCATTCTCAATCTTACTCAGCTGTGAACCTTACGAACCGCAATAACAACCAATGTGGCAAAATATGTCCAGTGGTGTAATAGTGGCACAGTGTCATGAGGGTAACCAATCATTTTCTGATTGGCTTTAAGGTATGCTACACACACACACACACACACAAACACACACACACACCTGGTACCGCAAATCTGGACCCAAATCTATGTCTGTGAAGCTTCTGGGCTCCAGGCATGAGACTATTATGTTGCTAAATGGGCACAGGATCAAACTTCCATTTAAATTTTTATCTCTCTACTTATAGATTAGTGTTGCTCTCAGACCTCATCAGAGAAGTTTCTTTGTGCAACAGACAGTGGCTAACATAGAAACTCACAACTAGTCAAAGCACAGAGAACAGTAAGTGTCAGTGCCGTGGAGTGCTGAGTTATAAACGGGGCATTTATACCACACCCCTTCTCCAAATCTCTGGTGCCAAAGAAGGGAAGAAAATACTGTAAGAGGCAAAAGTCAGGGAGGACCAGAGTAAAAAGTGTCTTCTGGACAGGCCAGGGCTGCTGTACTCCGAAACTCACAGCAGCTGTGGTGGCATGCATGAGATCTGAACAAGATCAGACCACTCAACATTCTAGGAAGGAGTGGGAGGGGGCTTATGAGTCATACCCTAACTGTGCAGTTACAGATTGTGGATGGCTCCTAGGGGAGGGGATAGGCTCCCGCAGATAGCCTTACAAACAGGAGTGTATAAGAGGAAAAATTGGAATCAGGAAGCTATTTTTAAAAAAGGACATAAAGTGGGGGTGGATCTGAGAGGAATGGAGATAAATGTAACCAAAATATGTTATATGAAATTTCCAAGAAACAAATAAAATACTATTCTTAAAAAGAAATCAAGGCGCCTTTAATCCCAGCACTCGGGAGGCAGAGGCAGGTGAATCTCTGTGAGTTCGAGACCAGCCTGGTCTACAAGGCTCCAAACCAAGGCTCCAGGACAGGCTCCAAAACCACAGAGAAACCCTGTCTCGAAAAACCAAAAAAAAAAAAAAAAAAAAAAAAAAAAAAAAAAAAAAAAAAAAAAAAGAAATCAAGGGTAGAAGGACTCAGAGAAAAGTCATTAACTTTTATAAGGATATCAGACACACGCCTGTCCAGTGGGCTAAGTGTTTTATGTCCTGATCTTAGAGTATCTCTGTTATATAAATGGAGGAAATGTCATACTTACAATTCTGTTACTCCTAATCACAAAACTCAAATCAAGGTTTAGGAAGTTGTGATATCAGTTTTATAGCAACAAATATATAATGCGAGGCATGAAGCTACCGACCATTACAAATAAAGGCTTCCTACTACTGTGTCAGCTTCATCCTCCCTGAGATGCCTTTACCACACTTGTGGGGCCCTTGTCTGTAGCTGTGTAGCGTTTATGTCAACTTTATCACAAGCTAGAGTCATTAGGGAAGAGGGACTCTAAGTTGAGAAAATATCTCCCTAAGACTGGCCTACAGGCAAGCCTGCCAGGCATTTTCTTGATTAATGCTTGGATATAAGAGGGCCAGCCCCCTGTGGGTGGTATCAACCCCACATAAGTAGTCCTGATTTGTGTTAGAATGAGCAGGCCAATAACAGCCCTCCTCCATAGAGTCTGCTTCGGTTTCCTGCCTCTGGGCTTCAGGCTTGAGTTCCTGGCCCGACTTCTCTCAGAACTGTGGCCTGAAAGCTGTAAGAAGAACTAAACCATTTCCTCCACAAGTTGCTTTCTGTCATGCTCTTTGACCACAGCAAAAGAAGTCCTAAGTAAGGCCCAAAGGAAGAAAGTGTGTGAGCACATGAACTTCATTCTGAGCCCTCTAAGGTACCAGGGTGCAAGGCTTGAGGGCACAGAGCCTTAGCTGTGCTGACCCAGTAGGGAGCAGGGCAGCAGTGCTGAGTCATTGCACAGATTTCTCCACTTGAGGATCCAGAGGGAGAAGAATTGTGCGTAAGTCCTACAAGAAAAAGGCAAAGTGGAAAGGCACACAGTGTGGAGTGGGGTTCATTTTGCCAGCACCACCTCAGGCTGAGGGTGCAGAGCTATTTCAGGCGGCAGCTCCTCACTCTGCTTTGGCTCACACACAGCAGCTCTGCAGGAACCACACAGTAGATTACACATCTTAATCAGGTCCGCGAAGGGGCTTTCTCTGCTTGTATTCAGGGTCGAAGCACTTTGCCTTCCTGGGGAGTCTCATGCCTTCCATTTCCTCTTGCTAACTCTCAGGCTGACTTTTCTTCTGAGACAACAACTCTGCTGTGGTGATTTATTTCCTGACTCGTTGTCCAATAGCGAGTAGATGACATCAGCTACCCCAGATGGAAAGATCTGCTGTGCCTCCTCATAATGGGGAATGATTGCTTTTTAGGAGATGGGATCCATGCTCCTAATAGATTTCACAAAATTCCCAAAATAAGTTCCCAGAATTAGTCACAGTCACTCTGTCTGCTGACTGTAGATTTCCTAATTGATTTTTGGCCCTAAACAGCCAATACAAAGCTTTTTTTGGTTAGTCACCAGCACAGACATGACCTGCAACTCCACCTGGGCCCAATATTGCAGAGATTGTTTCTCCACAATGTCCGTTACTGAACTGTGATTTTCCCATTTGTTCATTCAGGTTCATGTTTCATTCTCCACACCATTCAAAATAGCAGAAAACTGACTTTCATGCATTTGGTTAACAAACGCCCCTGCAGTTTGAATTCTACTGGGTCTAGACTTTGGAAACAACCACAGTAGACTGCAGAGAGAAATGAAGAGAGGCCAGTGTGTTTATTCCCTGGCTCCCTCCCTTGAGGCTGAGGTTTGCTGTGGTTGTGCCCTCTGATGGAGACCATGGCTCCTCTTGGGTACCAGTCACAGCTCCAGCCACAGATCCTTTCTCTAGGTACTAGTTACTGCTCTTTCCCACTACTTATTCAATTCTAAATGATTAAATTCCCCCTCTTGTGATTTTGGACAAATCCATGCCTCTCTCTTATAGATATTCTCGTAGAAAGTGTCTATGCCCTGAGATTTAGTATAGTGCTCCTGTTTTGTGCTTTGCCTAATTTTTCAAATAGGAAATGTAAAAATGAATGAAGACATACAACAACTTCCTTGCTTTTCTCTCATTTGAGGAGAATTTTGGTGTTTTTTTTTTTGTTGTTGTTGTTAACTTATACTCTGTAAAAGTAGGAATAAGAGTGATACAAAATCACTACAATAAACCATAAAGACACCCAACCATAAGATATCAAAGAAAAGGACAAAGCATGCCATGTTTGTAAGATTAGGATAATTTGTCAGGCAGAATAAAACATTTCAAGTACCTCCTAACTAAAAGGTAAGTTTTGACAAGTACAGATAAAGAAAATGGATTGCTAAGAAGGGGACATTACAGAAGACAGAGAAATCAGCTAATATGTACAAAGGGAAATGTCACTATCTATTTTTCTCCAGGGAGACATTAGTCAAGGAAGAAAATGCTGAGGCTGAATAATTTTGAAAGATCATAAATTTATTGAGCAGTAAAAAATATATCTTGAAACCTGGCAAGGGCCCCCATACTGTGTCACCACATCCAGAAGGTAGAAGGACATGAACACACCAGGAAATGGAGCTAAGTGTGCTTTTCCATAAGGCTGTTGAGATAGCTCAGTGGTGAAGAACATCTTAACCACATAACTTGGGTTCTATTCCTAGCACACAAATGGTGGCTCATAACCATCCTAGCTCCAGTTCCAGCCTCCATAAATATCAGGTATGCATGTGGTGAACATACAGATATGTAAGCAAAATACTCATACATATAAATGTTTAAAAATACAAAAGTAAATTTACTATAATGAACCTTTTTTTCCAGCAATGACATTATTTGCTTATGAGGGTCATGTCTTCACACCATATACACATCCTGTCTCCTCCCTTTACAAAGACATTTGCACTGGGGACTGAGTTTCTAAGAGAGGAACTTTATAGAAGAAATGTCAAACCACAGCAAGAGTGATGCCCTGTTGCAGAAATATTTAAATTCAGATTGATTGGAAATTAATTATAACTTCATGGACAAATTATTCATGGAGACACTGATGAGTTTTGATCAGGGAAGTGTGTTTAGCACCAAATTCAAGGAAGATTAACTTGGCAGTTACGTCAGGACAGACTAGAGTAGAGAGAGACTGGCAGCTATTCAAGAATGAGAAGTAGGGGCATCAGATTCTGAAAGGAAGTTGAGAAAGAAAGAAATGGAACAAGATTATACACTGGAAAGTAGTTCTTAAGTAGAGCACCAGAACACTGGATGATATTGTAGAGGGTAAGAGAGAATGGTGAGGAGAAGCAAACACAAGAAGAAGGTTTAAGTCTTTGCCATATTTGTATCCTTTTTCTAGAATGCTGGGAACCTAGGAATGTTTTTAAGTTGAAAAGAAGAGGGTAGTGAGGATGGGGATACTGAGAGAACAAATGGAAGACTGAAACAAACATGATAAAGAAAACAAAATTAGATAAAAGTGGTAATTGCAGGAAGGAGAAGGCATGGGTTCCAGGACACAGGGGAAGAGTTGTCATTGACAAGAAAGGGTTGTTCCATGCCAAAAGCCTGTAGCTAAGCAAAGGGAAGAAGATGCCCATTTAAGAAGCACTGAAACTGGTATTACATACTCACAGCAGCTTTTTTTCAGAAAGACTCACAATTTTCATGACTTTCTTTGCATTACAAGTAGGGAAGCACTAAACCAGGCTATACTCAAGAGCCAGAATGTCTGTCTTTCAAACTCCATTTTTACTGTGAAATCACCCACACTCCAAGCTAGGTCTTATTATGCTGACAAGTATCTACCACAAATAAAATGGAAGCCAAATTTTAGTCAACAGTGCATCATTCTTGTAATGCTTCAAGACCAAAAAAGAAAATGATAAAATCATAGTCTTTACAAATACAAAGAAAATCATAGGACTATGTGAAGACTCTCTGTTTCAGTGTTTCCTGACTCATAATTATTTTTCTCTTCACTTTTGAACAGGTAGCAGCCATTTCTCATCAAGGATACCTCCTTTCTCAAAAGTTAAAAGAGTTTCTTTTCTGTGTGACAGCCTACTCCATGTAGTTCTTAGTCGTCATCCCCATGGGAACTTAAAGTCAAAAATAATCATTGCATATGCTAAGTGAAAGTTGTGTTTTCCGATTGAAGAGTTTACTCTTAAGCTCTGATTAGAATAGATATTTACACACACACACAGCCCTTACAGAATCAAGGATTTGAGCAGGATCTTTGAGGAACTCCCAGATTTAAAGCTCTATAACAGAGCATGGCTCTTGAGACGAGAAGGGGCCTCGGGATTTTGGAAAAGAAAGTTTCTCAGGCAAATTTCTCAATTTCTTTATGGTCATCTCTGTTGGAAGAAAACGCTCCTTGTTTCATATTTCTTATGTTTATGTTTTACGTATTCCACAATATTTTTAAAGATCATGACAATGTGACAGTTTACAAAACTTGTAAGGTAAGTTGTCCAGCTTGAATTGCTATGTAAGCCACACAACTACCCAGCAAGGCAACAATCATCATCATAGCCTTTGTATGCACTAACTGCTCCTACTTACATGTCTAGTCAATAATCATCATGCAATTCAAACCCAGGTTTCTAGACACCTAAGAGTTCTCTTACCACTCCCCAACTCCTACTTAAAAGTAAAGAAAGCAAGCAAGAGAAACAAAGTATCATCCAAAAAGCAATATTTGTTGTTCAATAGTTTTTAAAATGCAAGTCGACTCGAAGCCACATGTCCATAATGTTTCTCACTTAAACATGACATCCTTTGAGAATTACTTACCTAAGTAAGGAGCCAGGAATCCTATAGGAGACTAATTTATGGGCAACAGTTTCATAGGCACACTTGATCCCTTTCTAGTTGTTATTATTCTGGAAGGCACTTTTATTTGTACTTCACAAACTCTGATGTTTACCACAGGAATCAAAAGAAGTTTCCGTTCATCTTAACCTAGTGTAATTTTATGAAATCACGATAGGAAATGTAATTTTGTAAAAGGCCCATACCTCTATGTATACACTGAATAAGCAGGGGGGCTCCCTGGGCTACGCTGTGAGGGAAGCCCTGGTCCATGAGCTGCAAGCACCTGTACCACATGTCAGCCTAGTGAGGACAACTGTCATCACCAACACTGTGCTCTGCCAAGCTTGTCTTTCTTAGTGAACTAATCAAAGGATGGAGAGATAACACTTGAGGATAAACAATCTAAATCAAGATAGGATTGATATAATAAAAAAATAAGTAGATTCATATTTGGATAAAAGGAAAGAGAAGGACATTGGAAAGGAAAATAATATTAACCAGTGCCAGGATCTAAACAAAGTGTATCCCAAGCCTCATGCATTCAGGTCCCATGGACTTCGGAGACGGGTACTAGCAATTCTTCAGTTTTCCCTTTGGGAACTCAAATCTGCAAAGCTATTAAGTTATAGAGTTGGAGCTTGAATCCTACCTGCATAAAAACCTTTATGTGTAGAAGCTATAAAAGACCACATTTCCTAAAATGTCACGGAGAGTTACTTTGTATGTGGGGACCTCAAGGGACCTCTAACATCACTACTGGAGGATTATTATCCTTCTCCTTGGAAAGAGATTATTAATGTTTGTTACACTAACCCACTAAGCATGATCTGTGCACATCTTGACCAGACTATAAACTTTCCAATCTGGCAGCAGAGAAAAGAACACGTAATTTTCTTTTCTTTCTTCCTTTCTTCCTTCCTTTCTTTTTTTTAATCTTGACAAACATTTGTTTTTTAATTTTTTATAATAAATAGTTAGACAAAACAAAAAGTAACACACTGGGATTGGACAAAACAAACAAAAAGGAAGAGAGTATAAGAGAGGGCACAAGAAACTGATATGATACCCACTCATTCACACAGGCAGGACTCCTATAAAAATGCAAAACCAGAAGGCACGATATACATGCAGAGGACCTGGTGTGGACCCACACAGGGCCTGTGCATGCTGCCTGGTGTGAGTTCATATGAACTTTGGTCATGTTTATTTAGAGGTCTTCTTTTCTTCGTGTCCTCCATCCCCTCTGGCTCTTATACTCTTTCTTCCTCCTCTGCTTCACAGTTCCCTGGACCCTGAGGGGAGAGATTTGCTGGAGTCATCCTGTTTAGGGTTGAGTGTTCTGTGCCCCTTATTCTTTGCCTAATGTCTGGCTACTGGTCTGTGTTTGTTCCCATCTGCTGTAAAAGAAAGCTTCCCTGGTGATCAATCTATGGATATAGTGGAATACCATTAAATTATTGTTTTTTTTTTTTTGTTTTAGAACAGTAGTATTTGGTTTTACTCTAGGTCCCTGAGCTATCTAGTCTCAGGTTCTGGGTTACCAAGTTGTGTTAGATATAGGATCCATCTCATGAAGAGGGCCCTTAAGTCAAATGAGATACTGGTTGGTTATTCCCACAAGCTTGTGTCTCCATTGCCATAGCATATCTTGCAGGTAGGACAGCACTGTAGATCAAAGGGTTTGTGGTTGGGTTGGTTTTTATGTTTCTCTTTTGGTAATATGCAGAGTACCTATCTGTACCAAAGATGGTAGCATGTAGCAATGAAGGCTCCATGAAGGTGCCAGTTTAACTTCTTCATGTTCAGTGAGTTGTGAGGATGTTATCTTTAGTCATGGAGCCCTGCCATCTGTTTATGGAGAGCAATCTATAGTCTTAGCTACAGCCTGGGTTGTTTGGGGATGTCCATTGAATTCCTTTGGCCAACAACTCTATTAGATGTAATCCAATTCCAGTACTAGAAGCTTCATTTGGTGACAAGAGATGTCCAACTGGGGCTCTCTCTTCCCCATTACTTGATGATTTTAATTAGCTCAGCTTCACATATGTATACATACATATATTTACATATGTAAATATATAAATACACACACACACACACACATATATATATATAGCAGGTTTTGCTACATTAAGTGTCCATATTACCCCTCAAATGACCCTTAATTATGGCTACCTCTCTCCATATTCCTTACCTCATCCTTGATTTTCCTATTCCTAACAAGAATGAGATTTATCTGTCCCCTTACTCTGTACTGAACCTCTGTGGTAGCTTGTTTATCATTGACTTAACAGCTGATATCCACATATAAGAGAATAATATTGCATTTGTCTTTCTGGGTATGGGATACTTCACTCAGGATGATTTTTTTGTAATTCTATCCATTTACCTGCAAATTTCATGATTTTATTTTTTTTAAACAGTAGAGTAATACTCCATCTGTTGAATCTAGAAATCTTTACAATTTCTGGCTATAATGAAAAGGGCAGGAATGAACATGGATGAGCAAATGTCTCTGTGGTAGGATGGAAGAATCCTTTGGGTAAGTAGCTGGATCTTGAGGTAGACTGGCTCCTAGCTTCCCGAGGAACCGTCACACTGATTTCAAGAGTGGTTGTAAAAGTTTGCACCCCACCAGCAATGGAGGAGTGTTCCCCTTACTTCACATCCTCGCCAGCATGAGCTGTCACTTGCTTTATTGATCCTAGCCATTCTGACTGGTATAAAATGAAGTCTCAAATGAGTTTTTGTTTGCAATTCCCGAATGACAAAGGATGCTGAACAATTCTTTAAGTGTTTCTCACTGATTTGAGTTTCCTCTTTTAAGAATTCTCTATTTAGGTCTACACTCCATATTTTAAAAACTGGGTTATTTATTTTCTTGATATCTAGGGTTTTTTTAATCCCTATTAAGAATTTGGCTTGTCCTGAAAGTATGTTAGTGCTTGTGATGAATGATTCTCTTAAGAGCCCACAGAAGGACTAGTTCCACAGTGCCCCCTGAAGGGGTAAGGAATGTTAAAAATGCCTCAAATTTAGATAATTACAATTAAACAGGAGTGGATTTCTACCAGACGGAATGTAAAAAGAAAAGGTCAGAGTATTGCCAGCAGTGGTTGCAGTCCTGGCTTTGAGTCTGGACAGTTAAACTCTGTCTGCCTAATAGTCAAAGCTATGCCACATTTGATGGAAGGCTATACGTTCTAAAGATTACATATGAACTATAACTAGTACTCACACCTTGGCACCAGAATCAATGACCCAATTACAGATAATCATAGTTTCAGCAGGCACTACGAGCCATGGTCTAAGTTACAGAAGCCACCGTCTGACCCAGGCACTTAGAAAGGAAACAGTGTCCACATCCTACACCAACAGCACACATCTCTGGCGAACTGAGCAACTCTGAGGACTTCTCATTCATGTGCCTCTCGCAGCGTCATGATCCTATGCAGACGTACAGTGCTCACGGCTCCTATAGCTGGACATGTACGTGGAGGTTCTCTAATGATTCTTTCACAGTGCTGTATTCTGTGGCAGAAACACTACCAGGTGATTGATTCCTTTAATCAATTTTTCATTTGTTTCTTAAAATTAATAGGAAAACAAAAAACATAAAAGAGTTGTACTATATATATAGAAATTAAAAATTACAACTATCCCAGTGGATAGAATATAAAGGACACACACATACATTTATGAGATTTATGGGTAAAGTTAAATTTTGATGTGTATGCAATGGCCCTAGATAACCCAGTCTAGCTGCTTAACATTGCTTCTGAAATTCTATGTTTCTGGGATTCAACGCACATTAAAAAAAAAAAAAAACAGAAATCAGTTCAATAAAAATATTTCTGAATTTAAGATTAAAATTATAATTTGACAGAGCAAATAATTACATGTGATTTGAAAACTGGAATTCAAATGGCTGCAGTTCTGACTTCCAGCGGAAACTATGTTGGTTCTCTGGAATCCCTGGGAAAGGGAAGTCTCTGAGTGTAGAACAGACTTTATTGTGGCAATTCTGAGAGACAATCCGAAAGGAAACAAATATCCAATAGGTGCAGCAACTGGATCTGACAGAAAAATTCAGGATGACAGAGGAACCGGACCCAGGACCACTTTCTCAAAAGCGTTTCCTTGGATAAGCTGTGATTTTAAACATTGCATGTGATAAAACTTTTCTGTATCCCAAAATGAAAGATGAATGTGGGAAACAGATGGAAGCACAACTGAGCAATTATTATGCACTTTTACCATCAGATTAAGTGACGGCATTCTCTAAAGTGGGGACAAACTTCCTGATATATCTATTTTCCAGCTGGATGATTGCGTGTGGATTAAGAGATCAGGATTTATCAGGGAAGTCCTTCTCAGAGGGCCTGACACTAGAAAGAGAAATTAATGTGGCTGCACTGGAGGGCTATTTGAACCTAATAAATATACAGCCTTCAAGTCTTTCCTCTAAAACGCATGTTTTTTGCATCAGCAGAATATTTCAGTAAAAGCCACATTTATAATATAAGTAATTTCAGCACAGGAAAATTTAATTTCACTGATGGTTGTTAATAAAGGAAATCTGAACTGTGTTTTTGTTTTGTTTTCTTTTTTAATCTTGAGTTTGGAAGGCAGGACATGTTTCCTTAGTTTTTCTTCAGTATTACTGCTTTCCCAGGCTCTAAGCATCACTAATATAACAATTATAGTCAGTGCTCCTTCGTGCTAGAGTATTTAATTAAAATACAATTCACAATGTAGTTAAAAACAAGTGATGACTCACAACACGAGATTAAGGTCACCAACTGTAAGTATAAGATACAGCTATGCATTGTCTAAGCAAAACTACTCAAATGTGTTTATATTTGTTAAAATGTTCATGGATTTAATGACTTTAATGAAAACGCAATGCCATTCCTAAAGCATACAGAGGGGAAACAGATTAGGAATAAACACTAGCTCACTGTTCATTGATGATACAGTGTAGCCATCGCCTCTAGGCTGAACATGGCCATTATAAACTTGAAGCTGAGCAGCTATAATGACCAGCATGAGACCCTCATGAGATCCGGCCCAGTATTCCCTCATGGAAAGAGGAAGGAGGCTCACAAGATCATCACGAGGCCTTCTGTTCCCTGATATTCCAATTGCTGCTATGTAAGAGATAAACAATGAACCAGAAAAGACTTCCCAATGCTGCCTTTGAGTAACTTAAGCTCCTATAAGTAACCCCAACAAAGTCATTGGCTCACCAAGCTGGACTTGAGTGGAATACTTCGTTCTGTTGGTGCCCCTTCTATCTGTGGTGAATACTATTTCTGTATGTCTCTCCTCACAGTCTCCCATGGATGAAGTTGAGGCCACAGCCAAGTTACAGTTATGCAGAAGATAACCAGACACCCAGCATCAGAATGTCAAGAAGAGGAAAGGAATAGCACACACTAAAACTGTGGATATGCTACACAGTTCTTCAGAACCAGAACCACCAGTCACAGCCAGTAAAGCATGATGCAGCCATCACAAACTGGGATGGAAGACTGGAGAGAGGAGCCTCACACTGGTTGTGAGGCTTGGCACTGAGTTAGAGATTCCAGTTATCTATCTTCCACACCACTGAGCTCTAATCTTCATTTTCTATGTCCTATTACATGAAGTTCATAAGGAACAATGGGCAGAGTTGAGCTTCAAGACAAGGGAGTGTGACTCCACAGTCAATAGCTTCTCAGTACAGCCCGCATGAGCAGGTCAGGCTTGAAGACTTCTGCCAATATGACAGCTTATCAGCAAAACGTTTATAAATGGCCTAAGGAAAGCAAGAAAGCACCCGATTTTATTCAGTAAAGGCTAAGAAAATACAGGGAATGGAGAAGTAAATAATACAATTTTAAGAAGGAAAAGAATAAGGTAAGTGAAGGAGGTGAATATATCACAGAGATAAAATGCATCAAGGATGGGTATCTGGAAATTTTCTAATCAAAGTACAGCAGCACATATCCCACAACACATAGAATGGCTAAATAACACCAGCAGAAGGTTATGAATCAGGGTGCATATCTGAGCCCACCCCAGGGTCTACAGAGTCTACCTCTTCCTGATGCTGCTAGACAAGGGCTCCTTGTGAGTTTATTGTTCAAGTAGGTTGTCAGGGAGATGTCTGGGGGGCTGGAAGGGAAGGGAAAGTGGAGGAGGATATGTTTGGTTATAAGAATCTAGATGAAGAAGACATGATATAGGGAAAAGGATGGAAAGAGACGGCTTATAGCAATGGGGAGAGAGAGACAGGTTCTGACCCAGGTGAAAAGAAGGTAGGAAATAGTTGAAATTTGTAGAGAAAAGTTCTGCAGATCTAGAAAATCAAGCAGTGCTGATGCAGGCCCAAGAGAAAGGGGCCATTCTTCCCCATTGGGGAAGTTTTTTTTTCTTTCTTTTATTGCAATAGGGATGGAGCCCATAGCACTGCAGTGCTAAGCAAGCTGTCTGCCACTGAGCTAAACTGGCACAAAACAACAGAGGAAGGGAGGAGGAGCCATGAGGACAAAGCTAGGGACAAGTAGAATTGGTCAGACTGCTGAGAATACAAGAGACTATGAATTAAGAGAGGGAAAATTTAAGAGTTAAGCTGAGCCCCATGTAAGCAGGAAATAAGTAATGGCGTATCATTACTGTGACCTCAATAGAGCCTGTAAACAGTGATTGCTGGGTCAAGTTTTTATATGGTGAAGAAGCATATGACAAATGGATGGATGTAAAAAGACATGCAGTGATAGGATTTCCCTCACAAGGAAAAGCCATCAAATATATGAAGATGAAATGAACATTTGAAGAGAGGCTTGATATCCTGGTATCTTTTAAGTCCATCTTGATTGCTATTTGATAGAAACTTTACTGGAATTAAACCATTACACATTCAGATCCACAAGCCCGTAACCTTTCTTACCAATGTCTCCTCATATTCTAATCTACATCCGGGTTGCTAATTTCTACCTCTATGAAAGACTTTGCATTTGAGAGAATTGCCCTCGGAACTGTTTCCATCCTCAGATGGAATTCACTGTTATTTGAGTTCTTCTTGGAAAAGTAAATAATCCATGGTTTGCAGTGTTTCAAATCACAAGATTTTCATTTTGAACAAAAAGGTAGGCCCCAATGATCATTGCATTTTATTGATTTAGATAATTAGACCATTTGTGACCTCTACACATACAGCTTGATCACTTGTATTTAAGAAGTCAATAGACAGCCAAATGCCACCCATTAGATTCTGATCAAGCTCATGTCACTTTTCATGGTCTCAGTGTTTCAGAGTTTTACTAATTCCGATACTGACATGCGGTCAATTATCATGACCAACTGACCAATACTCTAATTTATACAAAAGTTGGGCACTGAGTCAGAAATCTTCCTACAATCTACACCCTTCTTCTTCCAAAAGCAATAGGTCAATTATATCGAGATTTCTGTTTTAAAATCCGAGGGCTGACCCGTGGGCCTGCATGGGAATCTCACTCTGCTGAGGAGCCCTTTCAGGTGGAAAGACAGGGTTCTTTCCATATCCGCCCTACATACTTAGCTGGACCCCTTTCAAAAGAAGGAGCTTTTTCTGCAGAGGAAGGTCTTGAACACAGAGACTTTACAACTTGGCAGGTCATTTCTAGGGAGAGGACTGGGATTCTGGAAGGAGGTGCTCTCGCCTTCTATGGGTGTCACCGCCTATTTTCTTCTCTCTCTATGCCTCTTTTACAAGACATTCAAGGAAATAGGCCGCTTCTGTTCTCCGGCATCTAGAAGAAGAATGGGGCTTTAAGAACCAGCACAGTCCAACGTGCACAATGCTTGCCCGGCAGCTGCTAGGTACAGCCTCAGTGCGGTAAACCTTACTACAGACCACAGCAGAGGAACCCTACAAAATCTTCTATATGCCATTCCCTTCAAATAAGAAGAAACATTTATTATCAGAGTTGAACTGACTGCTGACTATGATGTCTCAAACTTCCATAATGCTTTTTGAGGGGCGGGAATTCATACACATCATCTTATTCAAATGGGAAATTTACCTGAAAACTACAGCAAGATCAACACATAAAAATGTGGAAGACACAGACTTCACTGTAGAGCAGCTGTTTGGAACACTATCAAGGGTAATAGTACATCTTCATTTAAGCATCCTTTATGGAGCAGTACAGAATGGGCATCTACACCACTCTGATGTGGGATTCCCCTCTGTAGGCTATGAATATGTTTTATTACCATTGGTTAGTAAAGAAGCTGCTTTGACTTATGACAGGACAGAATATAGCTAGATGGGAAATCCAAGCAGAGAGACAGGGAAAAAGAAGGCAGGGTTGGAAAGACACCAGCAGTTGCTGGGGAACGAAGACGCTAGAGCATTGCCAGTAAACCATGGGACAAGTGGCGATATACAGATTATTAGAAATGGGTTGATTTATATGTAGAGCTAGCATAAGAAGCCTGACTCATTGGTCAAACAATTATAATTAATATTAAGCCTTCAAATGATTATTTTATAAGTGGCTGTGGGAACCAGCAGGAGAGAAACCAGTCCAGTGGGAGCAGATGGGACAGAGAAAAGACTTCCAGCTAACACCATTCTAGGTGGAGAATTTATCTCTAAGCTCCACTAGCCAGTCTCTCTGTATTTACTTTCCCTCTAACTATAGATTTTTTCCTGTCTCTAAGAAAACTCACTCTCAAAATGTGACCAGTTATAAATCATTTAGATTTTTCATTATATTTACAAGCCATAAAATAATTTTCAAAGTCCCCTATCAGTGAAGACTTGCAGGCTGTGAAGCTAATTAGAAGTATTCCAGCTATATTTAAATTGTGGAAGTACTAATAGGGTCCAAGAGTCTTCCCAGTACCGACAACATCCCAACACTGCTACCTGTAGCTAAGAAGCCAGTCTGGAATACAGAGAGGGTTCCAAAGCTTTGGTTATTAAGTGAAAGAGAAACACTCTATGACTTTAAATAAGGCATTTCCTTTTACTTAGTGGCCACTCATGGCGCACTAGCCGTTCTTTTAAGGATTTTGCCTATCTTCACAAAATTTTCACAAAACAAATGTCTATGAGAGAGGTAATGTGGTCTCTATTTTACCTAGGAAAACACTGGTGCAGAGGGAGGGGCTTTTGCCTGGGGTCTCTCAGGCAGTTAAGTGGCTGAGCTGGGTAGGATACAAATGTAGCTGGTTCGGAAGCACAGGCTCTCAAGTCTCTCTGAGGACTGATCAGGGATTCTGAGGGTCATACAGAAAACAGACTCGCTCTTTTGCTAGCTTCTCTCTTTAAATCACACAGTGTGGACTAATCAGCACATAGCCGTGTGCTCCAGGATAGAGCATTCTTCACTAGAGACAGTGTAGATAAAGGGAGGGGAAAGTGATGAACTCAGAGTGAGAAGCCTTGGACTCGGGGCTAATTCTAATAATTACAAACAATGTAGAGTACACGTTGGCAAGTCTCTCAGCCTCCCCCAATCATTGAGAGTGCCATTCCATGATTCTCCAGCAGAGAAAGGGACACACTCACCAAACTACTCTTATAGGTAAATGGAAAATTCAGGGTGCACACAGGATCTGAACTGAGACTTTTAAGGCAAAAAAGACATCACAATACAGAAAGATGTGAAAGAGAAGTTTAAGAAGTTTAGATATTGGGCGAAGATACATCTTCATCATCAATAAGAACCTAACGAAAAACAATCTAAAGCACTGAAACTAACAATGACACTGAGAGTAAAATTAACACCTTTTAGAATTGCCTCTATTCTTAGAAAGCAACCACTGTCAGTTTACCTGAGACTTGGACCATATCCACCCCTCCACCCCAGGATTTTCAAAGTTTCCCCTTTTTTGGTCCAGACTTTTAACAATACCACCTAAAAGACTATCTTTAATTTCCCCTAACTGGCCCATGTACAAAGGCAAAAGTCTTCAACTGGAGACCTTCTAGAATTTTGACAGAAGAGTTGAAAGCAGCTCATTACATCTTTGTAGCCTGTTCTGGGACTCCAACCTCTCTAGTCATGTGTATTAGTCACTGTTCTCTAGAATAGCAGAATTTATAGAATGAAACTCTTTCTCCCTTCATATATAAAGTATAGTCTCATATATATATATGTGTGTGTGTGTGTGTGTACACACACACAATTAATATATGAGAATGATTTACAGGTTGCAGCCCAGCTAATCTAACAATGGCTGTCAGTGAACGGAGAGTTCAAGGATCCAGTGGTTGCTCAGTCCACAAGGCTGAATGTTTCAGATGGTCTTCAGTATATGACGGAATCCCAAGGATGTAGGCTCTAATGTCAATGAAGGAATAGATGTGCTAGCAAGGTGAGGACACGCTGGCGAAGAGCAAACACTTCCTTCTTCCACGTCTTTATATAGGCTTCCAGTAGAAAGTGTGATCCAGATTAAAGATGTGTCTTCCCAACGCAAAATCCAGACTAAAGGTGTGTATTGTCCTGCCTCAAAGGTCCCGACTAGAGATGGATTCGTCCACTTCAAACCAAGCAAAAACCTCTCACAGGTGTGCCTTCCATTTCTGGATTGTAGTGTATTCCAGATATAGTCAAGCTGACGACCAAGAATAGACTAGCCATCACACCATCTGGCACAAGGCTGGCCTCAAGTCTATTATGCCAAAGAATTCAGATGTTCTCATGCCTCTGAGCTCCATCCATGCTGCATAGTCTTAGGGACAGAGTATCCTTGATTCCCAACATAGCTTTAGGACCCAAGTTCAAATGCCAGCTCTTCTATTTTAGCATGGCAACCTGAGACAGCTATATAATCTCTGTGTGCCTTATTTCCCATTTTTGTAAGTACAGTTAATGATACGTGACAGTGTCTATTGAGCAGCATGGTATCTGGCAGACAGCAGGAGTATGCTCTAAACCCCTGTTATGGAATTAATTCCCAGGGGACGTTTCCTCCTATTGCCAATGAGACTTTCATAGCAAGGTTATTTCTATTATACTCCAGGCTTAGTTACCTTTTAGAGACTCTGATGCAGGTTACATCTTCCTCCCTGGGGCTCTGCACATGTTATTCCATCTGTAGAATCTGATTCCTCTCTGTCATTCATATGACACTATTCTGAATTTTTTTTTCATATATTTCACAGCTTTGCTTCTAAACCGTCTTATCTTTAATCCCAGTAGCCACCCTAGTTGCCACAGAAATCGGGTGGTGCATGCCTTTAATCCCAGTGGTGCAAGCCTTTGATCCCAGCCCTAGAGAGGAATATAGGCCGGGGTGAGATAGCTCTCAGATACAGTCTCTTTCTGAGATTCCTGGAGGCAGAATCACCATTTTTGGACTGAGTTTGAGGTAAGATCCAGTGTCTGGCTGTTTTGCTTTTCAGATCTTCAGGTTGAACCCCAATTTCTGACCCTGAGATTTTACTAATCATGCTTCAAGGTTCTATCCCCCCTGGCACTTTTGCAGAAACGTCTTACCCGATTTTCTAGAGTAGCAAACTTCCCTCCTTCTGGGCCCTGTTTAGTGGCCTAGGTTTGTGCATGGGAGCCATTCTTCTTTGCAAACAGACTGGCTTCAGGTCCCATTAGAATGACAGACAGGAACATCCATGAGGCACATTCGGAGACCCATGACCTAAGACTCTAAATTCTAACAGGAAGCTACTGGGGAATTTGATGCTGGGAGAAGCACGGCTTGGGTACCACTTTATGGGATGCAGGCTGAGCAGGAGCTTACCTGAAGAGGATCTCTGAAGACTGGCTCATCCCCGTTGGTTTATCAGAGAGAGAGAAAATCTGACTTTCTTAGACATGAGGCAGGATAAGTAAACAGTACATAAATAGAAACCCAGATCGTCTGCTGTATGAACATTTCACAGAGGGGATGCTTAAATGTGGGTGGCAATGAGGAGAAGATTTAGAAACGCTGATCTAGATGGTTAGAGACTGTAGGTGTCCCTGCCTAGGACCAGCCATCACTTCACATACTCTGGCCTGGGATGGCCCCAGAAGCCTGCCGGGCCAAGAGCCCTAGCACTGCCCTGTCACCTCATGTTTCCTTGGAGATGTGCAGACACTGGCTCATTCACCTTCTCAATGGGAAGATGGTCCAGTAAGATAAGGTCGTCCGTTCGCAAGTCAGCCTCTGGGAACACAGATGCTCCTGTTTGGTTTGCAGAGTCTCTGGAAGCACAAGTGGAGGAAGGAAGTCGCAGGAGGTGCACAGGGCAGCGCGCCTCGGCGGGACCTCTCCAACCCACGCTTCGCGTTTCTCTTCCTACCAAGATTCTATCTGCTTGTCACCAGAAGAATTCCTGGGCTTTCAGTAGAGTGCAAGAAAGAGGTCTCATCCCCTGGAAAGCCTGGGTGGACAGGCAGGTATTCTCTTACTTGAACATCCAGAGTGCTTTATAAAAATACTAATAATGCCAATAGCTGCTATTGCTTGAACCCTCGGGGAGATACTATTATATATATTTAATTTATATTATTTCATTTAATACTCTCATTGTTAACCCTATTTTACAGAAATAAAACCAAGGCTTAGGGGAGTGAAGGGCTTTCTTATTATTATACATCTAGTAAGTAGACAGCAGGGAGCCTGGACCAAAGAGCCTTCTAACTCTTAGACTGTACGTACATGACTATGCACCCCACCTCACTGGATCACATCAAGGGGCATGCTTCTCTTTCCTCCATTACCACTAAGAATCAATGACCAGTCCTGATGCCATGAGACTGACACTCGACTCCTTTTGTATAATCAGGATATTACTTGCTAAGACTCAGCTTTGCCAGCTATTGAACAGACACAGTATACATCTTCCTAATGGATCCAGACAAAAATTAGACACAACTTCTCATGCACTTACCACAGCAAATGGCACAGAAAGACTTAGTAAAACACATATTTAACACATATTTACCAAATGACTATGGAACACCAGGTCTTATGTGGGGAAAATAACAATAAAACAGCTGCCTTGGAGCCAACACACTAGGAATTTACTGTATGTTGGCCGCACTCATTCTTTGAGGACAGGGGTGGGTTATGTGTGCTTTTACATGGATTTTCTGTGGAAATTCCTGACAGTAAGTTAATATGCAATAACATTTTGGTGAGCAAACAATAAGGCTAACAGTTCACACAATTTCAGAGATCTAAAGTGTTAGGGATTATGCTGACACAGTGGGTTGACATTTATCTAACAGTAGGTAAAATACCTTAACATGAAGTACAAAGGAAACATCCCCAGAGCTGGCATACAGGAAGCCATTTAAGCTTGGCAGCCCAAAACAGAGTAACAAAATAGAATTGCACAGAAGTAAGAATATTTAATAATACTCAAGATGTAGGGAAGAGAGGGGAGAAGTTTCAAAAGCACACAGTAATCAGTTGCTGCTATATGAGGACAATAATTTATAACGTATTTTTAACCAAAACTCATATTATTTTTAGTCAGAGATTTTAAAGAAATAACTTATCTGAAATGAGGTAAATTTAGTTGAAGTTTCACTTTTCTTTTAGTTTCATTTTCTCAATTGCTTGGAATCCAAAACTTTATATTATTTTTGTTATACTTGTTTACCCATTTTTACCCATATTTACGAACATCCACGTATATACATGTCTCAAATAATGTGCATCTAAGGTTAATAATGGGAATTATAGTATGAGATAATTTTTATTTGCTCTCATAATTTTGGGCCTTATTGAAATTCTTTATTAATTTATTTATATCTTATTATGAGTGCTCTACTTGCCAACAGAAGGCATCAGATCCTATTGTATATGGTTGTGAGTCATCATGTGGTTGCTGGGAATTGAACTTAGGACCTCTGGAAGAGCAGCCAATGCTCTTAACCTCTGAGCCATCTCTCTAGTCCCTTATCAGAATTCTTAATAACCAATATACATTATTTTTATAAAATGTGTTTCAGGGCTGGGAAGATGACTCATGCGTGCAACTTCTAGGGATGTTTCCTTTACGTTCATTTTCAGGTATTTTACCTACTGTTAGATAATGTCAACCCACTGTGTAAACATGAAGCCCTTGCCATGCAAGCATGGCAGCTGGAGTTTGGGTTCCCAAAAGCCATATAAAAGCCAGGTTGGATATTGAGTACTACCTGGGTTCCCAACACTCAAAAGGCAGAGATGGGATCTAACAAGACTAGCAGGAACGGTGAGTGCTGGGTTCAGCAAGAGACTCTGCCTTAATATGAACAATTGAGCAATCAAGGAAGACATTAGATATCAACCTCTGGTCTCCAAATGCAGACACACATGAGTGTATACAACCATACTCACCCTTACAAGCACACATGCACATAGAACACAGAAATTAAAATACATTATTTATTTAGAAAAGCTTTAAGTTGGTATAATTTGGAATAATTTCAAGGAATCTTCTCATTTTATATAAAAATCCAGTATTCCCCATGTTTAGCCTTATCATATTCATATTACAATACTTATTTCTTTCAACTTCAGTGAACAACTCATTGCCTGTGAACAACTTTAACCACTGCTGACTATAAGATAAAGGATAAATTCTTATTACCTTTACTTTTGGAAATGTCTTTTGCCAATCAAACTCTAAAGCTTTTATATATGTTTTAGTAAGAGAAGAGAGATTTCATAAAACTATATTTGTGAAGAGCTGTAACTCCTGCATTCTGTCAGAGTACAGGCTGGCATTTCTAGTCTAGGAGTTAATGCTACTCACAGGGAAATGATGCAATCGTAAAGAAACCTTAGATATTATTCACGGTGCCCCTCCTCTCCTTCACTGCAGCCTTTATGAACACCTAATCAATCACCTTGCCTTGAACTCACTTCTCCACCACAAAAGGAAACTGCATGGCATTCCAGGTAGCTCTAAAAATGTATAAATATTTCTCTTATTCTGATCCGAATCTATGTCTATCAATTTCTTGCTCTTACTTCTTTTTTTTTTTTTTTTTGGTTTTTCGAGACAGGGTTTCTTTGTGGCTTTGGAGCCTGTCTTGGAACTAGCTCTGTAGACCAGGCTGGTCTCGAACTCACAGAGATCCACCTGCCTCTGCCTCCCGAGTGCTGGGATTAAAGGTGTGCACCACCACCGCCCGGCTGCTCTTACTTCTTGTATGATAATCCAGCTCTTCTCCTGTCCAACCCCCTTTAAACTCCTGCAAACTTCCTGTTCCCTGAGATATCTCATCCTGGCTTTACCAACCCCAGCACTGAGAGAGCCCTTAAATGCAAGAGCTTCTAGCTTTGAAACTCCTGAAGATCACTCAGCTCTCTCTAGCAGTCAAGGCAGTGGCTAGAAGTAAAAACATTCTTTTCAAACCATGCCAAAGTGTGCTCAGGAATCACAAATCCAACTCACGCAGCTGTCCCTTTAAATCATTCGATGAACACGTCCTACGCGGTGGCTAGATTCTATCTTACTTCACCTATCTTGGATTTCAGTTTCCTCTTCACCCTGCTTTTCTTTCTTGGCAAACTGGGGATCTTACATTACCTTTGCCTGAACGTGGCCGAATCTGGCTGGGTTTTAAGACGCCTTAAGCAAAACCAGAAGCAAACGCGATGCTGGGGCATTCGTGGACCATTTTATGAAATCAGATAAAGGGAAGAGTGAGCCAATAGCAGGAAGAAGCTGAAGCAGAACCTTCGGGAAGTCAGTTTCTCAGGTAGAACCCTGGAGCACTTCCCTATAACTTAACTCAAGTGATTCCTACATTCTGTCATCCTCCAGTCGAAAACACTGATTTGAAGAAAATATCTCATGTATCCCCTCCTGGGTGAAAACTCTATTGCTCATTTACCTAGGTGTGACCAGAGATGTGGGGTGAATATATGGTCCCTTTGCTTATAGGTCATCCTTAGAAGAAGAGAAATGGGTATTCACAACATATCCCAAAGGTACTGTGGTTCTAGAGCAAAGTAACATTCAGAGATATTATCTATATTCATCTTATTTTCCTGCCTTTCTCCTTGATAGGCATCCAAATGGGAAGTAATTGCATCAGGACAAGTGAGGTAAGTAGAAAAACAGAAATAGCTGGTCAATAGTCCTAGATCTCCCCAAATCTCAACCTCTCAGAAGAATTTCTCAGGAGGATATACAATCTTCTTAGGGAATTTCTTGGAGACTATTAAAAGAGAGAGAGAGAACTTTAGATACTAAGAGCCCCCCCAAAAAAAAAACCATGAAAGGGAGGAAGGCTCTCTCAGATTTCTGAGGTGTAAAGGGGGAGAGAGATGTAAAGACCCAAAAGAAGGAGATCCATGCCTTGCTTCCTGGCAGTCCGCAAGGAAGCCAGAACACCCTACAGATGTGTGTGTAGTATGTGAAGGTAGGTGGGTACACAGGAGATGTCATGAAGATTGTGACCCGAACACTACAGCTGAGAGACTTGTGATGGCAAAATGCTGGGTGCCACAGTGCCAGTCATGTGGCCTACTACTCCACGACCAGAAGGCCCCTCTGCCAACGCTGGGGCATGCTACCATTCTCCCGGACCACCGTTCTGGGCAGTGCTGGAGCTCTAAGGATGGTGGAGGCCGACTGCTTGGCCTTCACAAGAAAAAGCATGATTAAAACAGAACTAAAAGTTGTTCTTAGTGAATAAAGAGGTAAGATTCTTGTCTTGCGGCTGTTCTTACTGATGGGGATACTCGTCTTCTTGGCTTGGATGAAACAGACAGGAGCAAAATGAGACTTTAGTAGTTCTGTCTCCCCACTCGGGATTTATCATGCAAAGGAAACTTTAACAGTGAAAGCTCTCTACACTCCTTTAAAATTTTTCAGAACAGCTTTTCAAGTCCCTTTGTAGTTCATGACATTCATTTTCCTTATGCTATTCTCCAGGGCCCATGACCCAGCCCTCTGTCTGTATTCCCAGGCTAGACCCTTCCCTTTGTCCTCTGTCTTGTAGCTGTGTTTCAGGTAGAAGCGCCACCTTGCTTTGTCATTTGTTCAGCTTGTGACTTACAATTCATAACAAATCTGACTTAGCTGAGCTCTTGAATTTAGTCAATAGTGATAAACTGACAGCTATGGATACGTTTCATCTTAAAGTGAAAGTAAGTGTGGGGGAGGAGACGAAAAGCCAAGTCACCCAAACTGAGTCTAGGATGTCACTACCCTTTGCCTTCTTCGTTTTTTTTTTGAATTAGAAGAGCAATTCCTTCCAGAAAGGAGTTCAGTGATGTAATGAATAAAGCAAGGATGTCTCTATTCTTAGTTGTGCTACTGAGCAGGAATGACCTTGGGCGAGACATTTTTCACATCCTAATCTCATTGTTTTCTACTGTACAAATTTCCTTACAGAATTTGTGTGCAAGAATTATGTATAGTGATTAAGAATACATATTTTCTTTAGTAATCTTTTATAGTCTTTCTAAATAAACTGTGATTTTTGTGGAGTTAAAGTTCCTCAAATATTCCTAAGAATTAGAATTAATGTATGTTTGCAGATCTTAAAATTAGGACTAGCTTACGACAAACCACAAAGTGGACTTAACACAAAGATAGTACCATACACTAAGGAATGCTCTCACTTTATTTACCTCGGACTTGAAGGGTAGCAAACTAGAATTCAAAAGCCCTGACAGTCTCCTATGGGTAAGCAGAAGAGGATGCTACAGAAGAAGCAGATACAAGGAGATGAGGACACTGTCAAACAAGGCCAGGACTGGTGCCAATTCTATAAATTCATTCCACTTTCTGCAGATCTGTTAGTTTAATTTTTTTTTTTGCAAAGCTTTCCAAATATGCGCCAGGCTTAGAAATTTGTCCAAAGTGACTGCCTTCATCTAAAAAGAGAACAGATGACCATTTTAATGAGTATAAAAGCTTTTTTTTACTAGCTATGTACTCAAAATATTGCACTATATTTATGGCTTATCCTGCTTTAAAGTAAAATAAGTTAAAACCAGGAGTATTCTCACTGGCCTACTAGGGCATGGAAAGTAGAATATAAGCCTTGCAAGTGGGCAACACACTAACCAGAATCTACTTAAATGTATGCCCTTAAGCAAGCACACTAAGCTCTCAGAGTCCTGGTCCTTCTGTTTAAGAGGTTCTGTGCACATGAGGGGCTAGCAGAGCTAGTAACCGAGGCAAGTTTTCTAAATCCTCTCTGCTAGCCCAGGATGAGCTCAGGTGAGGTAACAGTCACTTCTCACTGCCTGCCTTAGACTGACTATCCTTTAAGGACTTTTTCTTTGTTAGAACATCAGGGTGCATGAACTATGTGCTGGAATGGCAAAAATCCAGTTCTGTTAGTATTCACAGGGCTTAGAGCACCAAGGCATGCTTCTTGACAATGAACACAGCAAAGCAGAAGTCTACAGTTTTATGTATTACCTCTAACAGAGCGATTCTCTGTGGGTTGCAACCCCCCTAAAGGGGTTGCATATGGGATATCCTACATATCAGATATTTACATTATGATCCATAACAGTGACAAAATGACAGTTATAAAGTAGCAACTAAATGATTTTATAGTTGGGGGGGGCACCACAACATGAAGGATTGTATTTAAAGGGTTGTAGCATTAGGAAGGTTAAGAACCACTCCTATAGTACACACAAACTATTCTCTAGGTAGAAGACAAGATATTGTATTCTCAAAGAATAAGGAAATTTTACTCAGCACCTCTTGAGGTCTGAATGCATGTAAACACAATGTTTATTTCTCTCAGAGGAGAATGATCATTAACTATCATCATAACAATTATTCCAAAATAATCTCTACCTCCTAATTCAGCAATTTTACACCATCAAAGTGCAAACACCTTGCATTTTCATACTTAGAGAAACTGATTCAGGACAACCAAGGCTGTTACACAGAGAAACTCTGTCTCAAAAAACAGAAACGAAAAATAAAAGACAAAAACCTGGGACTCTAGACAGAGATGTGGCATTTGTGGGGAACACTCAGAGAGAAATGGCAGCACCATGGTCACCCGTACATACCTAGAAGAGTGCCTTCTCGCCTATAGGTGACACCATTCGTTCACACAATTTCATGTGGACTTCATTGGCATGAGTGTCAGGTTTTAAGAAATCAGCATTACTACAAGGAATGGGTTACTGGAAAAGACTTTTCCTACAAACCAAGAAGGTTCTTATTCTCTTTGAAACATGTGTCATTTTTACTGTGTTGGTATCACAGGAAATAGCATCAAGCCTGGATGAGTGTGAGTAGCTGTCCTCATGGGTTCAGAGCAGAACAACTGGATGAGTGTGAGCAGATGTTCACGTGGGTTCAGAGCAGAACAGCTGGATGAGTGTGAGTAGCTGTCTTCATGGGTTCAGATCAGAACAGCTGGATGAGTGTGAGCAGATGTCCATGTGGGTTCAGAGCAGAACAGCTGGATGAGTGTAAGTAGATATTCATGTGAGCTCAGAGCAGAACAGCTGGATGAGTGTGAATAAATGTCCATGTGGACTAAGAGCAGAACAGCTGGATGAGTGTGAGCAGATGTCCACGTGGGTTCAGAGCAGAACAGCTGGATGAATATGAGTAGCTGTCCATGTGCACTAAGAACAGAACAGCTGGATGAATGTGAGTAGCTGTCCACGTGGGTTCAGAGCAGAGCAGCTGGATGAGTGTGAGCAGTTGTCCACATGGACTAAGAGCAGAACAGCTGGATGAATGTGAGTAGCTGTCCACGTGGACTCA
>JABTXL010001727.1:1147619-1275663 GCA_025134845.1 Neodon shergylaensis | reverse complement strand
AGCAGAACAGCTGGATGAATGTGAGTAGCTGTCCACGTGGACTAAGACCAGAACAGCTGTGGCTGAAGGCTTGTTTAATAGCACTGCTCTATTTGATGGATTTTTTAAATGTACCAATGTTGGGGTCATTTATGTCCACTGTACTTCTTTCCCCCAGAACATGCCCTAGAGCCCTCTCATTGAAAAGGGAAAGCTCAGGGCAGGGATGTGAGAATTGGACCTGTCAGCTGCAACATAATGCTATTTCCTGGGCTGCTTTTTATCTCTCCTCCCCAGTCTGCTGCTTCTCAATTAATGTCTCAGCCCTGGTGGATAACATAAATGCTAAAATGTCCTGCCGACTCCAACATTCTACCCTTAACAGCTTGTCACTTGGAAGACCAAAGAAGAATGCGTTAAATTTGAAGTATATCAGTATTTAACAATGATAGGTGACACTTTAGATAGGAGAACAGGGATGAATAGTAATAAAATAGAACACAAAAAAGTCAGTTTTGATTAAGGCAGGGAAACAAGAGATGGAAAAGGAGTTTGGAGAAGGAAAAATAAAAAGCACTTGGCTAGAAGTTTATGTCCTGCAGAGAATTTCAGAGGTCTGTTCAGCTTAGGAAGGTAGCAGTAGGGAGGCCCAGTGAAGGAACAATTCTCCCCATAACCACAGAGGCACTAGGGTAGGATATGTTTGAGGGCCAGGTGAGTACAGAAAAACCACTGATTACTCCACTATCTTGAGACTACTTTTACTCTTCACCAAAGGACCCAGAAACCGCAAGGAAGACACAGTCCATTCCTGAGTTTCCAGCCTTGTATGTTGCTGAGGTCAGCAGGTTGTACCCACTCTACCTCCTCCAACTACAGTAATTATTGTTTTACCAGGCACACGGATCACTGCTTTGTCTGCAGTTCAGACCCTAAACACGGGGATGTTTCATTTCCTTCCAGAGGCCAGCCTGTTGGTGCAGGCTCACATTCACTCCTCGTGGTTTAGCATCTCTGCAAAGATCAAGCACGTCGGATGAATGCCAGCACACAGGCTGAGACCCGCTAAGAATTAAGCTGATTTTAAACCAAATACTATGTACATCCAAAAAATATGGCGGGTCTTAACAAATGTGGCCCAGAAGAGATTACAAGCAACTCCAAACATGCGCAAACCGCCAACAGTGGAATCACTGCAGGTTCTTCAACATCCCTGATGACTTTTCTTGCTTACATAAATAAAGTTTCAATTTAAAATATTAAGAGCAAGGTCACCTGAAACACAGTTCAGTCTGCAATGATATGCATGGACCCAGAGCTCTAACATAACGACTGCGGAGCACTTATGCCAGGTCAGAGAAAGATATTCCTCAGTTCTCCATCAAGCATGTTGACCACCATCATGCCAAGTCCCAAACTGTCCCCAGTTTCTACTTCTCTTCCCTTACCCCACTGATTTTTATCTGGATATGAAACTCAACCCTCAGTTATCAGAAGGTCTATAGCACCCCAATCCCTTGACCAAAGCATTTAATCTAGGTGGGCACCTGTGAATAAAGGACTTATTAAGAGCAATTCTTTCCTGGGACTTTTCGCTTAGGACTTGGGTTCTGGAACCAGGAGGATGTGAATCTAGAGTTTATGAAGGCACTGGGAGGGCAGGGTCTGTGACGGAACAGAGTGAGATCAACAGAGGAGGGAGAGACAGAGCTAGAAGATAAAGGTTAAAAATACCCAAAGACAAAGAGCTAGAGAGCAGGATGGCAACTTCAGGAGCCTCTAAAACTCAGGGGCCCTCTTGAGTAAACCAACTTCCGCACCAGGATATTAGGACCCAGTTGGTCTCAGTCACGTGAGACCCGGATGCTCCTCCTTTTGTTTAGGATACTTTCTGTTGGACTTCTATCCCATACAATAAAAAACATCCTACTAATATAAAGGACACCAAACTCCAGATATCCAAGTATTCCCCTCCCCAAAGCAGATGGAATGATGTGAACTTCTCGGGATAAGAGATACGAACTACATGGTTATTCAGAGGTTCTGTCTAGTTTGTAGTCTTAGAAACGAATCATGCTATTACACAATAAGTTACTTCAGGGTAGTGATTTAGAGAGGCTTCAATTCCCACAGACATTTGAAGCAAAGCTGCTTGACTTCCCCTGGGCAGAAGCCAATACATTCACTAATGAGTCTGCAGAAGGCACAATCTATCAAGAGAGTGTGGTGAAGAGCCAGTAAGAAAAGAACAGCCTAGGACAGGCCCAAAGACCAGAGAGAATTCCCCTCCCCGAAAAGCTTCCGCTTTAATGCATCTTAACCGAAAGCTTGCTAGGCATTTGCACAGGCTGGGGTTCCTATGACATGGCCGCTTAAACACAGGTGGCTTCAACCGGTAGGACCCTTAAGAGGCAATCCCATTGGGAACCTGAAGATGACCATTCCCTGTCAGCATATGTACTGAGATCTAAAACAAACAGAGAAAGAGAGAAGAGACACATTTTAGGGCCTTTGGTATTCTTGTTGGCTAGTATTACTACCAGCAATGATCATTAATTCCACCATTCCCATGTGCCAGGAAATTATTAAGCATCTTACTTACATTATTTCATTTACATCTACAAACTTCCCTATATGAAGAGAGAGAGAGAGAGAGAATATAATAGATTCTGTTATCTACATCAGAAGGCATTTTCTAGACATACCTCTGAGACTCGACAACCATTGCTCAGCTCTTCCCAGGGCTTGCTGTAAGGTCTATTAGATCTCTGATTTATTAGCCCTCTTTTAGGAGGAAAGTATTAAAGCTGAGAATCGAATATCAGATTACCCCCTCATCGTGGAATCATTGCTTTAGAGTAGTATTTCAAAGCTCTCGATTCTCCTCAGCCAGAGACACCTAAACAATCATCTTCCTCTCTCTCAAGGGTATGCAGTCTAGTGGAGCACCAACAAGTAACAGGTTTCTAGGCATACTGCAGGGGTTAGGACATAGTAGCCTCGTTGGAGGGGGACCTATGGTAAAGCACCACAGTAACACATACCCTGTCTGCAAGCATGAATACTAAACAAGCTTCGGTACAACTGGAGCCACTGTGGGAGAAAGCCAGATGCTTTGCCACTTGACCTGGTCTGCTCCAAGACTTAACTCGTTATGGGTATAACTTGCCTCACACAGCTCTGTACTTCAGGACCGCAGACCCTGCATTCAGCCCACCACGACTGTGTCAGTGCCAACATCAAACTCTCTAGGAGTTAGTAAGCAGAAATGTGGAGGATTAAAACAGAAAGATTCCTTTGGAAAAATCTCAGTTGCAAGTGGGAATATTGCCCTAGCACCCAACACACACACACACACACACACACACACACACACACACACACACACTGTTCCCAGCTAGTTGTCCTTGAGTTAAAAGGTTTAGTTGTGGCTTCTGGAGACAAGGACATTGCCCACTATTGGGAAGAGGAGTGTCCGACACTTACATAGAGGAACAGGGACGGCCTTCAGGGAACTAGAGTTCTGAATGGAGGAGAAGATGATGTTGGTGATGGTTGTGATGATGACGAGGATACCTGAAGAAAACGGAGATGCTGAATGCCACCTATAAATACAAGCACAGTGCAGCAACAGATACCCTCGTTATTGCCAAGACAAACACGAAGCAGCTTCTATTCTCAATCCAACTTCATTGCAGTATAATTGCATCGTTACGGGGGGGGGGGAGCCTTCATCCTCCCTTCTGTGGCCCTCCAACCCTCCAGCTTTCCTGAGCCAAGCTGGAATGAGACTGCACTGACAGGTCAAGAAGGTTAGGGCCTGAGAGTTAACGATGTGAGTTCTGTAGAGAGGGATGTTGGGGTGATTCTAGGGGCCACCGACGCACTTCCCAGCACCCAGCAGCCTGGCTGCGGAGCTGGAGGAACCAACTCGACAGGGAGGACGCTAAGGTAGGAGCTTATCAGCTCTGACCAGAACCCTAAAGCCGAGGAGGCCGAGCGGGCAGCCTTTGGCTGCGAAGAAGACGTGGGGCAGACGGCCAGGAGGAAGACTCTTTTACCTGACCAGCTACAGCAGGAGTAGCAGCGGCTGGCTGCGAGGATGCCTTGGCGCTCCAGTCCAGAGTCAGAGCCGTGAAGCGGACGCTGCGCCTTCCACAGCCGAGGCCCCGCCCCTTAGGCGCAAGCTCCGCCTCGCTAGCACGCGCCTACCTGACAGGCTGTTTGGGGGAGGTGCGCGATGGACTGATAGACAGCCATGCCGACCAATAGAAATGTCTAGCGGCTGCTGTGCTAAGGATGGGAAGGCGGGCAGAAAGCCGCAGCGCCAAGTTAACTGACCTTGCTGATCCCTTGCTGGCCTGGCCTGGGACCTGCCTGCTGGGTCGAACGTGGTGGTTTTTTAAGCAAGGCCTTAGTGAACGTTGAAGGTGACAACTTGTTCCCGGGGACCAGCCCCCTTGTTTGCTACCCTTCCAGGGTGCGTGCTCCAGACTGGCTGCAAGTGATGGGGGAGGGGAGCTGGTGGCCTCAGCTTTGCCAAGGTTCCCTAGCTTTAGAGACATGGTTAGGCCTGGTGCCAGCGCCTCTTATTTCATTCTCTGTTATAATCTAAAATTGGCCAAAAAAAGTATATATATGGAAAACTCAATAAACCAAACCTTTATGTTACTTCTGTAGCGGGTCTCTGCCCAACCTTCCAGCTTCTCCAAACTGCTCTTCCTGTAAACGACCCAAAAGCTAAATCGATTTAAACAGAAAAAATGTTCAGACTTCGGGGATGAACAGAAGGGGGACTGAGTCGGGGTGTCAAGGAGCCTGGGTCTTGCAAGGCAGCGAGCCTGCTTGTGTGAATCTTGCAAAGTTGAAGCTCTTTGCAGCAGTGTTGCAGTGCTGGTAACCCAGTTCAGACCTTGATACCCAGAGACGCTGTTTTGTTCCAAATAAAGATCTAACCACTGATGATTACAGCTCAAACCAGGAAAGCTTTCGTAAGAGGATTAGAGGTCTTAATGACATTGAGATGTGGGATGTGATTTGGGGATCTTTTCCAAGTAGGTAGGCAGGAAAGGGCAGCCTTTAATCCGCTCCCACGTAAGTACAAAGCCCACCATCTGCTATTTAAAAATAGAGTTCCATCCTGAATAGTATAAAATGAAAAGTACGAAAATATTTGAGAAGGTATAAAGTGGTTTTTCCTTCGAACATTTTCTAGAAATGAATTGTGAGAACTCTGATGCATTCTTAAAATAGTAGCTAAATGCCAATAGGTACCAGATAGATAGACAGACAGACAGACAGACAGATGGAGATATTAATATTCCTCTTCAGTCCTCGTATCTATCCAAAGTGAATTCCACATACAGATATAGAAATTTAGGCTTATAGAGGTTTTGTAATTGTCTAGCTAGAGTTTATATTAAATCAATAATTCTCAGTAATTAACACCAGTTAGAAGAATAAAATGCATTAACACTTTTCTTTTCTCGGAAATACTTTCTTTTTCCCTGAAAAGTATTCTACAGGAACTTAGTTCCTTCAAACTGCAATCTTCAAAGCACTTCCGCCCAAGCATCACCTCAGAATGTGTTAGGAGCATTTGTAAGCCAGCTTGCTCATGGGAGAGGCTGTGATTTGATATAAATGGGAAGGAAGTACATTTTTCCAGGGCTTGACCCCATCTAGTTGTTAATTGATGTAGGAAAATAATTCTTTAAAGTATTCTAACAAAATAGTTATTTGCTTATGAGAATTTAGTCCTAGGAAGGAAATAAAAAAAGGAATCTAATAACCAAAACTCTTCACCCAGTATTGTTTCAACAAATTCTAAAGAAATAAACCCTAATTTGACCTTTAATCAAGCCATGAATGTTGTTCTTACCTGAGGAAGGCAGAATGAGGGAGGAGATGGTTTAACACCTGTCTGTTACTGTGACAAAATATCAGAGAAAAAAATCTCGGAGTAGACAGGGCTAGAGCGATGACTCAGCTTTTAGGAGCACTCAATGCTCTTGCAGAAAACCAGGGTTCAGTTCCCAGCACAGCCCATGCACATCCACTCCAATTCCTGGGGTTCCAGCACATGGTACACACACATAGATGCAGGCAAAACACTCTTACACACTATATATATAATTAATATATAATTACATAATTATATATTAATTAATATATCTTATCAGAGCAAAAGGGAGAGGAAAGTCTGCAATGCACAAATACCCGTGTGATCCTTTTATTATCACCAACAACAAGCAAAACTACTGTCCACAAATCACGATGGGTTAATCCCATTTGGAAAGGACACCATCCTCTTCCTATAGGAAAGAAAGAAGGAGAAGCTTAGGTCAGGTTGTATACCCATTTGTATCCATAGCATACAAGTTTCTCTGCCCTAGTACACCTTTTAAATAGCATTTTAAGATTAATTTTAATTTTTGAAATGTATGTGTATGTACATATGTGTCATGTGTGTGAGTGCCCAGAGAGGACAGAAGAGGTCATGGGATGCCCTGGAGCTGGAGTTAGAAGTCGTTGTAAACCACCTGATGTTAGTACTGAGATTGGAACTAAGGTCCTCTGGAAGAGCAGCTAGTATTCTTAACTGCTGAGCTCGGTCTCCATTCCCTCTATAGTAAACAAAACTCAAGGATGTAGTTATTTAAGGGTTCTCTTTTTAAGAATAAGGTAAACAGTCCAAGTCACTCGAATGCTGTTTTCTCTGTGAAGCCATCCCCTGTAAATCTCCAGTTCCCTATCATATTGCTTGTACTTACCCCACCGTCCTCATGAGGGGCTGCTAATCTAGTTGCTTCCTCCACATATGCCCTTTTATTATGTCCAACAGTAAGTAACTGCCCCACAGGCCATGCTGCATTACATACTTTGTGTAAAACAAACCGTTTCTTCCTCAGGAATTCACTGTCTACAGTTTGTCATCGTATCCCTCATAAGTCCTTGTGTATATTAGGAGTGACTTACATTGCACAGTTAGATCATTTTTTCCCTGAGGTGGGTGGGTGACTTTAAGGTGTGACTTAGAAGGGCGGACTAACGAAAGAGGCAGAGAAATAAGATGCACAGAGAAGAACAGGAACATTGGTGCTCTTATCCTAAAGGACTCTAAACCCAGCAGGGAAGCACAGAGATGAGAAATACCTGGGAACATGCTCTGGGATTGCCAGGTCCCACCTTGGCCATTGTGACCAATCAGAAACAAGGTTTGTCAGGAAGTGACTCTGTAGAAATGGAGTCTGGATGTAAGGGACCAGCAGGAGTGAAGTACTGGCAGAGACAGCTAAGAGGTATGAAGAGAAATAGGAATGGCGCCAAACAGCTCTTTTTTTAAAAATTTTTGTTGAGCTCTACATTTTTCTCTGCTCCCCTCCCTGTCTCTCCCCTCCCCTTCGACCCTTCCCCAAGGTCCCCATGCTTCCAATTTACTTAGGAGATCTTGTCTTTTTCTACTTCCCATGTAGATTAGATCTATGTTTAAGGTAATGGACTGCCAAGCTGCTCTTCTGGAAAAACAAAATAGATTTGTTCATTTCCTTTGTCAGGGATGACACCATAGTAGATCATTCTAGAAAGAGCTCAACAGTTTATCCCTCTGACTAGTAGTATGGTCCAGCTCAAATTGCTCAGCCAATCTTAACCTGATTTTGTATCTATCACTGACTAGGAACAACAAGATATGCAACATTCTGCAAGATTGATTTTGCATTTATTTCAATCTCCAGATAAACTATGGATGGGAGAGAAAGGACATCCATGAAAATTATTAATCATGAAACCAATGATTACATACCTCTGAAATGTAAGACACTGATGAAACAGTTAATCTCCAAGAAGCTTTCTTCTCATTTGCCCTCAACTGGCTAATCAGCTTTTCATCTCCACACCTGATAAATTCAACTCACTTGCTGTGGGTTCTCCATAGTATAGATACTGTCCTGTGGGCCAATATCTCTCATCATCTCCGAATTCCCTGGACATGCATGAAAATGACAACCTTGCCAATGTGTCTAAGGATTCTAGACACAAAAAAACAAGACATTGTGCTACTGCACTGTTGCTTCATGTGGGTCCATAGCAGTGGCAAGGTACGCTGGGCTGTGAAGCTGCCGGGCTTCTTCTCTTCTGAGGTGTCCGCCAGGTTTGTTTATTCTCCACACATTCTGAAGAGGATTTAAGTGACAAATTACCCTTGTAACACTGTGATGTGTAGGTGAACTATTGTGGAGCCCAGTAAAATGTTTGCCAACTGACAAGATTTTTTTTTAAAACTAGCCCACAGACATCTTAAAAAAAATTTATCTTCGGTGCTACCAGAGGTACCATATGGAGAAATTACTCTCTCGAAGCTCCAAAGCTACTGTATTTATGTTACCATTTGTTCAAAGGAATAAAAACCTACACCTTAAGCTGAAAACAGGAGGCCACACAGTAATTCCCTGAAAGAACTTAGCTTTGATTTCACAGAACACATTATAGTGATTATAGCTCTCTTGACCATAGGTGAGAAGAACGGACAGAATTGTGAGGGAGTCATGCCAAGAGACATATACTAAGCAATGACAGCAGGATTTCTGTTCAGTATACCAGCCTGTCATTAGCTGACAAGGGTGGCCTTGCAAGTTGCTTTGTCAAAGAGTCATTTCTTAGTCACAAAATCCACAAGTCTACACCCCTGAGGGCAGGAGAGAAAAAGCAGCAGGCCTCCAACACATCTGCTTTGTGGTGAACAACTCAAAGATGATGGAAAGGGGAAAATACCTCCCACAGAGACTGCGGTAGCGACACAGACAATGCAGTTTAACCATGCTCCATGGTGTAAATGAGGAGTCAGAACCCAGACTAGCAAGCTCTGCAGAGGACAGCTGCAGCTCCCAACAGAAAGGAAACACATTTTAAATTCCCTTTTCATTATAATACTACCACACAAATGTAGTTTGAAACATGCAAGGAACAAATAAAATTTATAATAAACCAGCATCGAGTCAGCAAATATTCTTTGAGCCACTTCTAAGTACCAAGCTGTTTTTTAGATCATGGTGATGGGAAGGTCACTAACCAGCTCTCTTTGAACTTGAACTTTCCTAGAAAGGATCAGAGGTGAATGATCGCACAGACGAGAAGGTTATCACTTTCTAGGCTGGGCACCAGAGAGAAGAGAACATGTTCTCTGAAGCAGAATAGGAGAGAACCTGGTGTATTGAAGAACAGAGAAAAGCCAATGCAAATAGAGCACAAAGTGGATGTACACAAGGGACTAGAGAGGTGGGCGGAGCCAGAGTACACAGGACACTGTTAACTTTCATATAAGTCCTTCAGATACTCATGTTTGTGCATGTGTGTATTTATGTGTACGGGTATTAGATTCACATGTTAATACATGTGAATACATGCACATAACCATTACCATTAAATTCTAGTGTTTCTTAGGAAAGCATTCAACTGTAGGAGGACTTTTCTTTTCCACCTGTCAGTCCCCAAATAACTGACATGGAGACTCAATATTAATTACAAATACTCAGCCAGTAGCTCAGGCTTATTACTAGATAGCTCTTACATTTTAAATTAGCCCTTTTTTAAAATCTACACTTTGCCACGTGGCTTGGTAACTTTTCTCAGTACAACTTGTCCATCTTGCTTCATTTTGGGCTCACTTCACAGAAGGGACTTCCCACTTAGTGAACAATAAACAACATAGTTGACATGTGAATTCAAGTAGCTGAAGAGTAGCTCTGTTGAAAGTATTCTACCTAGACATTCAGTTTATAGAATTTTTACTTCCTTCCTACTCATTCCTGAAAAATGGCATTGATATATGAAGCAATCAGTCAGATCAGTGTTAGGTGCTAGCTTTAATTCATGTATTTAATTCATGGCATTTCATTTGTATTTCAATAAACAAAGCTTGCCTAAAGATCAGAGAGTAAAACAGCCCCACTGGTCAGGCTTATAGACCCGGCAGGGGTAACACACACTTTAATCCTAGGAGCCACACTAGTTACACAGGTGGTGCATGCCTTTACTCCCAGCCCTAGAGAGGATTCTAAAACGGGAGGAGACAGCTCTCAGTTTCAGTCTCAATCTGAGATTCCTGGAGGCAGGATCACCAGTGGCTGGCTCTTTTGCTTTTCTGATCTTCAAGTTGAATCTCTCTCTCTCTCTTTCTCTCTCTCTCTCTCTTTCTCGAGTTTTTAATTAATCATACTTCAAGTTCAAGATGACACAGGGAGAAACCTCAACAAAAGAGAAAAGTTTTCTAAGAGTGTTTCAATTTTTTTTAAAAGACTTCTCTGCACTTGAAAGGAGCTAAGGTTAAAGAAGTAAGGGATGATGGACCTACAGCTAGTGCCAAGTAGGAACCCAGGGAAAGATGGGGAAGTAGCTTGGTTTCAAACTTGCCAGTTTCCCCAGCCTGTCGGAGGAGAGCTGCGCTCACTTTGGCTTATCTTGTGCGAAGACTCTCTGGTTTCCTGTCTATCCTTGCGTCTATTCCGTATGACAGATTTCAGTATCTGAAATCAGCTCTGTGACAGAAGGTGTGGGCTTGATGTAAGGGCTTATGCATATGCTATGGATATTTAGTTTCCTCTGGGAATAAGATCACACATGAGGGCTCACAGAAGTTACATCTGTTGAGAGGGATGAGTTGTAGACAGGGAAAGGGAGAACTACCTAATTTTATCAATATGGACATGAGAATCTTGACAGTGATGGTCGGAAGGGACCCAGTCCAGAATCTGCTGCACCCACACTGGAGTGGCTGTAACTGAAGAACCTTATGACTCAGCAAGTTCAGAAAGACTGAACGCCCGCTCATCAACTACTAAGCCTCACCGGCTTCTTCTCTATATAATCGATTTGGACCACAGTACAATAAAGCATTCATCCTGCTTAAGTTTCCAGTTTCAGCTCACTAGACAAGATGATGGCACTACCCTATCTTGGGGCCTATCCTAGAATTATCTTCTTTTGTTTGACACTATGTGGGCTTCAATGTCATATTGAGGTAGCAGAGCCAAATATGGCTTTTGTGGACATCTTTCCTGCTCAGTCACAAAGGGCCCAAGTACAGAAGGACATGATGATTTGGTTAATGTTTGCCTTTGATAGTTTGAAGTTCTAAATTATTTCTGAGCAATGGACTTCACATTTGCACTTTGCATGGGACTCCACACATTTTGAGTAGGTTTTAGGCATGTCCTGTTACTAAAAACATTGTTTCCAAACTGAAAATATTTGAACTTTAGGTGATTAATAGTATAGTGTATGGTTAGGAGAAAGTGTTGAAATAAGAAAGGTTTATGTCGTAGTTCTCGTGTTACTAACAGTATGACTTCTGTGATATAGTTTTTTAAGAGCTTCAATTTCCTCATCTACACCTACATTATAGTTTGACTTTTCTTTCTAAGTTTATAATTATAATATGGCAGAGCACTTAACTTTCTGTGCGGCATAATACATCAGCATCACTATATGGGCACATGTATTTTCCTTTTGTGTATATTTTTACTGCTTAATGAAGACTTTGTTTTCCTACAATTCAGTCAATATCACTTAACAAAAGCTTGTCTCTGTGTGAGAATCAGTTGTCTGATTTCTATGTCTCTATGTCTCCTTAATCTTCACGCACTATTCTCTAGTCATGGCTACTGAGGTCTTCCCCATGGTGTTCCTTCCGTTTATCATTGTGTTCATGGAACAGATACATATTTTAACTATAGAATTTTATGAGAATAACTTCTTGGGAGAGTCTATAAATTCTCACACCATTTCCATCCTTACCCTTGTCATCCTCTTCCTATAATAATTTTACATACCATCACCAGGCAAAAATACAGTTCTAGAAATACGGTGAGTGGGAATTCTGTTTATCCATGTGTACACCAAGATGCGTAAGTTCATATATGTGTAAGTTTATATATGGAAGCTTCATTTAAGATAGGGCTGAGGGAAAGGCTGAGTAAATAGCAGCTTCTGCATAACCATGAGGACCCAAGTTCAAATTTCCATAATCCATGCAAAGCCAGCCAACCAGCCAACCACATCCAGATGAGCAGGGCTTGGTGCATACATGTAGCCCTAGTGCTGTAAGGGGCAAAAGCTGGAGGATGGTGGGCCTTGCTGGCAACTAGTCTGACTTCAGGTTTTCTGAAAGAAACTGTTTCAAAGGAAAAGGGGGGAGGGTGATAGAATAAGATACCTGACCTCCTCCTTTTTTATTCTGTGCAAATAGATGCACACATTCACAAACACAAATGTACATGCATGACACACATTCTGTACATTCATATATATATATTACATATGTAAGTGTGCATGAACAAAACATACAAATAAGGTGTCAAAATAGAGAACTCTGGTCTTTCAGCACTCAGGAACCTGGGTTCTGCAGGGAATCAGAGCTGGAGGGTACAGCCTTGTATTGGAGGCCCAGGGGTTTTCCCATTCTACTGATCTCCCAGGTGAACTCTCAGCCAGCTGCCCCAAGCCTTCACAAAGAAGATCCTGAATATGGAACATAACGCATGAATAAAGTCTCTTAATGCAGAATAAAGTCCCTTGGTAGTGGTGGCGGTGGGGTGACTCATGACACTTTTAGGTTGAACAGGGCACTTGTGCTACAGTTTGGTTTATTTGTGTGGCAACACTTGTAAACTTTTTGTAAGTTTAGTGGGTGATTTTAATATTTTAAAATTTCTTTCAATTTTAGGAAAAAGAAAAACAAACACAACAACCAGATTCCAAGTAACTATGGACCAGTAATTAAAGAACAAACTACATCTTAGACACCAAATATGTATTTGGAGTAAGGATTGGAGGTGAGATAATCAGACTGGGTTACAGAAACATTTCCCAGAACCCTAAGAACGGATGTTCTCATCCAGAGAGCCTGAGAAAATAGCCCCTCAATTAAGATTAACATCAGAGCACACAGAGAATAATGACTTCATTGAAAATTCAATTATAAGCCAAACTCTTTCTCTCTGACTGGAAATGACTCCTTAGTCTCATGAAGCTTTTGACATCAGTGAGTGAAGAGCAGGAAAAAAAGCACAGGCGAGACACACCCCATACTTAAGAGTAGATCATATAAGACCGCTGTCATCATTTTAAGATAGGAGAAAAATCCAATTGGTGGAAGCTAGATGTTAGATTTTAAAGTTTTTAATGTGTCTGTACATCAAAGCAGGTCCCAAGAGATCTTGAGACTGTCTGATTGGAGAGAATGTAGTTTTAGTCCTTGATTTTAGAGTCATTTTGGGATCTTCATATTGTCTAGTTCTCTATATCAAGGCCTCCCCATTTTACTCTTGGCCAAATGATCTATGATTTAAGATTAACTGCCCCAGTCAAGTGTGCATTTCTCTCTTTGCACATCACACTCACCCTTCATGGTGGCAGAGACTCAATAACAGGCTGGCTTAGCCACTTTAAACCCTTTGTTTTAACATCACACACACACACACACACACACACACACACACGCACACATACACTAACAGAAGTGAACACATACTAAATGTTAACACAGCAGTCCTTTCTCAGAACTTTCTCAGGACAGAACAATTTAAGCACAATTGCCCAGCACATACTAGAGACTCTATCTGGGAAAGCATCAAAACCATATGCAGATTCAGGTACACTGAATTCAGCATTCAGCATATCCTTTCATCAGACTGGGTTCTATAGCTATGCTCTGACATCCAACAAGATAAAAAATATGCCTTCTAATTGAATGTAAATGTTTGGCCCAGGAGGCACAAAATTATATGTAAGAAGAATCTAAGGAACAAAATGCACTGTATATTCCTCCAAATTAACCTGCAAATGTACCATTTAGGTCTCTAAAGCAATCTCAAACCAGTAACTCTTATTCTTAAAGGAGCCAAAATCCCTATGACTTGCTATTGCAAAATACCATAGTGGTATGGAATATTATTTTAGCTAGACAATGATTTGTTACTGCTGTCTTTGTTAATGATGGAAAGATGTGATACATTTGCTTATGCTGCATCTGTTTAATTGTGAAATGATGGTTCACTTTGTCTGCCTAAGGCACCTGATTGGTCTAATAAAAAGCTGAACAGTCAATAGCTAGGCAGGAGAGGGATGGGCTGTGCTGGTGGGCAGAGAGGATAAATAGGAGGAACAGTCTAGGCTTGAGAAGAAGGAAGAGAGAACACGGGAGAAAGTGGGAGACACCCCATGGGACCAGAAGCCTGGCAGCTGTCAGTCAGCCAGACACGAGAAGCAGTGGAAGTAAGATAAACAGAAGGAAAGAAAGATAAAAAGCCCTGAGGCAAAACCTAAATGAAGAGAAACAGGTTAAGGTATAAGAGCTAGTGGGACAAGCATAAGAAAGGCCGAGCATTCATAACTAACAAGAAGTCTCCAGGTCTTGGTTTGGAAGCTAGTTGGCGGCCCCAAAGAAAAAGCCCAGTATTCCACAGGCCTAGTAGGTTAGAACAAGCAGACAATGGTTTTTAGAAGCTGGGTAATCCAAATCAAGGAACCAGCAAGTTCAGAGCCTGAGGATAACTCTGCGATTCAGGTGGAAAGAGGAAGCGTGGAGACATGTGTAGAGGGCCACATGCTCACAGACAAGCATTGGAGAAACCAGGGATGTTAAGCACACAGGTTTTTCCTTTCAGCAGAAAGGATGTGCATACATGATTTCCACCAAGAAGGCTGGGAATGGATGTTAATAACCGGGTAATCTTTGCTCTTCTGTGGAGCCAGACCTCACCCAAATCCCCGTTATTCTGAGCACTGCTTCTGTCAATATTACCCACCTGTATGACTTTCACAGACCCGCGCAGATCTGTCTGTAAGACCTGGGATTTGAGGACCTGAAAAAATGGGCAGACTGCAGGCTACTGCTGTAGACAACTTTACTTGGGTTTCAGTGGGCTTTTACACACGAATGTAACAAAGAAAGCCACGATCCAAGGAAGATCGTTTGCATTCAGAAAAATATGATCAGGAAAACATGCAAATAAAAGCTAGTAAGCATATACAAAATACTGACAGAGCAGGCCACACTAAGAACTTTCTCAGGACAGACAATTGCTGTGCTGGAACACCATGATGAAGAGCAACACGAGGAGAGGAGGTTTATTTCACTCGCACTTCCATAGGACAGTTCAGCAGCAGCAGCACAGAGGGCAGGAACTCAAGCAGGGTGGGAAGCTGGAGGCAGATGATGCAGAGGCCATGGAAGAGTGCTGCCTGCTGGCTTTCTTCCCATGCCTGCTCAGTCTGCTCACTTGTAGAACTCAGGCTCACTAGCCCAGGGACGGCACCACCCACAATGGCCTGGGCCTTCCCACATCAATCACTAATTAAGGAAATGCCCGATAGGCTTTCCTACAGCCCAGTCTCATAAGGCATTGTCTCATCTATGACTACTTTCTGGCCGATGACTCTAGCTCATGGGTCAAGCTGACACACAACCGCCAACCCAAGACCCAAATGCTGAAGCTGCAGCATAGAAGGTCTCAGACCCGGGCCCTGTCCTGGAAAGAACCAGACGAAACTCGGGATTCCCATAACAGACTTGTCTTAATGGGGCTGTGCAGGGAATCCTCTGAAGGCCTTCTGAATCTCTGGGTACCGCTCCCTTTGGCATCTAGACAGTTCCTTCACCTCATCCAATTCTCTCTTATGATGCCACCTTGTGAACGAACACTCCTGCCCAGTACCCCTGCCCCAGCTACCTAACTTGGCTCTATCTCATAACAGCATCTGATCTTTGTATATTCAATTGTCTGCCTACCAGCTATGATTTGGGAAGAATTTGGTCTCTTTTCTTCTATCCTAAGTAAAAATTTTAGAATACTGGCTAGCCCAAGAATGCTGTTCAATAATTTTTTTCAAGTTATTGACTGAATGCATGAATAATGAATAATCGAATTATTAGAAAGCAGAGAAAGAATCATCCCTTCTTCAACTTGCTAGTTGGATGAAGACCGATGAAGTGGCACAACGCTTTCATTTCATTTGGTCACAAGAGGGCGCTGCTGGTCAGTTTTTGTTTTGTTTTAAAGTTTGTGCGTGCCATACTCAAAATTTAGAGACTACTCATACTTTTTTAGGCCCCAGAAAGGAAACCTGAAATAAAACCGTTAAAAATCTCTATCAAGAGTGAGTCCTAAAAGAGACCCCCCCCCGCCGCCCCAGGAAGCAAGAATTTGTGGAATGTGCGGAAAGATAGCGCCAAAAAGAGGCTCCTGTGCTGTCGGAGCTTCTGTAACAACAGCAATTCCGCCAGCTGAAGAGGTGACCTCCTGTTTTCACCTGTGTCCCTCCCGCGCCTTCCTTCTGTCGCACCAGCGCTTCGTCGGCGCTCCTGAAAGTGCCCACTCTTGTAACGCCAGGTCCTAGCCTCATGGTTTTAGTTGTCGCCCCTAGATGTGCTGGAAAAGGGGTCACTCATCCTCTTCCTAAGTCCCGCTTTGTAATGTCACTTTGGTAAGTGACTGTGTGACGTCTGGTCGGAAATAAAGATGACACCTGTCTCAAGGTCAGAGCACTTAGAAACAGCGACAGAGGATATAAGACAGGGGGACTACAGGAAACCCAGAGAAGGTTCTTGAAGCTTTTGGTGGAAGGTGGGAATGGCCGTCTCCAGTTAGAAGGAATTAGAGGGTAGGATTTGATAATAAAAATATTTGCTTAGCTGTATCTAAAAGTACACATTTCTATTTGGCTGTATTTACAAGTATTTTTATCAATTTTACTTCTATTAACACTTGAATTTGCTTTTTTGAATTATTTAAGAATGAGTAATTACCTCTGTGTAGGAAAAAGGTCATACTTGTCAGAACTCCACTCTTTTAAAATAGTACAAAGAGCTATAGGGAGAGAGTATTTGTTAATGTAAGGCTTAAAGTCTTCCACGAAGTCTAGTTCCATGAATGTCCTCATGCATGCCTCCCTAAAGGATTGATAATCTAGAAAATTTACATGTGATTTTATTTTTTATTTAATAAAATGAAGCAGAAAGTGGAAGTCCCAGGGGAGTTTTTATTGTTGCTTTGTCTGAAGAGAACAGAGAATTTGTGACTACATAGAAAGGCCCCGGGATGCACAGACCAACACAGTGAACTCTGATCAAACGCATTCTGTATTCGCAGAGAGAATTAACATATAAAACTCAGCTGTCACATAGAGGCCCTGAGTCCTAGCCATTTCCTTCCTGCTCCCCATCACCAACGCAGGGCCCCAGCCCCAGCCCCTCCATTGCAGGTGCAATGTGAGGCCTGGCAGATCGCCTGCCGCTAGTGTGGTAGAACGTCTTCCACCTCTAGCGTAAGGAAGGGGAACAGTATGTCCCTCAGCCACTTCAATGTGCTTCTGCTCAGCAGCATGGGCAGAGTGTCCACGAGGAAGTCTGGGTTTATGTACTGCAGGTGGAAGACCATACAGCCCAATATCCGAAGGAAGACGACGATCATGAAGAAGAGGTAGTGGAAGTGCCTGCAGAGAGAAACTCATCATGAGCATCCGGGAACAGAACAGCTTACCGTCAAGCAATGGGGAATGGATGGTGGGTTGCTGCCTTTTGGCAAAACTGTCAGGGGTTCTTAGGGGGTAAGGGGTAGAGATGGTGAACGCAGATAACAGAAAACCTGCAGTTTAGTGGTCAAGTATTGAACATTTCCAAAGGAATAGATGACCTTCTGGTACTCTCCATGGGGCAGGCCTTTTGGAGGTTAACTGTAAAAGTTCAAGATTGTGAGGCTCATGGCCATGGTGCCATTTATGTCTCCTATAGCAAGTAATTCTAGAAAACTGAAGGTAAGTCTCCTTATTTCAAAAATTTGAGAAAAGAAAAGACAGAATGCAAGTGATTTTCCCCCTATAATTTCTCAACCCACAGTAAAACAGCAACGAAAGTTAATGCACCCTGTCCTTTTTCAAGAAAGTAGCAAAGGTTTGGGATGCCAGCATCTGAAAAGCCAAAAGGGAGCACACTGAGGGGACATAGAGGAATCGAAATGAAATGTAACCTACTGCTTTCATCCCGAGTTTCTCGGAAGGAGCCACTAATTCCTCCAGCTATTTAGAGCCATACAAGTCTGCTGTCCTAACTCTGTAGATAGAAACTCTGCTCAGGGAACTCAGACTGCATGACTATCTGTCTGATGCCAATACTCATTCTTCTGGCCTGTATCAAGCCAACTGCACAGCGAATGTGGCCTGGACCAACTAGGTCAGGGGCACAATTCTGCCACTTACCTAACCAAAAATTTCTTCTTCTCTTTCTTAATGATGTTATTCTCCTGTGGAAAGTAATGAACATGGTAACTACGTGTGGCTGGAAACTCAAAGAGAAGTGGCACAATGGGTGGGGGTAGGAGAGGGATGCTACAAGGAGAGACTTCACAGTTGGGTCAGCCATCTTTGTATTCTGGCTCCACCTTTTCCCAGATGCCATGGTGTAGTGCCAGGCAACAGAAACTCACTTTCTAGCTCTAGAAATTTTTAAAAGGAGGAGGGGTGTGAGAGAAATGTCCCAGGAAGAAGAAGAGCTAGGGAAAAGCCCAAACGTGGACAGGCAGGACTCACCATGTTGCTCTGAATGATCTCTACCAGAGTTGCCCCAGGTTTCACTTTTTGGGAAGAGTCATTCTTGGCTTTGGACCTGCATTTAAAACAACAAAAGAGATCAAAGCCAGTTATCATTTGAGACAACTCAAGGAACTGTTGTTAGAGCTTTCCTAAGTCATGAAATACCTGTGGCATGCCTGAAAAAGCATACAAAGACATTGGGAAACACGACTGATTCTTTTCCAATTATTTTCAAATTTAGCATACAATTGGATGGCTTTTTCTTCACGCATGATTTATTATACTTTCTTCCAATTTATTCCCTTTTCCACCTGACTTCTTGGTGCCTCTTACTTCCTCTCTGATTGATTCCCTTTCTCCCAAAGAGTCTCCAACTTCTGCCTCCAGGTCACATGTATCCTTTTATTTATTTATTTTTTGACGGGGGGGGGGGCGGATAGTGAAAAGTGAACCAAGGACCTTACATGTTCTAGGCAAATACTCTACCATTAAGCTATATCCCAGCCCCGTTCTGTCCTGGTCAGGGTTTCTGTTGCTGTAATGACCAAAAGCAACTTGAGAAATAATATATGTCCACATCACTGATCGTTACTGAAGGAAGTCAAGACAGGAACTCAAACAGGGCAGGAGCTGATGCTGAGGCCATAGAGGAGTGCTGCTTACTGGCTTGCTCCTCTAGGCTTGTTCAGTCTGCTTTCTAATACAATCCAGGACCACCAACCAAAGGATGGCACCACCCAAAATGGGCTGAGCCCTCTACCATCAATCACTCATTTAAGAAAATGCCCTAAGATTTGCCTACAGCCTGAGAAGCATCTTCTCTTTGGGTTCCCTCCTCTCCAATTACTCCAGCTTGTGTCCAGTTGACATAAAACTAACCAGCCCATATTCCATTCTTAAGAGAAAGATAATCTGTACCTAAATCTTTGGCTGACTTTCAACTGAACTTCTCAGAGCAGTCGGTGAGCATCCCTTCTGAGGTTTTAAGACCTGACTGGAAGTTGGGTGTTGGTGGCACATGCCTTTAATGGCAGAACTCAGGAAGCAGAGGCAGGCAGTTCTCTGTGAGTTCCAGGTCAGCCTGGTCTATAAGAGCTAGTTCCAGGACAGGCTCCAAAGCTACAAAGAAACCCTGTCTTGAAAAACAAACAAATAAACAAACAAAAACAGAAAACAAGACAAAAGACCCAAATGTGAGCTATCACCCGAAACAGACTGTATGGGTCTAACCTACCATCAGAATGATATCCAGAAACTCCTGACGTCTGGATCTCTTTCTTTCTAGTGGCCTAAATTCTATTTTTCCCTCCAAGTTTAGACTGCTCCATCCATATAATACACACAATAATACACACAATGTTTGGCTTGACCTCAGGCCAGAAGGCATCACATTGGGGGAAACAACTTCCTGCCATTCTCCTCTTCAACTGCCAACTCTTCTCTAACATCTGCCTGCTTTTCTTCTCTCTTCAAAGCCTTCTGGTCATTGTTAGTTTATTTGTTTTACTTAGAGTTGTTTCCTGTTACAGAATTAATCCAGTAAGCTTAGCCAGCACTTTCATGGGTATCTCCTCTTGTAGTAATCAATCAGGGTGTAAAAGGAGAATTGGCACAGGCTCCTGGCTCTTCCATGATGAAGTGGTTTGTGTCAGACCAGCCCGCTTCCAAAAGTAACTATAAAACCGGAAAAAATGCACCACCGACTCCATTGCAGACAGCAGTCAGGGGTCAAAGAGAAGCAAGCCCTCAAGTCAAGAGAAGCCTAGAGGAGCTCTTCTTCACCAAGGCTCTCCTTATGGTTCAGGCAGACAGCAGCGACATCAACCGGCTGAGGAGGCAGAGTGCACAGGTCAAGGCTGTCAAAGCAAACATCTGAATGGGCTTCCCTGGTAATGTGGGAGCTGGCCCCTAGTGATCCATGTGTAATCAAGACTCAAAAGTAATCAGCAGTGCTAATGGATACAATTCAGTTTATCAGAGCCTATGCAGCTCTGCACTGTAGCAGTTATCAGCCATGAAACCAAACGAGCAGAACACTTACAACAGCAAAAACTATCAGCATGACTAAACATGTATAAGAATACTGCACAGAAAGACAATACACTAAAGGAGAGGTAAAGATCTAAATCAATGGATGGGTAAAGTTGGAACAACTGTTAGCTAGACATTAATTAACCTCCAAGTTTTATTCACAGATCCCAATAATTGTCATCTAAAGCTCAGTAAGTTGTCTTTTGATGTTTGTGCTTTTTTTGGGGGTAGAAATTGAAACTGACATAAAATATTTGTACTGAAGCTCATAGGTCCAAAGATAAGAGTGAAACACTTGCAGACTGTATCTACCCCATATCAAGGCTAACTGGGAAGCTATGATAATTAAGACAGTTGAGTCTAGGAAAAAGGACAGAGACACAGATTAAGTGTATAGAATAAAGCATGTAAAAAGAGGCTCACAGGCATGAGGTCTACCAATCTAGAAAACCACCAGGTGCTGGGCAAACAGAGCTTCTCTTTAGACTTAAAAGTTTTAAACACGTGGAAGTTTAAAGACTGTGCAGGGGTGGCTGGACACAGGAAGGACAGATTTCAGATGAGTACAATAGAAACAATAAATGTCTGTGGGCAATCCTGAATGAGTCATTCTCCTGAGAACTGAGCTCAAGGCCTGAGGAAAACAATAAGCCAATAGGATTGGCACCTTTACCCCTTGAGCCGTGTTCCCTCCCAGCATTCTTGTACCGTTGTCATGGGTGAGGATATTGGTACAAACACTAGAGAAAATTATTTCACCTAGTACAACAAAGATATGTATACCCAAAAATGGAAGGATGCATCTACCAAAAGGCATACATGAGGATGTTTTCTAGCAGACTTTAATATCCCAAGAGTTGAAATAGCCAAAGTGTTTATCAGTGATAGATATTGAGTCATATTCATATAATGGAATATTATAAAGAGCAGGTCACATGATGCAGCAGAGATAAGCCTCAGTGAAAGCCGGACGCAGAGAAGATAGACTGAATTCTTAGAAAAATCAAGGCTAGAATTTTAAATGATAAGACTAGTAGTTCCCTTTGCTAGGGGTACTGATGGGGTAGAGGGTCTGAGGAACTTCTGGGGCTTATGATAGTCTATGTGGAGATCTGAGTGGTACTAGTGTGCCGATACAAAGAAGAAACTAACAGCTACATTTTTAAGATGTGTGCATATTGTATAGTATGTGATACAATTAAGAAGTATAAGCAAGAAGAAAGGGTGTCAAGTTCTGTGAACTACATCTACAGATTTCTGGTCACTCCATGGCGTCAGTCTCCTAGGAAAGGTTGTGACACACACAGATGCCGGTAATATCTGCACCTTGCATGTAGCATCTCTTGGCTATGATTTTTCATCTTTGAATCTAGCTTGAGTGGTGTTGGGGACACTGTGTTCAACCAAGGATATAGGAAAAGAGCAGGTATCAAAACATTTCAGGTCCCAGTTACTGGGTAGGAGACCAGTCTGAATGCTGATGACTGTTCAGTCTGAGCAGAGGCTGCCAGGGATGACCTGCTGTAGGCCCTTTACTCAGTGACACCAATTGTTCCCAAGCTCTGCCCTGCAGGGAACTGCCCCGGGGCAGGCACTGCAGTCCACCAGGGGGCGCTGGTTCCCAGACTTACATTTCTTTTTCGAGCAGTGTCACTTCTTGTTCCTTCTCCATCTCCCTCAGAATTTCTTGGTATTTCTTCCCGTGGGGGGAGGGGCATCATAAAGAGAATTTGTGTTTTTATTTCAAAGTCACTGCCAGGAATCTCGCACTAAAATGAATTCCTAACATTCCAAATACCTCTCTCACATCAAGGTGTATAAAGTAAGGGGCATAAAAAAAATCAGAGGTGACGGGATGGGCTTCTAGAGTAAAAGTTCCTCTTGTAGGCCTTGCTTGTACTCAAATCCCAGCTCTGACCTGGACTAACGAAGTTCCCAGAACATGTAAACCTAGCTCCCTGAAGCCTCGGTGTCCTCCCAGAACTCCTCAGACTTACTAGACAAATGGCCATTTTGTTGAATAAAATGCATTTTCCCATGGCAGATGGAGAATAATAATAATAATAATAATAATGGCTTTCTCCTGCCTCCATCCTGACTTCCCCAGTAACACTGTACCTTTATGTAGTGGGCTTGGTCTTCACAGAGCTCATGTACAGACTGGTAGTCACTTTGCATCTAGAAAAAGAAGAAAGCAAACATACCTCATGGTTTCAGTCAGTACCAAGTTTTGGCTGTTTCCCTGGGAACCTTCCTGGTACGTTGGACATGTGGTCCGTTACTTAGCAACTCCTTACTTGAAGGGAAACAACCACCTCGCAAAAGGTGACCTCATCATTCAGGCATAAGGCCCAGTTTTGAGTGGGGAAGGGGGAAAACTTCGCCCATGTTGCCCTGTGCCTCTCTGGGAAACAAGAGGGAATGCAATATGACTTTTAGATTTGAGATTCTACAAGGTAGCTGGGGCAGATGAGTGTTTTAAAAATGTTAAGGCTAGGATTTAATGAAAAATGTTTTCTTCCACCTGTCTTGTGAGTCAGAAATTCACTTGCCAGGCTTTCCTGCTCCACCCTTCCCATACCCGGAAAGCTTTCTAAGACCCTTGGGCTTTCCCTCGTGTTTATGCCCTAGGTAGACACTCGGCGGAAAAGGCGCTGATCTAATCAAACCTTGGCTATTTCCTTCTCTTGTTGTGCACAGGACTTGGTTGACTTTCGTAGTTTCACCTAGGCAAGATGGTAGCAGCAGAAAGTGAACAGCATTCCTTTGTGCAAGGACAACACAAGGTAGCAGAAAGCAAACTCAGAGTGGCTATGGTGCATTGAGGACAAATGACAATTAAGCGAGGATATGGCCATTACCCGTTTTGTAGATGAGAAAACAAAGGCAAAGATAAGCTATATGCACAACCATGTCTCAGAATGGCACATCTGACATTTAAGCCTTGGTGGGCAGACTCTCCAGTGAGTCTGGCCATTCTCTTTCCTCCTACTGACCGAAGCCCATCAGCCCCTTTCTCCCGCTCTTTCAGGATGGTGCATGCATGCTGTCTAAATCACAGGAGGGTCATAGGAGATAGCCCACTTTTCAGAGGAAGGGAGACAATTGGGGCTTTTGACAGTGGGCTCAGCCAAATGGCACACCTGCCCCCTAAAACTGCAGAGTAAGTTAAGTTTTGCCCCCAATTTGAGTTCATTCCATTTGTCCACTTAACAAATGCCATTAGACATCTGCTATGTGCTAAAATGTTCTAGACATTGGGGTGCAAATGATATAGTTTTACAAACTAATATTCTCAGTTGCTATACTTTCTAGTAGAGGAAAAAGAATAAAAATTTGAAAACAAGACGTACTCAATGAGCCACAGCTTGGCGAACCTTCTAAGATCATTGATACTTCCTTATATAACTGTGGATACTAGCATTTTTTTCCCTACATGAATGTCTGTATTTGTGCTGTCCTCATTTAGTTATCAACTTCTTCAGGGAAGACCCCGGTACATTTTTGGAAGGTGTTTCATTAACTGATGAGACGTTTGAGCCATTCCCTCCACCTGAAGGCAAGGTAGGCCCCTCTGCTTCTAGCATGCGCAGGAATGTAAAGATGCCCCATGGTAATAAAGGAAGCCAGCTCTTTTCTAAGGCACAAATGGACATGCCTAGGTCACACCTGGGAGACACTATGGAAAGTCTCCCAGAACCCAGGACTGATACATGTGTCACAATCTTCCCCAGTGCGCTATTCTACTCACCTTCAATTCTGCAATTTTCTTTTTCAGGGTTTCTGGATCAGGGCTAGGATTCTTAAGTTCTGTTGAAATCTGAAACATCATTCCAATAACTGAACTGATCAAGGCAAATAGATGAGCTAGGATAAAATTAGACTGGGGTCTTCGCTAGCAGACCAGTGTGGGTACTAGTTTGGGTACTGAAGCATCTTAGACGGAAACATGTCTCCTTAGCCCTATGGAAGCTGCCTAACTCCATACTAAGTGGACAGACTTTTATTCTTTTAAATCGTATTTATTTGTAGTTGTGGATGTGTTTGTGTATGTATGTGTGTGTAGGTATGTGCATGTGAGTGCAACTATCCTTGGCATCCAGAAGGGGATGTCAAATCTCTTGGAGCTTGACACAGAAGCAGTTGTGAACCACTTGACCTGGGCACTGGGAACAGAACTCAGGCTCTCTGCCAGAGTATGTGCTTTTTTGTTTTATTTTTCGAGACAGGGGTTCTCTGTAGCTTTGGAGCCTGTCCTGGAACTAGCTCTTGTAGTCCAGGCTGGTCTCGAACTTACAGAGCTCCGCCTGCCTCTGCCTCCCAAGTGCTGGGATTAAAGGCGTGCGCCACCACCGCCCGGCCAGAGTATGTGCTTTTAACCACTAAGCCCTGAGTGGACATCCTTTTCTGTCCCCAAGACCATCATAGCTCCGCAGCGAGGCGAGGGGAATGAACACAGTAGTAGGAGCGGGGGAGGAGTGGTGAATCATCACTTGCTTTGCAGTTCGTTCTCCCCATGGTCTGCCCTGAGCAGGCGACAAAGGCTGGTGTATTGGTGTCTGTTTGAAGTCTCTGAAGGTGACTGGGGTGTGAGCACAGAAATTTTACTGCTTTCTCCTTGTTTTTTTTGACTAGAGAGTTTAGGACAATAACAACTCTATTAGGATTCTTTAGAAATCAGTCACATTTCAAGGATGGACTCTGAGTGTCTGAAAAATTCCTTCATTTGTGTGCAGTATATCACTTATATTTTATATGGTTACATATAATTAATAAAGATATATATGTAGATATATAGTATATATCTATATCTATCTATCTATCATCTATCTATCTATCTATCTATCTATCTATCTATCTATCATCTATCTATCTATCAATCATCTATCTATCTATCTATCTATCTATCTATCTATCTATCTATCTATCTATCTATCATCTATCTATCTATCTATCTATCATCTATCTATCTATCATCTATCTATCTATCTATCTATCTATCTATCTATCTATCTATCTATCTAGTATATATCTGACTATCCTCCCAGAGCTCACCTCTTATATCTCCTGCCCATTCCACCAGCCTTTTTTTTTTGTAATGACAATGTTGTAGGAAATGGGGTACCTTACACCCTGGGGTATCTCCTTACCCTATCCTGAAGTTGCATGATTTTCTCACTTAGGGTCTTATTCTTTTCCTCCTGTAGGAAGAAGGAAATTAAGGAAACAAACGGATTCTGCTCTCAACCTTTTCTCTTACCAAGGCAACATAAATAATATGAAGGGATCAATGGGTCAAGTTAAATGAAAAAGTACACCCTGGTCCAAGATGGGGCATCTGGGAGAGAGCCAAGGTCTTATCCCCATGACTAGCGCCTCTGCCACAGCACTCGCCCAAGCAGCTGTGACTTCTGTAGCCACAGAGGCAGTGCTTATGCGGAGCCTCTTGGGAAAAGAAAGGAAGGATGAGCGCAGAAGCCATCTAAGGGTCTCTTTTAGAAATCTTCTCACCAGCTTTGCTGTCTCCAGCTCCAGGTCCTTCAGGGCGTTCTCCTTCTGTATTGCGATCTCATTGAACTCATCCGTCTCTGGGACTCTCTCAGTGGACAAAGCAATTTCTCTTTCAAGACTGAAAAACAGTTTAACTCAGGTGTGGCTCAGTCCTTAGGAAGCTGCTGCCAGAACCACACCACCAACATCTTGGGTTGACAGTTACAATAAAATGTCAACTAAATGAAAAAAATCGAATGCAAAGATCTGTGCCAAAGCCTTTTGAGGGCATCACAGTTTGTGTTTCAGGATTTAAATAACACGCCGAGTTTTCCATGACGGAAGCGAACTTCCCACAGCACCCCCCGCTCCACTTCCCTCTAACCTATGGACATGACTTGAGGGTCTTTACCTTCACCAAGGGTAAAGCCTGACCTTTGAATAGATTTCTCTTTCTTTTGAATCTTTCTGAGAAGAATCTGATTGGCCTCGTCCAGGCACTGCAGATCCTTTTCAAGGTTGAAGTTCAGGTAGTTGAGACGCTGTTTTGTGGCTTCTAAAGTCGGTATTTCTGTTATCCCATGCCTATAGGAAAAGTGCCTTCAGAACTGAACTCAAATCAACAGCCCTGACTTCTCGCTCATCATTCTCCTGCTGTTTATGTGCCTAGTTAATTCATAATAAACCAATTTCTAAGTGTGTGTGTATGTCATGTCACATTTTAATTTTAAATATTACAAGTGATACTAGAATGCAAATATTTTGTGAGCAAAAGGAAAAACCACATACACATGCACACACACACACATATATGGTTGTACTCTAACTTGTTCCCTTCCAAAATTTTTACACAAAGAATATGGAATCGTAGCAACACCTATAAGGCATTTAAAGGTCAGAAAATGAAAGAAATTTCTTAAGTCTTTTGTCACAAACTTGAATACTTTCTGTTTAGTCTGTAAGAAGCCTCAGGTGGGAAGAAATAAGGGAAGGGGCTAAATCTTTCCCCTACACCAGGCCAGTGTGCTGGAAGACTGGGTAACTTTTGCAGAAAGTCCCACCATGTCAGAATGATGAAGGGAAAATGGAACTGAAATTTCTACTCAGACTCTCTCAGGCTTGAGGAAGAACATCCTTCACAACTGTGGTCTGGATCGCAGGAAACTTCTAGAGCAGTCATCCTTCTGGCTCACTATTGTATTACTTACCCATCATCCAATGGATTCTGTCCAATGTCTTCCATCATTGGCTTCCTAGATGTGGATGCAGATATCTGTCACAAAAATGAAGGTCCTACTATCCAGCATGTCATTACCCAGAAAGGAACTGGCAAAAATCAGACACTCTTTGGGCAAGACAGAGTCAAGTTGTAGCCCTTCTGTATGCTCTCACTTTTCCACACTCAGGTTCAACATTTTACACAAACTAAATTTCCAGCAAACTAGATCATAGCTTGACTTTGGGATCTCAGAACCAATCACATTGGATGTAGAAATCTTTAAAATTTCTTCCATTCTGATCCTTTCCCTTTCTTGCCTGCACTTACTCTAATAGGTAAAAATTTTAGGGACATGTGATAGACTCGTGTATCCTATTGACAAATACAAAAATAATTTATTTCTAGCTCAAACCCCCAGGAAACAAAACAGAATAAACAAAAACCCCGAACTAAACAAAAGAAAGAATGGAGACAAATGGAGAGATCAGCTGTCTGGTTTCTATTAGCCTATTACTAAATTCCCCCCTCCCCTCACATTCCACCGTTGCTTTGAAGCTCTTCATTTTAAATACACTTTGAAGTTCCCACCTTTCCTTTCCTTTAATCATTTCTGCTCCATTTTCCTTTTCCTCCAGAAATCTCTCCACCCACAAGAAATCCCAAGCTGTGCTACTACCTTTTTAAACACAGCTTTCTGTTTTCAACAGAGAGTTCTTCTGTTCCAAACAGATTCTCTTTCCAGCTAGGTGCCGGACTGTCACTCAAAGGGTTGCCTTGCTGACTGAGTCTCCACCTCTAACTGAGCTGGTTACTCTGGCTGGGTGGGGCAGCATGTCATAGTGGGATAGTGACATCGTCTTGTCATGCCAGTAGCAAAGTGAGAGAGTCCAGCACTTCAGGGCAGTTCGGGTACCTTATGAAACCAGACTAGGTCCTACTAGAGCACACGTCTGGGCACAGCTCAAACATCTTCTGCTCTATGGAAAACATTCACATCCCAAATCTCTAGAGCCAGCAGTGGTTATGATCACGCTCATCTCTCTTCCAAGATCTCCGTGGGGCACGTTCACAAGTTATTGCAGTTAAACTCAAAATGTGCATCTCCACTGAGTTTGTCAAAGGGTATGAGGTAGGAAAGTCAGATAGTAGGCCAGAAGAATCTGAATGGTGTCTGATCCGTTGCTCTTACCACATGGGGCTTTTGGAGCTATAAAACTTATCCTCCTGCCCCCGAACTGGTCCTCTAACTCATGGGGAAAGAAGAGTGAGATGTTTGTGTGGTGGCAGAAATACAAGAAAATGAGAAGGCAAAACAGGAAGGGAAAAAGAGAAGAGTTCTGTCCAGAGCCCCAACTCCTCTGGGTACTCCTGTAGAATTCCCTCTTTATTATTTTTTGAGGGCTTAAATTATTGCAAGAGTAGATGGAGTTTAACAAACATATCAGTGTCACCTTGGCAAGCATCCTAGGAGTCTTCTCTAGACTAAGACAGGCAGGATAAAGAAATGTAGAGATAGCAATAAGCTAGGCATGCTCCTTTAAACCAAGTCCCACCTATGCTGTTCTCCATGATCAAATCAAACCTATTAGAGACGAATTGGAGCAACTTCCAGGCCTCGGAAAGGTCTGTGACATCACTCTGTCCAGGAATGCAATGGCCTCTGTAACCTCATCACCCCTTCTCCAGTCAGCTCACATACTGCTACATGGGCATGCTCCCAGACACCAAACAACCAGTCCCAGCAGAATTAAGCCCTTCACTCCGTTCTGTTTTGTCATTTTGCATTATTTTCAGCCTGGTTTCTATTCTACAGTTAGGCCAAAGGCTGGCCCCTTGAGTGTGTTTTAAACATTCATTTTTCTATCCCTGCCTAGGTGGGCTTCAGGGTTCTGTCCAAACAAAATTCAACATGCCAGGAATATTTTAAGAAAAAAAAATGGATGGGTAAATGAGTTACATCATTCCTGTTATCTAAAACAGAAGAACAGGATTCTTTGGCTCCTTCTCCTTCTAACACACCTGAGACAGGCTCACCCATACAGCCACATGAGTACATATTCCTTATGGATAGTGTGTCATGGCAGAATCCTCACCAGACAGCCACATCTTCTAGGCACCAGTGGTTGACAAGCTGCAATGGAAATATTTTTTTCCCACTAACCTGCATCTTCTCTTTAAGGACACTACAAATTCACGTTCTCTATGAAATTTTCCGTAATGAATCATTTTTAGCTCATTACCTCAAAGAAATCATGTATATTTTGTGTGAGAACAAATTTTCCTTTGAAACCAAGAAGCTCAAAGCCACACATGAAGCTCCAAATGTTTACTGCTGTGCTTCATTCTCTCCTCTGTGAGATCTGGGGATTGAATTTAAGTTTTCATGCGTATCATTCAAATGCCCTTAAATGTCGAGTCATCTTGAAGGTCTCTATTTGGAATGTACGCAAGGACTAGAAGATGCTTCATGTCTTTTGTGACCATTAAGAGGTGTGACAGCTACCACAGTAGATAATATAATGAGATGAAACTAACTATGCTCCAGAGGATGGGGTAGAGACCCATTTACTCATGTCCCAGTTGGACGTTGTGCACTTGATACAAACCGAGACATACCTAGACAAAAAAGGAATCTTAGCTGAGAAAATGCCTCTCTCTGAGGCTGCACATAGGCAACTCTGTAGGGCATTTTCTTGATTGACGATTGATATGGGAAGGCTCACTCTATTGTGGATGATGTCACCCCTGGGCAGGTGTCCCTGGGTTGCATAAGTAAACAGATAGAGCAAGCCATGAGGAGCAAGCCAGTACACCTCTTTCTTCCGCAGTTTCTGTTTCCGTTTCTACTTCAAGGTTCCTGCGCTGAGTTTCCTCCCTGATTTTCCTTCAAAGACTACAACTATAAGATAAAATAAACACTTTCCTCTCCAAGATGCGTTAGTCATGATGTTTATCACAGCACTGGAACCCTAAGACTACTTAGCTAACTTGGGCAGAAAAACAAAGTGGGACTTTTATTGATAGATACAGGAATTTGCAGGTTGGAGAGATAACTCAGTTATTAAGAAAGTGATTGCAGCACCAGCACGATGACCCATGCTCCTAACTCATACATATAAAAAGCAGGGTGTGGCTGTTTGCACCTATAATCCCAGCGCCAGGAATATTTACCTTTAGAGCTGGCTAGCTGGTCTCACTGAACCGGTAAGTTCAATGCTCAGCTAGCATTTCTCAAAAGGTAAGGTGAACAGCAATAATGGAAGACACCTAACGGGGAGCTCTGGTCTCCACATACACACACACACACATTGAATGTCCATGAGAACGACTGCTGGGCTGTATGGTAAATATGATAAATATATAATTGGGTTTTGAAACTACCTGAGTACTTTAAAATGGCAGCATTGTTTTACACTTCCATCACCAAATGCATCACAGCCCCATTTCTTCAACATCACCACTAGCATTTGGTGTTGTTACTAATTGACTTCATTTTCTCTGACAGTTTTACAATCACAGAATAGTGGCATCTTAATTTGGACTTCCCTACAGGTGGCGATGTTACCCATATATCCACATACAAACTGATCGTCAAGCATGACTTGGAGATATTCTTTCCCAACCTATAGCTTAGTTTGTTCTGTCATCTTCTCTTGTTTGGTGTGTGTGTGTGTGCGTGTGCATGTGCGTGTGTGTGTGTGTTAGAGAGAGAGAGAGAGAGAGAGACAGAGACAGAGACAGAGAGCTCCAGCATATCTTTTCATGTGTGTGTAGGCAACAGGAAAATACTGGGTATCTTTGTCACTCACTCTCAACATTAGCTTTTGAGACAAGGACTCTTGTTTAACTGGAGCTCACAGATTCGGCTAGACTGCCTGGCCAGCAAGCTGCAAGGATCCATCTTTCTCTACTTCTGCAGCACTAGGATTTCACGTTTTCATGTTTGTGTGGCAAGCGATTTCCTACCTGAGCCACCTCCCACCTCTGCCCTTTCATCCTCTAAACAGAGTACTCACAAAGCAAATTTCTAGTGTTTTTATATGCAATTTACATGAATTTTCTTTTGTGGATGATGCTTTTAGCACCATCCCTAAAATTCTTCTGTAAGCCCATACTCCTAAAGATTTTTCTCTTACCAGTTTTATAGTTCTACATGTCAATAGCTTCAGTAGCCCTTAGCTAGTGTATATGCACAACTAATTAGTAAGATATATCTGGATCATTCTAAGGCACATTTACATATATTTTCACTCACATGCCATCAGCAAAGATCAAACCTTTTCAGGATGGCTTTGGGTCCTTTTTCTCTGGTTTATCTCTACAGCGGGCAATCCATGACCAACTCGCATACATGCGCATCAAGTTCTTACTCTACTGTTTTCTTTATACCCTGTAAGCAAACAGATACCATGGTATCATCTGTATCCTCGTGACACAGACCTTAAAACATTTTCATTATTAGATGAGCCTAATCCTAAATCCCTCAGGCGTCTGTGAACCCATCTTTACCAAGTTGCGCATCTATGAAGTTGCATCAGGGAACTCTGGGCTTCTGTGACTTAGAAAAACAAAATGGACTTTCCTTTTTTTCTCTTTCCATTATGGTTTTGTGCTCACCACTGTTTATCTTACTGAGAACTGCTGTTTTGCCCCAGGAGCGAGGCAGTGGTGGAGCGCTATGCTAATTTGTGTGAGTCCAGAGTAAAGTTTCAACCTTTACATTCGAAATCCCATTAAGCCAGAAGGGTTTGTATTGTCATGCTATTTTAGCTCTCCACAAATATCACACCGTGATGAGACAAATCATTATGGTGTTAGGAATTAACTCTGTCTTCCAAGTGTGAAGAGGCAATTTTCAATTGTTAGATTATGTTCTGAAAAATGATTAAAAAGATGGACATAATACATGTTCCAAAGATGTTGTGTTCCCTGTTTCATATGCAAATATTTGAAGAAAAGAATATTTCATGGTTTAGAAGAGACCAAATTCTTTTGTATCTTATATAGCTTTTCAAAACAATAAGACTGAGTTGTCAATCAAAGCTAACAGAATTAAGTGAAAATTTCTGTATTATTAAGAGAGTTTCCCTGGGGCAATAGTCAAACTGCACAATATTTATTAGCATCTATGTTGTCTGAATGGAAATAAAACAGATGTCACCATACAAAAATCATATCCTCTAAACCATCATGATAAAATGCTTTTACTCTGGTATTGCTCGTCTCTCAGAGAACACTAAGCTCGATGGATCCCAGAATAACTCTTAAGATGCTGGGCTCATTCAGAAAAATGCTACCATTAGAATCTTGGAGACCCCCAAATCTGATTTCTCCTCTGTATTCCACCTATAATAGTGTTTATTAAGGACATTGTAGCTGCCACCTTGCTTTCTCCATTGGATTTGAACTTGAACTGTCACTGGACAATGCTAGGCATAACCTAATAATTCTTGTGAGGCAGCACAAAGTCACAGTCTACTTACAGGATGGGGACTGGAATAAGGATGGTACCCACATGTCTGGAGACAACAGCTACTCTGGTGGGTACACTTCTAGAAAGTTGTAGGTGGCAAAATAGAACAGATACTTGACCCCACAGCTAAAAATTTCATTGCATATCTTACCTGAAAAAATGCACTTGAACTTTCAGACCGAAGAAAATGCACAATCCTTTTCACACAGTACTGTTCATAACAGCGACACACTGACAGAACCTAAGTGTAGTAAGCTGCAGAATCGAAAAATAATTTGTGACATCATAGAAGTTGAAACAATTTGGATACTGTATATGGACTTCCCAATCATAATGCTGATTTAAATAGGCACAGCACAGAAGAATGTATGTGCTTTCATTCAATATACATAAGATAAAAACCCCACAAAACTAAACATTGTGGTCCAGGATAATATGTGTGTCTGTGTGTGTGTGTGAAGTCTGAAAATAGAAATGAGAGAATAATTATAATATTCTAGAAAAGAGAGGGGATGAAATCAGGGTAGGAAAGAGGACTTCTAGAATATATTTTATATTCAGGCCTTGGTATATGAGTGTTGCTTAATCACTCTTTCCTCAATGCTATGCATATGCTTTATACTATCTTATTATGGAATTTCACACTAAAATATTCAATTTAAGCTTAGCATAGTGGCCAATGCTTCTAATCCCAGCACTCAAAGGCTAGAGGAGGAGAATCATAGTGAGACCAGCTTGAACTATACAAGACTTCCCCTCTAAACAAAAAACAGAAAAGAAAAAATATATAAGCATATAACTTAGAACAATTTAATCCTTTAAGAACAAATTGTGCTGGTCAAATATTCTTGGTGGTGTGGTCTTCCACTGGAAATTGACTGACCCAGCAGGGGCTGCATTCTCAGAGAAAATGGTCTCTCCCCTTCCAATAGCTTCACAACTAAGGGTGGGATTGTGTATCCAGCCTCTCTGTGCAGGGAGTCTGTCTGGCTTGGAGTTGCACAGGTTGCTATACTCATCATAGCAACTGCTGTGTTTTCATAGGTGCAGCTGTCCTGCTGTGTTCAGAGATCATGCTTCGTGTAGTTTCATCCACCTTTGCCTCTTACCTTACCTATGTCATCTACCTTCTCTTCCATGATCCCTGAGGTTTGAGAGGGTGACAAGCATTCTGCAGCCTATTATGCCATGTGTCTTAAGCAGCTGTGGGTCATTGCATTCTTCTCTCTCTGCTGCAAACAGAATTTTCTCAGATGGCAGTTAAGAGATACATTGATTTATGTGCATTATAGTACACTATGAAGAGCTGGCAGTTTAATACTACATCTTATTTATTTAGTGTGTGTATATGCTTGTGTGTACTTGCCAAGTGAGCACATGGAAGTCAGAGGACAGCTTACGGGAGTTGGTTTTCTCCCTCGACTGTGCGCATTCTGGGTACAAATTCAGGCCATCATGCTTGGCTGTAAGCACCTTTACTTACTGAGCCATCTCGCTGCCCCCAGTATTACCTCTTATTTTAAAAGACTTATTTAGTTTAATTTTCCATGCCTGGGTATTTTTTCAGGCAAAAATGTCTGCGTTACATGAGTGCGCACTGAACCAAGAGGTCAGAAAAGAGCATCAGACTCTCCGGAACTGGAATTACAGTCAGGTGTGCGTCACCAAGCTAGTGCTATAAACCCAGCCTGAGTCTGCTGCAAGAGCAATAAGAACTCTTAACTGCTGAACCATCCCTCCAATCCTCCTCTCCAAGCCAGGCTTGATGTTTATGATTGCTTCACCCTCACTCATGCTGGGATTCAAACATAATTCTTTCAAACTAACTCATTCAAATGTAACATCAATTTGTGTAATGTTTATTTGTATAAGGCTTGAATTTTTGCTAGTTGAGCAGTGTAGTTTTGTAGTATTCCTCTTACATACACAGTCCTGTTCCAGTTAGCTGCCATGACTTTAGTCTCCTTTTCATATGGAATAGTTTTGCTGCCTTTGGTCTTTCATAGACAATGAGGGTTTTGAAGATGATAAGTGAGTTGTCACACAGAATATTCCTCCAGGCCTCCTGGCATGCAATGTGGTTTATATATAATCTTTTTCTTAACACCAACAAAGAAAGAGGAAAAATGATGAGAAGAGAGAGAGAGAGAGAGAGAGAGAGAGAGAGAGAAACTCCAAATGTGCTCTTGGTGTCTTAGGGTTTCCATTTCTGTGATAAACCCCATGAAAAGAAGTACCTTGGAGAAGAAAGAGTTTATTTCTGCTGGCTGGAGTGCACCCAGAAAGTGTCCCAAAGCATGCATGCCTTTCATGATGCAATCAGAAACAGACAGACTGGGCAAGCCTTACAAGGACACAACATCTCTCTTTTGGCAGGTACATTCTCCAAAAATGGCCCCAGTTGTGGCTACTGTATAACCTGTCACTCATCCATATGAGGAGCCCAATCCCTCTCCCTTGACTTTGAACAAACTCGAGTCTGTGTGCACAAGTAAACTGCGCCAGAAGTAATCCTGAGAGACTGTGGAGACTGGATGAGAAACAGCTCTCAGCTTCAGCCTCCTTCACTTGGGACTCATGCTTCGAGAAAGTCCAAGAAGACCAAGAAAAGAAAGCAAGAATCGCTGTAGTAGCCAGGACTGACCCTGTAGTGAGTCCCAATCTCCAGCCAGTTAGCTCTGTGGAGAAGAGATGGCATTTCTCCGAGTTCTGCCCAAGCTGTTTGTTGGCAGTCGCGTTTGCCTTCAGTCTTAAACTCTTGGGTGTAATGTCTTGCTACATAGCTTCAGGTCACCAAGATGATGTCTAATATATAAGTGTCACATGAGCAAGAGACAACAAACTAGGAGTGAGGCGCTCAAGACATTTCCAATAACAAGCAGCCTGTTCAAGGGGTCCATAAGGGAAGGAGACAGATGTGAGTGACACCCCTAGGCCATATCAACGAGAACAGAAGTCACACCTGAAGGGCTCTTGCTTAAATGCCATCATTCCAGAATCACAGCTGGCTATGGAGACTGCTTTTATACTTGATGCTAAATGTGATGTTTCTTGTCACAGCCATTGTCTTGTGTTTGTTCTGCTTCTTAGATTTTAGTCTCAGTCTCCCAGGCCACTCTCTGTCCTTGAAACCTGGGCTCAAAAATGCAACACACTTAGCAGCAGCTTCCATGATGTCAAGCAAAAATTGACAAAAGTAGTCATCACCATCATGTCCAATATCAACCCAACTGCTCAAAGCCTAACTCCCGAGTCTGTCTCAGGAATGAAATGTTATCATTTGTTAGATTTACCAAATGAAGATTGGACTTTTTCACCATTGATTGACAGTGGCCCTTGATTACCATGGAAAGAGCTCTCAATCTCCTTTAAAATTTATTAGCAACTCTTTCTTTTCCTCAAGTACATCTAGGGAATAGTTTGAAGAGTTAATTGCAATTGATAAGCTGTAATTAGGAGCTTATGCTTTCCCTAGAGTTTGCAGCCAATAGCTACAGAATCTTATTAGGGAATTTAATTAATGGATTTCCATTTCCATTTTTACTTATTGGGAGAGAAACCAGAACAGTGATGAAAAGCTTTCCACAGAAATTAAAAAAAGTTAGGTAAATTATCATTTTTAAAGCCTCATTATAAAAAGAAAATACGTTTAGTGAACTCTCATTCAGATAAATATAGAAAGATGTTCCTCAGCTCATTTTTAATTATTATCGCTATGTTTAAGAGAAAGCAATTCCTAAAATCAATATTATAGCGTCTCACAAAACATGGATCTGGAAAAAACATAATCTTAATGATATGGGAAACATGGGACAAAGATTATTTTGGCTAAAAGACAACTTGAAAGACAGTGATATTAATACCTGCTTACTCAAAATAGGTGATATTTAATAGAATACTCTTTATATTAGTGCTACTCAAGTGTATTTCCTCCAATTTTTAAAAAATGGTTAAAATGTCCCAAATGCTTATGTGGCAAGTATGTTACTGGCGAAGGCATCTCTCCAGTATTCACTTCTACTTTTATGCCATATATTTACATGACTTTATGCAGCTGTATGAGACCTAGGAACCATAAATGATTGAAACTATGGCATCAGGCTTTCTGAGAGTGGTTTAGTACACTTTATAAAATTCTTTCCAGCTGTATCCATTCTTCTGTAAATGATACAACTTTGTTCATCTTTATGGATGAAAGAAATCCCATGTGTGTATGCATCATATTTCTGTTGTCCATTCCTCTGTGGTTAGAAACACAGGATGGTTCTATTACTAATCTATTGTGAAGTCTCTCTGTGCTATGCTTCCTGGGACTCTTCCAGGTAAATGCCTAGGAATGCTGTAGGTAGGTCATAGGTCAGGTTTACTTTAGCTTATGGAGAAAACATGACACTAGTTTCCACAGTGGCTTCACAGTCTGTTTGCCCCAGCTAGAAGAGTTCACTTCTGTCCGTGTCTTCATGAGCATTTGCTGTCATTTGCATTCTTAATGCGTGCTATTCTGGCAGAGGTGAGACAGAACCCCAGGGTAGTCTTAACTTGTGTATTTCTCTGATGGTCATGAGGCTGAACACTTTTTCATGCTGATTGCCAACTTATAAGTCATCATTTGAGAACAGTATGTTATTTCATCAGTTCATCGATTGGTGGGATCATTTGATTTCTCATTTCTGTAGTTCGTTGTATATTTTATTAGTCCTCTGTTACATGTGTAGTTAGAAATGTTTTTCTCCCATTCTGTAGACTGTCTCTTTACTCATTCACTGTTTCCTTTCTGATGCAGAAGTTCTTATTTTCATGAGGTCCCATTTATTAATTGTTGGCATGATTTCTCCAGTGAGTAAAATCTGATTCACAAAGCCCTTGCCTATGACTGTATCTTATTTTCTTTTCCTATTTTTTCTAAGAGTTTTACAGTTTCATATTTTTTTCTGGTTTTTCGAGACAGGGTTTCTCTGTGTAGGAGCCCTGTCTGTCCTGGAATTTGCTTTGTAGATCAGTCTGGCCTCAAGAGTTCAGATCTTGTATTAAGGATTTTGATCCATTGACAATTGAGTTTTGTCCCAGTAGATAGGGGTTTAGGGATCTAGATTAATTTTCCTCTATGAAAATATCCAGTTTTCTCAGACTCAGTTCTTTCTATCTTTTCACCAATGTATAGTTTTGGCATCTTTGTAGAAAATCAGCTGGCTTTAGCTGTGTAGATTTATATCTAGGTCTTTGATTTCATATAATTGACCTACATATTTGTTTTTGTGCCTGCAACATGCTATCTTTGTTACCATGACTTTGTAATATAACTTGAGATCAGGTATGGGGAGACTACTTCCAGCTTTTCATGTGTGTTTATGTATGGGGGGGGCACTCCTTGGATCGCTTTGGATTAGATCTATTCTGCTTCCATATTAATTTTATGATTTTTTATAATTACATGGAGATGACATTGAAGTTTTGATTGAATATGTAGATTGCTTATGCTTTAGTCTAGCAACTTTAACAATATTAATTTTTCCAAGCCATAAACATTGGAGTTCTTTTCATTGTTTTATTTAGTGTCTTAAAGATTTAGCACAGAATTCCTTTAGGTCCTTGGTTATTTTCCAAGAATATCCTATTTAATTGATTAAATGCATCCTATCCTTAATGATTTCATCCACACTATAATAACTATAATATATATTCAGATGATTCTCATATGATGCCCTCTTATCTCCCTTTCACACCCGTCATCCCTTCCCCACTCTAAAGGTTGCTTTCCAAAATTCATGTCTCTTTCTTTTGTATTTTGACGACGGATTTTAGCAAATGCTGTCTGCGTCATTATGGGTTTGGAACTACCCAATGGAGCCTGATGGTCTTACCTTGGGTGCATAACTGAAGATAATGGTACCAGCAGCCAGTAGCTCATCAGGGAGATTTAGGGCCTCCTGATACCCTTCTCCACCCATGGGTGACTGCCAACAAGCCCAGTCTTGTAGGGCTCAGTACAGGTAACCAGAGCAACTGAGAGAGCATGCTTGCTGAAGGTAACATTTCACAGTCCTTCTGTCTCCCAGCGCCTACACTCTTCCTGCTCCCTCTTTATGATTTTTCCTGTGTCTAAGGGGAAGATGTGCAAATGCCCTTTTTAGGTCGGAGCACTCAATGTCACTCACTCTCAGCACTTCAAGCAGTCTTGAGTCTTTACAGTTACTGTCGTTGGCTGTCCTGGCTGGACGCTTCTTTTGAGGCAACTTCAAATGGAACTGTTTGCCTGATTTCTTTCTCAGTTATTGATACAAAGGAACCTTATTTTTGTATGTAGGTTTTGTATCCTGATGCTTTCCTGAAAGTAATTTCCAGATCTAAAAGTTTTCTGACAGAAGTTGTAGGGTTTCTTGTGTATGAAATCATACCCCCTGCAAATAAGGATATTATGACTTCTTCCTTTCCTATTTATATCCATTTTATTTCCTTCTCTTATTTTATAGATATGACTTCAAACCTTGTATTAAATATGAGTGGAAAAAATGGACACTCTCGTCTTATTTCTGATTATAGTAAATGCACTTTTAGTTTTATTACAATGGTGATTATAGGTTTGTCACATACAATATTTGTAAAGTTAAGGGACAAAAGGAGAGAGAAGATGAGCAGGACATGACAGGCCCAGCTCACTAAATAGGCATTGGGTATTCAGAAAAGGAAGAACAAACAGGAACGGGAGAGAGATCATTGGGGTAAGGAGTGTGAATGCCGTCTCATCTGCTTTCTGATTCCAGACTCAGCTCTCCAAGTGTCTCTTCCAAAGTTTCCAGATATCTGTCCCATTCCTGGGTGGTCCTTTGTAAGTTGAGCTACAGATGCTGGTCACACTACTGGAAAGTGATGCAGTGGCACAGTTGTGAATGCTGTTCTCACCTCTGTGTGGTCCTTTGAGGGGTAGGCTCACAGATGCTGAGTCCATCAGTAGGTAAACCTCTGCAAGGTGACCGCAGATGCTGGTAACACCTCTCGTGGTCCTTCAAATTCTGTTGTGAATGCTGACCCTACCCTGGGTGGTCCTTCCTAATACCGAGGATACTGCTTAGTACCCGTGTCTATGTTCTCCTGAGGTCTCTGCTCCTGACCTTTGCTGAATACTGTTGTCATCAATACTATAGTGACAGAGACATAGAGGCAGTTAATAAATATTTGCTGGATGAAAAAGTAGAAAAAAAGGATGGCCATAGTTTCTTCAGTTAAGTTCAAAGAGTAAAGCTCTTCAATGCTATAAGGCTGTCCTTAGTTTTATTTAATTGGTGTAATTGTTGGGTCAATCATTCTATGATATTGCATTGCAAAAATAACAATAAAGTTGACTAAATAAAACCGAGCTTTCTGTTTGTTTATGTGTATCACATCACACACAATAACTTATGTGAGTTTCTCCTTTTAAAACAGTAATAGGGTATCTATAAATTGAAATAAATCTGCATCCACTGAGCATATATATATGGGGCCACCTATCTCTCAGTGATAGTTTCTCCTTCCATTCAGTTTAATTTGGAACCAGAAAAAAGACAGCCACAAAGAGAATGGAGGGGAGCTTTCACTCCTTTTGTGAACATTATTTCCCAGGGGCCACTGGGTTCATACAGAAACCTTACACTGAAAACATCTTTCTGTCTCTATGCCAAAAAGTGAGCCAGATAAAACTTTTCCAAGCTGTGCTGAGGCAGTTTCCGGTTTCCTTCTCAGGGCCAGACAGTCTGAGGGTCTCTAATTTGCTAGACTTCAGTGAGGCTGCTTTAAGCTACTTATTACAGCCCTTCCTTACTTCTTCTCTGAAAACAAGCAAATCAGATCATTTCCTTGCCTGATAAAGACAGATGCCAATGCTAATTACCACTTCAAATGAAAAAGGTGGAAGGAAATGGTTTTAATTAAGATTTTTGAAGATATGCATAATTATTATATTTTTGATTGAGGCATCTGGAATAATATTGAATGCCTTCACAATCAGTAGTTGTCACAATTTATATTAACATGCCAAGGTAAAAGTGTAATACTGCGCTAGACAATACGTATTGAATGATGACAATAAGGAAGACACTTTCATTAACTGTCACACTGGAATCTGCAACAAACTACTTCCTGACATAAGAGAAGTGCTATACATGAACTGAACCAGCTTAAAGGACCAAATTGCTAAATACCCTAATGCTCCAAAATGTTTAAAATACCCAATTTCATTTTTTATGGACGTTTCCAGTCTTCAAGAGACCCTGTTTGTCATGATTCAAGATGCTAAGCTCTTCTTGGGTTAGAAGCAGAGTGTGCTGGCTGTGAGAAGTCTAACCAGGCTTATAATAAGAGATAGGAAGGCTTATAATTTGTTGCAGGCCTAGGTAGACTACCCATAGCAGAGAGCTCTGTATTGATTAAGAAACTTGCTTTGTTGAATATGGTGAAAGAGTGACCTAGGATAAAACCCAATGCCAACTTCAGGCCTCTACCTGCACATGTATACTCATTCACTCACACACCCACCATATGTGCAAACTTGCACACACACACAAACATATGCTCACATGCATACACACATACACACATGCATAACACATATATCAAAAACACAAAAATACAAAAACCACAATCTATTGGATGTAGACAGATATGGATTCTTTCTGATCCACTGAGAAAGGATGTAGCTAGTTTTCAGATTTTAATTAAAAATCACATTTTTGTTATTCATGCATCTATCTAATGGATAAATAAGTTGCTTTCATGTTTTCTCAATTATGAGTAATGTTGAAATAAACATGGGTTTGCACGTGTCTCTAAAGAATCCCGATAGGTCAAATTAGTAGTTCTAATTTTATGTTCTTATCATTCTTTATAGAGATTATACAAATTTATATCCTCCAAAACAGTTCACAAAGGTTCCCTCTTCATATCCTCATTAACATTTATTACCATTTTTATGTAGTAGCCATCTAACCAGATGTGAAATAATAGCTCATTGTGGTTTGGACATGAATTTATTTGATGTTTAGCAATATTGAGATTATCAAAAAGAGATACATCGATTCCCTTGCGTATTTAAAAATTAAGTTCTTACCTATCTGCTATCAAGTAGTAGGATTTACTTATTTTTTTATGTTAACTCTTTATCAGATGTTTTATAAGATTTTATCCCATAATATTAGTTACTTCTTTATGAACTTTCTTTTTCTTGAGTATTTTTTACATGAGGACATTGTGTTTGCCTCATTTCCACCCACTTGAACTCCTCCCGTTCCCTGATAACCAACTTCTTTCAAGTTTATGACCTTGTCTTCTATATTTATTTTTGTTGCACACATGCATACATACACACACAAACACACACATACACCTGGGTCCAATTAGTGTTATCCTTATTTGTACATACTTAGGGCTGACCACTTAGAGTTAGGGTCTTGACCTTGAACTAAAACAAAACATCCCGCTAAACCAAAATAAATAATCAACTAGCCAACCAGATAAACAGACAACATTGGTTCACTCTTCATTAGTAAACATTGACTGCTTATCGTTTTTCATCTAGGGGCAAGCCTTGTGAATTTTCCTTCATCAGTGTTGGTGTATCAACTGGTAAGGTCTTTGCACATCTTGTGTAGGCAGCCTGTTGAGAGTTTATGGGTGCAACATCCCTGTCCTGTCTAGAAGAAACTAACACACAGCAGTTGTCTTGGATCTCAGGCTCTTAACAATCTTTTTGCCCTTCTTCCAAGATTTTCTTTGAGCCTGAAGTATAGGGGTGATATTTTAGAAGTTTCATCTGAGGTTTGTCATTTATTGTCTGCATTTTGATCAGCTGTAGACTTCTTTCCTAGTCTCCATCTGCTGCAAAAGAGAAGCTTCCTTGATGAAATGTGAGAGCTGCATCTATGTAATATATAAGGTTGGTGTCTTAATCAGGGTTACTATTGCTGTGATAAAAGGACAAGACCAAAAGCAAGTTGGGGAGGTGTTGGGGTCCAGCCTCAATGGTGTTCAGACCTTCCAGGGTAGAGGCACGAGGATAAGAATTAGTAAGCAAAAGGAACAGAGATATGAGAGACAGAAATAATAAAAGACAGAAAGAAATAAAAGACAGAAACACAGAACAGTACCAGCAGGGAAATGTAGTGAATACTGAAATCGCCTGCTTTTATTTTCCACATGCTTATCTAGTCTACTCCAAAAGGGGAGGGGGCGGCAACAGATTTCATCAAAATGATATAAGGAATAACAGAACATCCTCAGTTAAGCACTCTGTTGTTTGGACAGGGAATATAATGATCACACCCTTAGAACAAGTATCTTGCAAGCAGCCACTCCCTGGAACCTCCTGCCAATCTCCTGTGAAGGAGCAGGAATAGACTTGAATTCTCTGACCTTTGGTCAAGATGGAGTGAATTCACCTCTATAGTGAAAATACTAATTAACCACATCCTAGGTCAGGATCTCTTTGTCAACAACTTTGAAAGAGCAAGAGTAAGTTCAAATTCTCTGACCTTTAGTTAAGGTGGGCTAGACTCACATCTGTGGGCCCAGGCAGGGAGGAAAGGGTTTACTTGACTTACACTTCCACATCATTGTCTGTCATTGAAGGAACTCAGGGCAGGAACTCAAACAGGGTAGATACCTGGAGGAAGGGGCTGATACAGAGGCCGTGGAAGAGAGTTGCTTACCTGCCCATGACTTACTAAGCCTGCTTTCTTACAGAACCCAGGACCATCAGCCTAGTGATGGTCCCACCCACAATGGGCTAGGCTTTCTCCCCCTAATTCCTAATTATGAAAATGCTCTTCTAGACTTGTCCACAGACCAATCTTATGAAAGCATTTTCTCAATTGAGGCTCCTTCCTCTCCAGTGACTCTAGTTTGTGTCAAGTAGACATAAAACTCGCCAGCACAGTAAATATTTCACAGGCAGTTGAAAACGTTAGTAAAATGGCAGCAGTAGGTTCTCTTTGGGGACCCATGACTTCTCTAGCCATGGATTCTTGGTTTACAGTTAAGAGTCATCACTTTCCTCCAATTGAGGATACTTCAATTCTAAATAGAGAGTTGTTGATTAACCCCAAGATACAAATCCCACTATCACACCATTGAAGATAATTTGCCTTGCAGGCTCTGTCATTGTTATCATCTAATCTTTATTATTGGGTAGGGCTTTGCTAACTTTCTACTCCTTTGTCAGTTTGCATAAAACTTCCTGACTCCCTGTCAGGGAGAGGGCTTCCAAGTCAATACCAGTTTGATTTCTCCAAGTCCTGTGACTGAATTGTGTGGTGTCTTCAACAATAGGGTCTTATTTCGATGTTCTGACACAGTTTTCTCTTCATTTGGTTGATTGTTTCCTTTCATCCTTTCACATGTAGAAACTGTTCCGATATTATTTTCTGAAGAAACCATCCCTTGCCAATCGTATGTGTGTGCACACACGTGTGTGCATGTGTTTGTGCATGTGTGTGTGTGTGTGTTTTCATTGCAGTTCATCAAAAATGACTGGTGTTGTAGAGCCTTTGTATTCATCAGATTAGCTATGTTTATATATAAGAAGATATCCTGATCTGACCTGAAAGGAGTTGGTATTCTGTCATAGAAAGAGGAATAGGAAGGGTCACTGGACTTACCTGAGATTCTAGCAGTTCAACCCAGTCATTTGTATACAATTATACACAAAATGCATGTGGCCTTAGGGCCTCAGGAGGTGCTAAAGTATATAGGTGGGGGAATGCTGAGTAGGAGGCTTCAGCTCTATGGCTGGGTGATGACATTTCAGGTATAGCTGCTTTGGGGTCACCTATGCTCCTCTAAGCAACCCTTCACCCATGGTCTCTGAATAAGTACAATGAGCTTATGGTTCTCCAGGCTGAATTTTCAATCCATACTTTGTTTTATTCTTCAATTTTTATAATGTGAATGTAAGCACTTTATATCACCACAGGGAAGAAATAGGTTTGTATGTGCATGGGTTTATTTTTGGGTCCTCTACAATGTTTCTGTAGGTCTGTACATTTGCTTTCATGCGAAGATCATATTCTTTGGTTACACTAATTTTTACAATGTACTTTAAATTAAGAAAGATGATGCAGTTTTTTTCTTGTTCAAGATTATTTTGACTATCAACTGTCATCCCTAGTTTCCTAAAATAATATTGTAGGATTGTTTGTCCTAAGTTTCTAGAGTTATTGGAATTTGAATAAAAATTTCCTTAAATCTGTAGATAGCTTTTTGAAATAAAAGAAAATTTAAATATTAATTCATCTAATGCATAAAAATTGTATGAAAATTTTATTTAAAAGGGAACACAAACAAAAATACTCTCAGAGTAGTTATCGTTGTGTTCTGTGGACCACATTGCTGATTGTTCAAACTGCTCCACCATGCTTGGCATTGCTTATTCTGCCACAGTAGGAGCTGAACTGTCTCCTCTGTGAGCTGCTCTTCCTTGTTCTTAGTTATTGGGCCTTTCCCAGGCTGGGTATGCAGTGTAGGCAGGCTGAACTCAAAGAAGATCGGAACGACAGTGATCAAACCAGAAAAGTATGGAAGAATCTCTGCGATGCTAATATTGGTTTGTTGTCTCTGGAGGCATATTTTGTTTGGAATATCTGTGCTTTACCTGAATTTGCTATTTCAATAAACAGACAGTCGAAAAAACCTTTAAGTTTCTTAATAGAATCAAGGGAGAAAACACTCAGAGTCATGGATTCTTATACCAGCAATGTTTCTCCAAAATGATTGTGAAAGAAAGTGCTGCTATCTAGGGGTCTTGTCTTGTGTGGGTTGACTTTCTCTTCCAGTTAAGGATTGAACAGGCAGGAAAAAAAAAACTTAATCACAACAGGCAGCAACAAGTAACAAGTTTTGTTAAAGGTGAAGAAACACACACACATGCATGCATGCATACATGCACACACACCAGAGAGAGAAAGAGAGAGAGAGAGAGAGAGAGAGAGAGAGAGAGAGAGAGAGAGTATAATCAGAGTAAAAAGGGACAAGTCCATTTTCCCCTATATGTCTGGGGATTTTATGTTTGTGGTGGCCTAGGATGGGTCCCCTCTTCCTCATTTTTGGTTGATAAGCTTTAAAACAGAAGGAAGTAGATCTCACAGATTTAGGTAAACAGGACCTGTAACCTTGAACATATCTGACCAACTTGGACTAGTCAGCAGGGAGGGAATGACAGTGATGGGAGAAGAAATCTTCCAGGTTTCATCTTGGGTCAGAAGAGCAAGTGCATACAAACTCACAGTGAGTAAGCAAAACTGGCTAAGACAACCTTCAGTGGACCAAAAGCATGCTTTTAGCCAATCACAACACACCAGCCGCGACCACCAGTTTCAAAAGGACCAACCAGAAATGTTCCTGCGGCAGCTTAATTTCCCTAACTCTATAAAAACCTCCAACCTGTTTTCAATAAGGAGCTTCTGTATTGGAATCTTCTGGAGTCTGTACCATTGACTTCGCGTTCCCTGCCCCCTCCCATGGGGACTGTGCACAGGCAGCAGCAACAAACCAGCGAACACTACAGGTAAGGAAAAAGCCTAAAGTTTGTCATCCCTTTCCCTATCTGTCTGACTTCCAGGGATCTGTCTAGCTCTTAGTTCCTTGAAAATTCTCCACCCCAAACACAGAACCTCCAGACAGGAGATCAACTCTATCCTTAGAAGGGGCTAAAATGGGTGCATCTCAACATCTCACAGTAAGATTTCCCTAGTCCCTCTTATTGTAGTGACATGCCCAATAATGTTGCAATAATAATTCACCACAGTAGGACAATCATCCACAGGGGGAGGTACACTCAGTGAATACAAGCATCTATCCTTCTGGCGGTTAATATTTTCATCATTAGAAAGTAGTTATTTGCTTTCTGTATTCGGCTGAAGGTAATGGATTTTGTTTTTTTCAGATTCTGAGAATAATCTACTCTCAAAGTCACCTCATTCTAAATCCTATTTCAGTCTGCTTAATGTGTTTGTCCTCACATGTCCCGGAGAGGACACAGACCTCGCTGCTCATCTGGTACGGAGGAGTGGTCTGAATGTTAGATAGTAACCCACTATTGGAGTTATTGCAGAAGATCAAGTATTTCATTGAAACCATGCTAGAAAGTAGAAAAGTTTAATTAGACAGCGTTGCAGGGGTTCATCTAGTATTTGTTCAAAGACTGTCTTAGAGCATTTTAAATGTAATTCCCCAATCTAACAGCGGAGAGAAAAAGCAGCAAGATAAATCATAATTATTCATCAAATCACTCAAGAAGGGGCCATAGCTGATGCAAAGGACAGATAATCTGCAGGTCTCATCTTAACAACAGGCTGCTGAGAATGGTAGAGAATTGGCAGTGTCCCCTGTCTTACTGGATAGCTAGTGGCAACCCCCCATGTTTCCTTCCATTCCCTCTTAACACTATTTTTTTTAGTGTAGCTAATTTATATAATATACAAATAATTATATGGTATTAGATATGATATTGATATATTATAGATAGATACAACTAACTCATCACTATTTTCTATATATTCAGTGGTCTTGTAAGCATAGAAGAAAACATTATACTACATAGAAAAGCTGTTTAATCAATTTAGTAAGTTCAAAAATCTTAAAAGACAATCTTTATAGGGACAGTGTTATAATTCCTAATTTTCAAAGCTCCTTTCTTCAACAGATCAAATCTAAGTGGTCTTGTCCTTTGAGAGTTGAGATAAAACCCTCAGAAAATACGGGTGGTAGCCAGGTGGTGGCAGCACACTGCTTTAATCACAGCACCCAGGAAGAAGAGGCAGGCAGATCTTTGTGAGTTCGAGGCCAGCCTGGTCTACAAGAGCTAGTTCCAGGACAGTTAGGACTGTTACACAGAGAAACCCTGTCTCTCAAAAATAGAGGTGGTAAGTCTGATCTTTTTAACATTTTCAGTTTTGTGAGGAGTGTAGAATGGGAGATAAGTTCCATAAGCCAAGACTTTCCTCTCTCCTTATGTTGCCTCTGCCTTCAATGGATGAGAATGTAGGAAGTGCTGAGGTACCACAGTGCTAGGGTTCTGAACTGTATCCCTGGCACAGATGAGGGATGCTGCAGACCTTCTGGAAACCCTGTCTCTCTCTTTGCTCCCTGACTGTCATAGCATCAGAGTGACAGAAGAGGAACCTGGGTGGACAGGGGAGTCTGTAGCAGTGCCCTTTATTTGCTATTTTTGAGAGACAGGGTTTCTCTGTGTAACAGTCCTAACTGTCCTGGAACTAGCTCTTGTAGACCAGGCTGGCCTCGAACTCACAAAGATCTGCCTGCCTCTTCTTCCTGGGTGCTGTGATTAAAGCAGTGTGTCTGAACAGATTACCCAAGCACCCTGCTGAAGAGATGGGAAGTGCCAGGAGACTTAGGGTACCAGCAGGATGAAGATGCTCCAAGGAAATGCATCTTTATAAAGGCTCAGGTGGCTGTGATGCAGGCATCAGGAATAAGTTCCTGAACACGACACGAGAGACCCACGAGATTGGTTGCACCATAGTAATTATCACAAGAGGTTGCAGTTTAAAAAGAAAAAAAAACATAGAGATCAGGAAAGCCCCAGATGATACCCACAGCAGGACCACATAAGATGCCCGATAGATCACCTAAGAAGGAAAAAAAAGGGAAGGTCAGCACCGCGCAAGATGGAGACCTTACCTAAAATGTACCATTTCTACTAGTCCCAGAAGGAAATTGAACACCGAATAATCTTATTACTTAACCAAAAGGAGATTGGTTAAATCCTAAGAGACAGAAACTTTAATTAGGAAGCTAATTAGCGAGTTTCTCTGGTACTTCGTGAGACTGGAGGCTTATAGAAAATTAACTACATCTTCATATGCTTAAGTATAGAGGCTGAGTTATTTGTACCCCTGGTGCACTGGCTGAGTAAACACACCTGCAGCTCCTAGGAAAGTGCTATGTTCGTAAACGGCATGGAGGTAGTTAAGGACCTGAGTGGGTGGGTGCAGTCTATCTACTCATCCCTGTTTTGTCCACGGACACAGGGATCTTTCTGTTCTTTTAGATTATGCCCTGGAGATGTTCTCTTCTCTCCTCGTACTTAATAATCTGTCTCTGAAACTCTTCCTCCCCCTCACAGTGGCTAAATTAACAAGGAAATGTAGGTTTTGTAAGTGTTGGTATCGTGGCTCAGCAAGGATATCTACGTTCTAGTTTTGTTCCATTGTACTTGTTGTCACTGGTAGTGTTTTGAACCTGTTGCAATTCTAATAGTTACATGATGATGTAATATCCTGAAGAAGTGGTACCAATTTGTCCCGTGTTTCCTACGAGCTCTCAGGTTTTCCTGAGGTCATTTGCAAAACTTTTTCTCTGATCTGTTCTTAGCCATGCATTGATAAGAGGAAGGAATTCTAAAAGACAAACTAATTATTTTATTCAATAAAAGTGGTATCTGTACCGATACTTTATGTTTTAACAAATAAAGTTTGCCTCACAATCAGAGTGCAGAGCTAAGCCACTAGAGGCCAGGCAGTAGTGACACACACCTTTAATCCCAGGACACGGAAGACAGAGGCAGATGGATCTCTGTGAGTTCAAGGCCATCCTGGGCAACACTAGAATGATCCAGTCTCAAAGAGAAACAGAGCCAGGTGGTGTTGGTTCATACCTTTAATCCCAAATATGAACACGGGAGTCACATGTCCTTATATGTTACTTGGTCTTTTTCCTTTTTGTTTTGTATATTTAATATTTGATTATTATGTGCCAAGGGACTTGATTTTTCTGGCCCAACTTATTTGGTGTTCTGTATACATTTTGTACCTTGATAGGAATCTCCTTCTTTAGGTTAGGGGAATCTTCTATGACTTTGTTGAAAATATTTTCTTTGCCTTTGACCTATGTTTCTTCTCCTTTCTTTATTCCTAACCTTAGATTTTGTCTTTTCATAGTGTCCTACATTTCCTGTATGTTCTGTGTCAGGAGTTTTTTAGATTTAAGATTTGCTTTGACTAACGTATCCATTTCTTCTATCATGTCTTCAGTGCCTAAAATTCTCTCTTGCCTCTCTTGTGTTCTGTTGGTGAAGCTTCCCTTTGTGGTTCCTGTACATGTTCCTAAAATTTTCATTTCTAAATTTCCTTTAGTTTTCATTTTCTTTACTGATTCTGCTTCCATTTTCAGGAAGGAAGGTTGGAAGAGAAGTTCTGCATTATCGTTGATTCACTGGATTTGGTAGCAGAGAGGAAGGGATGGTTGCAGCTGATGAACTGCTACAGAGCTGGGAATGAGACTGGAGGATATGGAGGGAAAGGTGAAGATCTGCAGTTAGCCTACCTGCTTCCCTGGCCAGAGGGGCCTGTGGGTTCCCAGAAAATGCCTCTGGACAAAGCAACGAGTGAGGGGTAGAAGTTAGGAGGGGAAGATCTGTGTGATGGACTGGAGATGAGGCCAGGGGAAAAGGGAGGCTGAAGAAGATAGTCTACTGCAGAGCTGGGAATAAGACTGGGTCATTTGATTTGGAGGAGACGAGAGAGAGGTAAGATCTGCAGTTAGACTACCTGCTTCCCTGGCTGGAGTGACCTGCGGGGTTCTCAGGGCTATTTATACCCTTTATAGCTCATTCTGTCATCACAAAGTTCCAATATAATCACTGATAAGTAACTATCATTTTAATTCTAATGAATAGGTCTGCAATGTTATCCCTCTATCCCCAGGTTCTTCTGTGATCCTTAGTGGTTAGTACACTGTGCTGTATACCTCTGGGTTCTGCATTCACAGTAGATTCAATCAACCCAAAGTAAAAACTATGCTGTTTTGCTCAAGGGAAATATTGTCAAACTGACTTCTGAACCCTCATATTTATACCCGTAGATCGATGCTGCTCTCAGTCTGCTTAAAGAAGCTTTTGTTTGCTATGATGGTGATTCATGCAGACTCACGACTAGTCAAAATGCTGAGAATAAACACCTGCTGAGTCTTCAGCTCTTTTTTTTTATTAATTTTTTATTGAGAAAAAAAAATGTTTCCCCCTCCTCCCCGCCTAGCCATAAATAATGGTTATAATTGGTGAACCTAAAGAAGCTAAATAAGAAGGCGAACTCAAGGAAAAACATATAATTATCCTCTTGGCTATGGGAAGTAGACAAAATTGCCGGGGAGAAAATTTGGGATCTTGGGGGTGGGGTGGGATGGGATTATCGGGGGATGGGGAGAGAAAAGTGAGAAGGGGAGGATGAGGGAAACTTGGGGAAACAGGATGATTGGGATAAAGGAAGGTTGGATAGGGGAGCATGGAAGCACAATTCTTAGTTAAGGGAGCCACCTTAGGATTGGCAAGAGTCTTGAACCTAGAGTGGCTCCCAGGAGCCCAAGGCGAGGTCCCCAGTTAGTTCCTTGGGCAGCTGAGGATAGGGAACCTGAAATGACCCTATCCTATAGCAATGCTGACGAATATCTTGCATATCACCATAGAACCTTCATCTGGGGATGGATGGAGATAGTCACAGAGAGTCTTCAGCTCTTAATGAGAGAGCTATGCCACTCCCTTCAAGCTGCAGGAGACACCCTAGAAAATGGGGCAGATAGCATGTGAGAGTCAGAGCGTGAGAGGAGTTCATGCCAAGGGTGCCTTCTGGACATGACATGGCTGTTGCGTTCACGAACTCACAGCAACCAGGTACCTGCAAAAGACCCACACAAGACAGAACCAGCATCCTACCATGGATGGGAGATGGGAGCTCATGAGGCGCCACCCTTCCCTTGGGGACTATGGGCAATTAATGATGTCTGGAAGAGGGAGTATTATTTTCTTCAGTAGTGTGGACACTGATCAATAGGTTACACTCCAGTAAGTAACCTTCGGTCATGCTGATGTATGCACCAATAAGCCCAGTGGATCACTAAAAATAAGACACAAAAGTAGGGGTCGGGGACAAGTTGGGAAGAAGTTGTTCAGTGGGAGAGGGAGGGGGATGAGACAGGATAATGGAGGGTAATTTTATTACCTCCATTATAATGGAGGTAAATTTTATTATATACGTGTCTGAAATTTTCAAAGAATGAAAAAATAATTTTTCTCTCCCAACAACACACATTAATACTGAATATATATAGGCTTTTCTTGACATTATTCTCTGAACAATAAACTTTTTTTGCACAGCATTCACGTAGAAATAGGTATTATTGATAATCTAGAGATAATTTATATAGACAATGGGTATACATAGGATCTGTGCAAATACAATATTATTACACAAAAGAGACATGATTGTACTCACATTTTTCAGGAGGCTGAGCCACAATTATACATATACTAACTTATGATGAAGTACAAGTGGTGCTAAAACATATTTTTACTCTTAGAAATGTAAAGTTGGTATTTTACTAAAAGATTGTAAGTTGTAAAGCCTCTCCAAGAATAAAATAGCAGAATGTTTAATGCCACCACTACGAACACGCACAGACGTTTCCTACAATACACACACTTGTGTGTGTTTGTACACAATGACTAACAAAACACAAACCATTCTGTAAATCACTTTCATCACTTAAAACACAGAAACAGACATTCTCTTATGTGATTATTTCTCTAGAATATAAACTTTTTCCTTGATAACTCTTTACTGTCCTTAATCATCACAATGGAAGTATTACTAGATACTCCCTTTGTTGTTTGCAGATGAGAAAAATATGAGCCATGAAATTTTTATAACTCTGTTAAATGAAGACAGAAATTAATTAAAAGCCAATGTTGGGCTAGAGTCCAGATCACCTGCAGGCTCCTATTTCCCCATATAACAAGTAGATCTGACTTGTCTCCTCTTCTCAAATGTTTTGATCTTTTCTAAAACTTGAAACAGCATACACTAAAAATTCCTCACATTAGGCTCCAGTGTGAGCACATTAATACTAAATTTGGAGTCCCCAATAATACATCAGTGCTACATTAAGGAGAGGAACCAAAGCACTCGCCCTTGGTGTCATTTCACGAGTGACCCAAGATTTGAATTCTCTACTTAGCTATCCCTGTATCTTAGTTATTCATGTCTGCTATATTAGTTAAATCTTGGCCTACATGAGTGCTTTCATATGAATCTGTCTGTCCCTCTGTGTCTGAGTGTCCCTAACAAAGGGATTCCTCTCTCCAATACTGAACAGCAAAGAAAATATCAATGGGGAAGGAATGGCGGGTAATTTACAGAAGTCTTTGACAGAGTTTTAGAAGGGATGATGTTACTGGCTCTGACTGACCCCAACAGATAGCAAACAGGATTGTAAACATCATTGTTTGTCAAACAGTGTTCTTATGTTGTTCCCAACATTCATAGGTATTCATTTTATAAGATTGTTTTCAAACTATATTTTCTTTTTTCATCAAATGATTATCATGACACACATAAAGATATAAGCATTACTCATGTACCAGGACCATAGAAGGGTACATATCTTAGGATTATAGTTATGCATTAGCCTAGATTATAAAAATGGATTACATGGAAAATCTAAGGCAAACAAAATTGGATGTTAAATTGTTTTCTTAAAGGTGGGTTAGGCACACGAGCAAGGAACTCAGGACCACGAGGGGTGCACCCACACACTGAGACAATGGGGATGTTATATCGGGAACTCACCAAGGCCAGCTGGCCTGGGTCTGAAAAAGCCTGGGTTAAAACTGGTCTCGCTGAACATAGTGGACAATGAGGACTACTGAGACCTCAGGAACAATGGCAATGGGTTTTGATCCTACTGCACGTATTGGCTTTGTGGGAGCCTAGGCAGTTTGGATGCTCACCTTACTAGACCTGGATGGAGGTGGGTGGTCCCTGGACTTCCCACAGGACAGGGAACCCTGTTTGCTCTTTGGGCTGATGAGGGAGGGGAACTTGATTGGGGGAGGGGGAGGGAAAGGGGAGGCGGTGGTGGGGAAGAGACAGAAGTCTTTAATAAATAAATAAATAAAAATTAAGTTTTTTTTTTTTTCGAGACAGGGTTTCTCTGTAGCTTTGGAGCCTGTCCTGGCACTAGCTCTTGTAGACCAGGCTGGCCTCGAACTCCCAGAAATCCGCCTGCCTCTGCCTCCCGAGTGCTGGGATTAAAGGCGTGCGCCACCACCGCCCGGCAAATAAATAAAAATTAAAAAAAAAGAAAAAAAAAGGTGGGTTAGGCAAACAGGCTGAGTATACAGCAGGATAGCAGACTTAAGGGACCCCAAGGTATATTATTAACTCTGGCTGTCAGGCCTAGCAAAAAATTCAGTCTCTTAGAACGGAAAAGCCTTTTTTTTCATAGTGTATTGCCATAGGAGCCATGGGCCAGACTTCTCGCCGACCTAACAATATAATTTGAATAGATCCCTCAAAGTTCTCATCAATAGGAATCTGAAAGAAAATTCTTCTTCATACATCTGTCTTTAAGGGAGCATTTTGTCCCAATATATTAATCCTTTCCTAATCTCTCTAGGCTTACTGTAAATTCTGTTCACACACAGCCTCTCTCTGACAGATACTATGCAATTATCTTCTTTTTTCTAGCCCAGAACCATTCTGTTTCCTCAACAGACAAGACGTTCTGCCGTTGGTACGAAGACTCTTCCTGGGCCCCGTCTCATGAATGAGAAAGAAACTAAGCAGTGTAGCATTCTGGAATTTGTCCTAAAACTCAGATTTCATTTTCAAAAACTGCCAGCCACCTGGTGTAATGTAGTGCAGTATTCTTTTTGACAGAATATTTTCATATTACTGACATTGTTTCAGTGCAGATTTCTCAATGTAGCTAGCCACTTGGGTGGGAGCATAATCCCTCTAACAAATGAATACTAGGCATTGGTAAATGGTCAGGCATAAAGAGACCAGTGATGCATCAGACTGATATGGTAAAAATTTATCTGACTAGGAAAACGCAATAGGAGTGGTAAGCCGGATAGAAGAGGGCACAGTGTCATCACCAGAAACTAAGGAGTGCTTAACGCTCAAATTAAGAGAGACTGCACTTAAGAGAGACTTTCTAGAGGATGAAAATGAGGATAAGAAGGAGTTGTCTTTAGAAGCCACAATGTTTGAAGGTGTGTGTGTGTGAGAGAGAGAGAGAGAGAAAGAGAGAGAGAGAAGAAGAAGAAGAGGGAGAGAGGCACTAGAATAAAAAGAATAGCACATACCTATGAAAGTTGATTATAACTGGTTTCTATCACTTAATTAAACCAAGCTGCAGGCAAGCTACTTTTGGTTTCACGCATGTACACTAGGCTGTCTCTGGACCCACCCACTTAAACACCAAAATAAAACATACAGTGTTTTTGTTATTTAGCAGATATGCACCTAAACACCACTTCAATTCTAATATCTGCTCGTTTTCATTGTAAGCTCAGCCTAGTACCAACTGTTTGGGTGAAAGCTTCACCCCAGCCCCTGCCATCCATATATCCATTTATCTGGGATGCTCAGGTTGGAGCTCCAGCCCAAACCTCTGCCCCTGAGAAAGTCGGTCACCGCTGGCTCCACCCCCAAAGGTATTAAAAGCTCCCAGTTCATGGTTTCCCCTCATGGTTTCCTCAACTTTCCTTGGGGCCACCCAGGAATGCTGTGCTCAGAATAAAACTGAATTTATTGATTCGGTTTGACTGGCTTATTACATTAGTGGTGGCAGATCCCCATTAGCCAGAATTTAGACTTTTGGTGCTGAACCTGAGTAGAGTTGAATTTTCCCACTACCAGGTGGTCATGGAAAATCACTCTTCATTTGCAGTCAGACAGACTTGCTCAATGAGTTATTCAATTTTAAGCCACGGCCTCTAAAGGGTTCCAGGATCCCTTTCGCCTTCCAGTGGGCCTGCCAAGATTCTGTGGTACCGTGTGGGCTGCTCTTTTCTGGGGTAGAGACACTCTCTACCTTTTGGGGCCCTTGTGTGGGAGATGTCCTGCACAGGGGGACCCCAAACCTCCTGCTGTTTTGACCCCAGGCTATTTGAAGGATGCTCTGTCTTAGTCTTCGGTCTCTGGCTAATGGCTTGTGAATGGATACGTTAGGGTTCAAGTTTGCTCCCCAGACACTATAGAATTTATCCAAACTGGGGCTGAGCTACCACCCTGGCCAGGTTTATGAGCCTTGCATCCCTGCTCCCTCTCCTCCTACTGTCCCTAGCCTTTCTCTCTGCTCCCGGCTTTTGCAGGCAAGCGATCTCCTTGTTTCTCTGCCTGTGTATTTCATGCTTCCATCTGAGCTTTTCCAGTTTTCCAAGTTTCCTTTCTTAAATGCTCACTCTGATTTTGCTTGTGCACCCCAGCCACACTGCCCAGTGCGTGGCTCCTAGTCCCCATTCCCCAACAGCCTGGGAGACCTATATAGCTAAAGCTGCAACAGGCCTCCACATGACTCCTCCCCCCTGCTACTCTTTGTGATTTCCTGCAGTGCCTTCTCCATGCTCCGGGCAGCGGCTGCTCCAATTTGGTAAGAGCTACTTTAATGCCAAAAAATGCCTTTCATTCTTACGGTTTCCCAGGGAAAGTTTTTGTTGAAGTTTTGTTTCTGTTAAAAGTTTTTCTATTCCTTATGTATGGATAAAAATGTACAAATAATGTGGCCATAGTATGCTTGTTTATGCCTGTATGTGTGGTTGTTTTAAAATCTATAAAACTTATAATTCCAGATTACAACTGTTCTTAAAACATCACATGGTCTGCCAGTACCTTATAACACATGGGCAGGCACCATTTTGGCTAAAGTCAGAGACAGAGGTCATATAATTCCTGCCTGCAACTGATTGGGTTAACTATATGTGCAAATTTAGATATACTTAACAGATAATGGTACCCTGATTCTCAAGTGCCTTTACAGATCTGAGAGTATGGCATTTAACAAAAGAGCTTCTTATAAAAGAGAGACATGCCAGTTCCTGCAGCCTCCTATAGCTTCTTCAAGAAGATGCATGGCTGCAGAACATCCTCCCGGAGGCTTGCCTTTGGATATGGCAAAGCCACCCACACAGTGAAAAGCTACCTTTTATCTCATCAGCTTCCTGGACCCTTGCCTGGAAGGGATGGCACTACTCCAGAGGATCCATTGTTTCATCCTGCCAAGACAGGTAGACTGAACACTACAGCCACAGGAAAATCTGTCAGGCCTCCTGGAATTAGCAGCTAAAGGCAAGTACTGCTTCTAAGACTGATGTTTGCCAAAGACCACAGAGAGACTTGGGACAGCCTGGGTAGCTGGAAAAGCTGTCTCACTTCTGCTCAGTTACTTATCCCTCTTAGATCTGTCTGAAGGCATTTGAGGACTTAAGGTACTGGTAGCTCATTACTACATTAGTTAAGTCTCCTGCTGAAAGTACAGACAGGTGTACCACTTTCACAGGCATTGTAGACCAGAATTAACAGGTTTCAGATGTGTTTCAGAGGTTCAGAGTTTTTAATTTCCTTTCATTGTCTTCTAAAATGTTCATGCCTTTTAACCTAAAGCCATATGTAAATCTGTTTTAGCTGTCTTATAGATACCTGCAGATTCATGGGAGAAGTTCTGCTGTATTAAAAAATTTGGTCTGGTAAAAACTAATAGTCTCCAGAAACTACTTTGACTCCACCAATTTTTGAACATGTTTTGCAGGTTTGCTCCTCCTGCCTGGACCAAGGCCAACCTACAGAGGGCTCTCCAGAAAACACCAGCACCTGCGCCAACTCCTGGGGCTTCACCATTGGTACCAGCCCTCCAGGCTCAACAACCTGCCTTCTCAACTCTCTCAATGAACAGATGTCTGAGGTCTCCAGGATGGCAGTTAACTGGATGCCCCTCCAGCCACACCTCCCACTGAGTGTGAGTCCACCAGCTCCCAACTCTCCCCTCCCCCACATTGTCCCCTGTCCACAGGAAGCAGCCAACCATGAAGTGACATCCATGTATCTAAAGAGTCCGGGATGTTCCGGTGGGGTTCCAGCCCAAGTCTCTGCCCCTGAAAAAAAGTCCTCCATAGGTGGCTCCACCCTCAAGGGCATTTCTCTGCCCCCAAGAAAACCTACCATGGATGACTCCATCCCTGAAGATATTAAAAGTCCCCCACCTCATCGTTTCTCCTCGTGGTCTCCTCAACTTCTCCTGCGGCCACCCAGGAATGCTGTGCTCAGAATAAACCTGGGTTTATTAATTTGGTTTGATTAGCCTATTACATCAATGGTAATGGATTCCTATTAACCAGAATTTAAACTTAACACCAACATTTAAATGCCACCAACTTGAGAGCTTTTTTGTTCCTTACTAAAGTACTGTGACTTTTTTTATAAATTTATTATTAATTTTTAACAGTATTATTTATTTACTTACATTATTATTAATTTTTTTATATACCAATCCCAGTTTTTCCCTCTCTCCTCTCCTCCTGCTCTCCCCTCCTCCCCCTCCCTTTCCTCTACCACTCATCTGCTCCTCAGAGAGGTAAAGGCCTTCTCTGGGAAGTCAGCTATGACTGCCTCATCCCCTCATTGAGGCAGGATTATAGAGCAGGTCACAGAAGCAAGAAAAGACAGAACTTAGTTTCAAGAACTAAGATCCAAATCAGCTATAAATCAAACAGACAAGAGATTACTAGTCATTAATCTTATGTGTGTGTGTGTGTGTGTGTATGAGAGAGAGAGAGAGAGAGAGAGAGAGATGCACAGAGAGAACACCATAAAGGAAACAACCCCCAAACTCAGTGATTGAACATTTGCTCTCTAGGGGTTTATCTGTCAAGTTGGGCATGACTCTTCTTAGCTTGTCTGAAATGTCTAGACTTGGCTTTAATTTAATTTTAGAGCTTCACAGACTAAAGGAAAAACTACTAAACTAAAGGGGAAGTCCTTTAGCTATAATGTATGGTTCCTCTGATGGGACACAAGGGCAAGAGAAAAAACAGAATCAGGTGACCCTGCTTAGAACTTGTAACTGTCATTTTTTCTCACGTGGTAGTCAGCAGAAGGGGATGGATACTTGGTGAGCAAGAAAAGGAAACAAGAATTAAGAACAAACAACCCATTTTGCTACAGTCAATAGGAGAATAAGCCTATTGAGAAAAATCATTTGTTAAAAGTCTATGTAAGTTAGGCATGGCTATGCATAATCGCAATCCCAGCACTGCTCAGGAATAAGCAGGGGAATGAGTTCAAGGCCATTCCTGGTTATATGGTAAGCTACCGAACAGTCTGAAAGACCTTCTTGATAATGATGATGACAAGTACGACACATTTTGCATAAAACAAATCTATTTTGAGTGAGACCTCTTATGGGGGAATCCTCATCATGTGAATGCCCTGATTAAAAAAAAACTGCATTGTCTGGACACTAGGCTGTAAGGAGTCCTCTGCCTGGGAGAATGATAGGCACCCCAATTTAGCGCCCCCCCAGCACCTATAGTCCTCAGAATATTCATCTGCAGTAGCGGGGCTGGCTGCCCTACCTACATTCAGCATGCTTTTCATGTTAATTGGGGATTGATGTAATTCCTTTCTGGTTGGTTACACAAATAAAATTTTAACAGCTGGGCCACAATTAAATTTAATTGGATACTTGAACAGCAGAACTTGTTCAACTTACCTATTAAGTGCTCAGTGATTTTAGTGTTAGCCCACATTACTCTGTCACCCATCCTCCCTAAAATTACAGTTTATATTTTCAAATGTCATCAGTAACTCTTTGCTCTGATCAGAAAGTCAATGGTTCCAGCTGTGACATTGATCCCAGTTCTTGAGTATCTTTACCTGAAAACCCCAGAGTCCCGGAGTCCCTGCATTCTCTCCCCTGTGACTTTGCCTGTGAACTGTCCTTTGTGAACTGTCCGTAATATGCCCTTTATTGCCATCTATACATATAATTTTACTAGCCTCTTGGGAGTTTTATAGTCATTCATAATTCTACCCTTCATCATGATACTATGTGCTTTATTGTTTAACTTTTATTTTGACATAATTTTAGATGTTCTGAAGAATTTTGAGATTAAAATGAATTCCATAATAAGCTCAATACTAATATATTTTCACTTTTTCATTCTTTCCAACATACAGCACACACATGTGTATAGTATCTATATCATACTTATATGTATATGAACACATATGTGCATTGTGTCTCTCATTATACACACATATATTTATATACACTCCTATATTTCTGTACCATAAGACAATTGTAGTAGACATGTTTTTTTATTCCTAAATGCTTCAGTATACATTATCTGCAAATAAGAACTTTATCTTGCGTAGTAATATTAGTAATTATTAAAATTGAAAATTATACCGGCAATACATTTTTCTAGCCTATAGATCTTATTCAGTGTTCTCCAGTTATTCCGATGATGTCCTCACGGCTAACACCCCAGATCACATGCTTCTTTCAGTTGTCATGTATGTTTAAATTCACTTTGCATATCAATCTGAAACTACTTGTTCTTATTCTCCCTACACGGAATCAATCATCTTCTCCCTTTACTGAAGACTTGTTGACTTTATTTAACGTTCATGTTTGATCACTGTCAAAATTAGAGTTAGATTTAAAACACAAAGCTACAAATACTTTAAATGAGTATTAATCTTTAGTAGCCAGATTCCCATAGTCAGGCAGCTAGATTAATCCAATATCATTCCCATTTGCTATTATACTGTAAGACTCAAGGACAAGAGAAAAATAGAAAATATCTCTAGTTGAGCAAAGCAAGTGTTCACTGTGCAGTCAATATAGAGATGTAAGCTGGTTGTCATATTTTCCAGGCAGATCTCTTTCACCAAGAAAATCATCTCTCATTTGTAGGCTCCTGATCACTCTGGCTTCAGATAAGAAGCTGTAAAATCATACAGCCCAGGCCCTACTTGTAGACAGTCACACGCCATTTCTAGTGTGCTTTGCTGTTCTTGAAACCCAGTCTCTGCTTGGTGCCCAAGTTCCAGAGGCTGCCTTCAGTTCTTATCATCTTCTATCTCTTGCACTTATCTCTATTAACTTCCTGGTCTTTTAGCTCCAGGACCATACTTTGATCTTAATATATTTCTTCTTAAGAATGAGACCACTAGTCATGAGTTTGACTAGCCACTGGGATTCTACAAGATATTGACTGTTTTCATAATATTGAATATCCCTTTGGTTTCCAAAATAACTTTTCTTCCTCATATTCCCTATAACTTTGTTGTCCACACATTATAGAAGAAATACAGACACACAGACACACACACACATCATACACAAAGTACATGAGCTTTATTTTCTGCCTTTTCCAGGTCACTACGTTCTTGTTGTCTGAAACCGTAATTCCTAGATCCTGGCTGCATCTGGACTGGGTTATCCTCATCTGTCTTCTGGCTCTCCCATTAGCAGGTTTGCTTTCATATCTGGACCCTTTCCAAGTCGTCCTAACCTGCCACTTTTGGCCATAAGTAGCCAAACTACCTCTCATTACTGCAAAGTGTTAGTTAATTAAACAACCATATGGGCTGGCTGCAGGTTGTTCAATCAGTGTCAACTTGTCAGAGATCGCTAGAGGATACGGAAGGGCTTTCAGCTTGGAGTCCTTTTGTTTTTAAACCAAGGACTAGAAGAAAGCTAGAGAAGGAATATCAAATATCAAAGTATCTGTAGCTCAGAGAAATCATAAAGATAGTTTTCTAATAATATATATTCGAAGCAAAGACTACAATGAAATGGGAAAATAAATATGTCCTGAAGTCAATACGTATAAGGATGTTTCTTTAGTTTCAGAACTTAACTTACCAAACATAGAAAAAGAGGAAAATCTCATTTATCACACTCATTATTATTTGACTGTCCAGCAATACCAAGCTGTAAACAGCTCTTTAGTACGCTGTGCTGACTGCCTTTGAGTTGACTTTTTTCATCTAGAAGATCTTTCTTTTTTCCTTTTGCCTCCTTTCATCTTCTTCCTCCATGATTCAGATGATTGCCTCTTCAGAGCCTTCCTGTGCTATTTGCTTCTCTCCTGTGGCCTGGTGTGTTCCTGTTTGTTGTACCAAACACATCACATATAGGAAGTAGAAGACTTACTTTCAATTTCCAAAGGCATCTAAGAGATCTCTGAGACAGGGATGCTGGGCCTTGTTTACTCTTTTACCTGCCTTCTCTATGATACTTTGCCAGATCATGACATACTAAATGTTGGCTAAGTGTCTGAAAATGCTGAAACAAGCAAGTTTCTTTACTAATTTCCTCTTCTTTCATGGGCTTGCTTCTAGAAGGCTTAAGCTACTTAAGCTACCTTTCTGAATTTTTGGAGGCTTACCATTTTACCTTTGTCTAGTCACTGTTGTTGCTGTCGCCTGTTCATTGTTGAAACCATAACACTTTCTTTGGAAGGTGATTCTTACCTTGGCTTACTCTCCTTGATAACTTACTGTTTCCAACTTTGTCCTTGCCTTGGGGGCCTACATTCACCTTTAACTCCTCAGCAGGTTCATTGCTGCATCCCCAAATCTGTAAGAGGGCAAGCCTTGGTCATGTCTCCATCTACAAACCCAGCTTCTACCCTGAGAACCAGCATATGTAAGAGTCATTTTCTTTACCACTGTTCTGCTGTCTCCTCTTGCTCCTCCTTGTCTTCTGCTGGCTCTGGGTGAGGACTGGGGTAGCAAGCTCTGGGCTTTAACTGACATTAGGTGTGAGACAAGCTGTCAACATGACAGAGTGTCTATTAAAGCAATGCTTTTGTATAATTCATTAGCAGAAAGGCAACAGATACCATGAACAGAATGCCTTGTTACATTCTGACTAGACAAACTGAACAAGATGTCACCTCTAAGCACAGTAGAAATTGAGTTTCTTCAAAGGAGGCAAACCAGCATCCAGGATTCCCAGCCCTGTCCTGGAAAACAGGTGATTTGTGGGTATATAGATTCAATAACAGAAAGGCCATCATGGAAAAAAATTGAAATACTGTGCTAAATAGTACGGTATCACATACTTGTAATCTCAACTCATAGGAAGTAGAGGTAGGAGAAATGCAAATTTGAGATTGGCCTGAGCTATAGCACAGCTGTGTCCTAGATTTCTCTCTGTTGCTGTGATAAACACTGTATCCAAAAGCAACGCGGAGAGGAAAGGGTTTATTTGGCTTACATGTCAACATCATGGTCCCATGATTGAGGGAAGGCAGGGTAGGGTCTCAAGGCAGGAACCTGGAGGCAGAAATTGAAGCAGAAGCCATGAGAATCCATGCTTATAGGCTTGGCTTGCTTTCTTATACTACCTAGGACCATCTGCCCTGGGGTGGCACCAGTCACAGTGGTCTGGGCCGTCCCGCATCAGTCATGAATCATTAACCAAGAAAAGGCCCCACAGACATGCACACAGGATAATCTGGTGGAGGAAACACCTCAACAGAATTCCTTCTGCCTAGATGTGTATAAGTTTGTGTCTGGTTGACAAAAATTAACCAGAAAAATGAATACGCCTCAAAAAGCCAAACACAATGAAAAAGAACAGCAAAGCTTTCCAAGTGAAGCCTTTCTTGATGAATATTGGAAGAAATTTCCTCTAAGAACTATTTAAATGCAAACTGGGGTGTTTTCACAGGTTTCAGGCAGTTCGGTAGTATATAAATGTGCAATACATGATACATTTCATTATCTAGAAATATATATAATTTCTACATTTAATGTAATTTCTGTATTTGTATAATAAGTATTTTATATTTATAAATATAGTTTAAGAATACCAGGAAAGGGATGGTGAGGTGTCTCACAGGGTCAGAGTGCTGAGTGCTCTTCCTGAGAGCACAGCTTTGGTTGCCAGCACCGACATTATGGAGCTCACAATTACCCAACTCCAGCTAGAGAAGAACTGACACTTCTGGTTTCTTGTGCATGCACCTGCTTTCACATACACACACACACACACACACACACACACACACACAATTAAAAATAACAACACAAATCAATAAAATAAAGAATATTCTGAAAACCCCGAGTATCAGACATTTTTTATGGTACTTGTGTGTTGTGCGAGAAGTTGAAATAATTACATTCTAAGTTGTCTTTAGCTTCTACAATTTCCAGCTTTATAAACTACTAAAGCATTCCTTTTATCCCATTCTCTACAGTTGTGCACAGAGTTACACTGCAACATAACCATCTTGCAAACCTAGTGAATGAATATGGGGTCTTTGTATCCAGTTCAACTTTGCCATCCTTATAAGAAGGATGTATCCACCATACAGACTCCTCAGTAAGTATCTGTACATAAATGAGCTGAAGAATGAGAGGATGGATAGATGGATGGATCAAACAAACATGGACTCTTACTGTTCTGGAAATTATTCTCTGATTTTTGAGGACTCCTCCAACTTTTTCCTGATTAATAAAATGGAAATTATTCATTCTCCTATCTGAAATATTAGAAGTGGTTATACATGCCTTTAAAGGCATTGGAAACGTAAATATATTAGGAAATGCATATTTTGAGAATCTTTTTTTGTTTGACCTTAAATTTTAATGTTTTAAATTTCCGCATTAAAACTTTGTGTTTTAAATTCCTGTATTAAAACTTTGACACTTTTCGTATTAGCGAGTTTTATAGCAGTCATTTAAGGTTTACATGCATTTTTATTCATGAGATTAATTTTTTTACTATGTCATATTCTTTGTAAGAAATCTTTACAGAGCCATAAAATCTTTTGTGGCATGGGTTAGAATACATTAACTAAATAATATGGCTTTAGTTATACTACCTAAATTCAACGTGTTAAATAAAAATTATGTACTTCACCATTAATTATCAACAGGAAAAGCAGGAACAGCATACAAAATGCTTATCAAGGCTCAAACAAGCAACTTTTCTTTTTTGGGTGGGTAGACATTGATCCCGTCAGTTCACACTCACTCTGCTCTCTTCCCCAGATACTAATTCCACCCCTTTCGCCTTATTCACACCTTCAGTTATATAAATCCAGAAAGCTCCTAACCAAAGCTAGATCCATCCAACACCCATCCTCCCTAAATCCAAGTTTAAGAATGAATGCCAAGTTGTCTTCTGGAAACTGTGGCTGTAACATATCAATTTGATGTCACACCCCCAAAGCCTTTCAAATAACCAGCAGAAGGTGTCTTGTGCATTCGCTATTCCTAATTATAACATGTATTTTTGGTCTATGTTGACTGCAGTCTCTTGGAGAGTGTTTATTCACTGAGTCACTGGTAATGCTGGAGATAGTTTAAGGAAAGTAGAAAATTTTTCTTAGGGTAGTGGGATACACGATGACACCCACAAACACAGAGCTAGACAATGACTAGAATCGATCTCTGTTACTTAGACAATCTTTCAAAGACAATTATTTGGTTGTTTTTGCTCCCTGGATATTTTCAATGGTTGTTGACCTTTCTATGTTCAAGTCCATATGGAGTGGGTCTATGAAGATGTCCTGATTAAGTCGTTTCTTTACATACTGGAGTGTTGTTTCCAACTACCAAATACACAATCAATGCCAGCAACACAGAACACCTATTAATGGCTTTTTGAGAGAGAGAGAATAGTACAAGGAATTAACGTTGATATTCTCCAGATCCCTACTGTCTAAAGTCTTTGCAAGGAATGGAAAAGGAACTATAGTTGTGTGTTGTTTGTTCATGTTCTGAAAATTTTGAGTTTATATTTGTCACATATAAAAACGGTCAGAATTCTTGAGGTAAACCTGATAGATCAAAGCAAATTCAGATGACTGATCAGAAACTAGAGTCTCACCATGCCACTAGAGGGCAGCCTAATGCAATTATGAGGGCGTGTGATTTCCAGAATCACGAGAATCTGGGGGTAAACCTGAAATGTTTCAGGAGAAAAAAATATTCCATACAGGATGTTAAAATACAAAATGCAAGCACATACAATCTTCTGGCTCGGGTTTGTTTATTGAGGACATAATTACTCTTCTCTGCTTGATACTGTTTCCCTTGGTTATTTTTAATTTGGTTTAATCCTAGCTGTTGCCTATTGCTCTTAGAGGTCATAAATTAACTTTGAATTAAGGCTGAGCGACTATTACATAGTGTGAGTCACCACTTTCTAATTTCCTACCTAAAATTGAAAGATTCCATGAGCCACTGCAGACACACAGGGACCCCTCCGAAAGCATTCATTCCATAAATTCCCCAGTCCCTTCCCTACTGTTACCATAGCCACAGAGTTCTCGTGATTTAACCCAAATTCCTAACTCTATGCAGAAACCCACTCCTGGTTTATTTTAGGTACTCTTGGAAACAGCTTGTTACCTATGCAGAGGGCTCTGTGATGTCCTTTCTGGCCTTTTACTCTTCTGGCTGCGCAGTGTGCTTTTCAGTTAGCTTCTCTTTGACATCACATGCCGCTGTTGCCTTCTTTCTAAACAAGAAATCATTTATTTTAGTTGGCTTTGTTCTCTTTAACCTTTGGTTCCAAACCATCAGGTTGACTTGTCTCTTGGTGCCAAGTCGGGGTCTGTTTGATTGTCACTGGTGAGATAAAATGATGGCCCCTTTCTTGCTTACTTTGGCTTTACCTCAATGTATACCAGGACCCATGTTCACCATGAATGTTTGCTGCTTCTAATCCCTTCAGCAGGAAAACATGAAAGCAGCCCCAACGCTCTGCCAACGAGGATAATGGTTCCTTAAATCCGCCCTCCCAAAGCCTAGCTACTGGGCAAGCCACAGACCCCTTGTGACTGAAGGCAACTTCTCAGGCGAATACCAGTGACAAGGCAGAATTCAGGGACTTCTGAGTGGAGGAGCCCATGAAGTTGGGTCCTACGGCCTCAGCGATGTGCCTATCACTTGGAGTTCATCTCTAATAATATCACATGAATGCAATCTTTCCAGGGACACAAATCAGGTGGCTTCTTCAGTCTGTGTGCCAAACTCCTGAGCTATGTTATATGTCATGCTGCAAATATGTGGGCATTGAGACCTGGGTTTTCTGGGATGCAGACCTGAGCCAGCTCTGCCACAAGACTTCTCCAACAATGTCAGGAACTTGAGCAAATAAACCTGCTGCTGGTCAATGCCGTGTCCTTTCCCCGCTAAGGATAAAGGCTCCAATCCAAACATCGACGGGACATTCTGAGCTCAAGGGCATAGCCGCTCATGCACACCACAGAAGGTCATCATGGCAGGGAGTTTTCTTTAGTAAATGAATGGTTCCTTTTTTCCCCATTATTTCTCTTTTCCGCAACAGTTGAAGGAGAATAAAACGGAACCAAGAAAGTGGTTTATGTTTTATCTGTTCTTATTCACGGAAGGGAACGTGACCAGTAATTGGTCTCTCTAGTGCTTAGCATATTAAATATTGACTATGAAATAAGAACAGGAAGCCCGTTCCTCAGTTCGCCTATTCTTTCCGACACAAATAAATGTTAGGCATTCACTAGTAGCTGTAATGGGCATGTTTTCAGGCCTATCACTGTGGCACACACTTGTGCTGATCTTGTTTGGGCATATTTTTGTTGTTCTTGTTGTTTAATTTTCATCACAGGATTTGCAGGCATCATCATCATCATCATTATTTCCATTTTACGGATAGATAAATGGAGACTGGGAGAGTATAAGAATTGCTCGAGTTCTCATAGCTGGCAAAGCTGTCAGGCCATTTCTGAGTTAACCTTTGAAATGATCTTTTAGACTAGGCTTACATAGTGCACTGAACTACAGCATGTGTGCAGGTGCTGTGATTTCGCTTCTATGTCACCAATCACAGGTGTCCATTTCATTTAAGAGTCTATGTTGTAAAAACAGGTGTGATAACAGGGAAATGCGCTATGAATTTTGCAAATTCATGGGCCAAGGAACACCTCCAGACTTCACAGGTCAAGTTTTGGTTCTATGTCCCACCTGCCAGGCTTGCACAGAGGTAGACTGGCCTCGGAAACAAATCCAGCTACATGTCAAGTTCTAATTGAATATACTTTGTACAGCTGAAGATGAGTGGCTAGCAACATCCACACAGTTACACTGTGTACTACAGGCTCAAGGCCCTGCTGGACTCTGTAGAAGAGAAAGAAAGAATATGAAAGATGACCTTGATTTTCAATTGGAGTTTAACAAAAAGATTGGGCTCAAGGTTTTATAACAACCCTAAGTGATTCCCAATCCCCAGAGCCAGCTGGTCGCTCTTGATGCCTGCCTCCAGTCCAACCCCAGGGATACACTTTGCTTCCTCCTGCAGCAAGAGCAGAGTGATATCTGGAGTTGATTTGTCACCAGTCTTTGCTCTGGGGGTCTCTTAGATCTTTAAATGTTTGGTGTAAACTGTACTTGATAAAATTCATGATGTTAGAAGTCAATAAGTATAATTTAAAAATATTAATCAGCTTTCAAGTAATAGTAACAAACTAATTCCATATGGCATTTTATTTAAACTTGACTACATTAGCCCCCCATTAGTGAGAAATGGCATTGTTTCACATTTTCAAGTGTCTTTTTACATTTATTTATTTTAGTGTGTGCATATATGCATGTGCATATGTGTGCATGTGTGTATGTGTGTGTACAAGCATGACACACATGTATAAGTCAATCTTTAGACATGGTTCTCTGCTTCTACTGTGTGGGTTCCAGGGATTAAATTCAGGGCTCTAGGTTTGATGAGGCATCTTTCCAACTCTCATATGTCTTCAATGAATGATTTAATGAAATGTACCATGATTCTCATACCTGTTTCTTTATTTATGATGTTGTGCTATGCTGTTTTGATTGATGTTTGTGAGGAATGCATACTTTGCACACAGATATCCCTTTTGTAAGGGAACCTGGAAGACTTCCTGAAGTGTTGTAGGAGCACCTCAGTGTTCTCACACACTTGGATATTTTTTTAGTTTTTCTTAAACCATTTGGATTAGCATATACAATATTGATGTCATTATGGTATTTTCAAACAAAACTTTCATTGTTATTGATTCTCATCCATACCTTCTTGGAGTTCTGGTATTAGCAGCTTGTATGGTTTAATGTCTGCCTATGGTTTATCTTGGCAAATGTATAGAAACTCCTGGTCCAATAGACAACTACCTAAGCAGTGAGCTTCAAGAATCCCAAAGTACTTGACCTTCCCTGTGGACTTTATCATCAATGTACTCTTTGGCTTAAGACATTGGATGTTCCTGCTAACCATCCTTTAAACAAACCTATATTAAGAGACAAAAATTCACAAGACTCAGAGACAGGAAAAGAAGTGTGACTAAAATGGAATAAAATCATGTGTTAGCCAAGAATCTTGTGTTCCCCAAGAAGATGGAGAATGAGAATAAGAGGCAAGTGCTAATGGTTCAAACAGGCAGAAATATCTGAAGAGGCTATCATCAAGAACCACGTCACCCTGAAGTAGAAGAAGACAGCAGGGCATAAACTTGAGAAGCCTGGAATTCTCATCTGGGGTGGGGGAAGGTTTTCTTTTGAGTTCCTTAATTCTTATTTTTGATGAAAACACTCTTCCCTTTGAAACATGATGAGGACCAATGACAAAATGATTAGATATTCCTGCCCCTCTGGATTCTAACAGAGATAAGAAGCAGTACGTTCTCAGGGGTGTGCACATGACACAGAAGGCTACTGCAAGGAACAATCTTGGCAATTGTGATGAAGGCCAAATCCTTACGTTTTCTGGGTAAGCTGTCAGGAAGGACAAATGGGAAACTAAGGCAGTAGATGATGTTGCAATGCACGTGATTTTTTTTCTACTGGGATTCAACTGATTGGACCAGGCCCCCACAGAATACCTGGATAATCTCCTTTACATAAAAGCAACTGTAAATTTGAATGAAAACTACAAAATGCCTCCAAGACTGCTGGAGAAGTAGAAAACTGACTCTTGCCCACCATTTTGCTTAAATAAACTCCTTTCTAAAAATCTGTATAAATAAAATTATCTTCAAACCTAGGGACTAACTAGAAAAGTACAGAGCAAGGAGAAGATAAAGAGAAAAAAGCTGGTTGTAGTCAAAGGAAATAGAGGAGAAATATAGGAAGGAGGCAGAGAAATTGGCACAGGGAGATATGCAAAATTATAAGGGTGCTAGAGAAGTGACAGAAAGGTGACAGTCCCTGGGGTAAGTCACCCTTAGCACTGGCTTTATAGTAGGAATTAGAGAAGCAAACATTATTTACAATTCTTTCTTCTTCCTTATCTTTAGTGTGGGAGGAAGAAGTTATCTGACTTTGCCAGGCAGGCTTAATTGACCTAAATTACTAACTCCAAGGAGCAGGTCTCTGGACCAGAACTCCCTATCCCTGCATTCTTTGTTGGGTATCTTTGATTCTTTCCTATTTGTTACAGAGAATACGTGTGGTCTCCTCCCTCCCTGGATCAAGTCCTTATCATCAAAGTTACACTGAGTAGGCGGCAACCTTTCAGGTGGTCTCCAGTTTTCTCTACTTGCTGGAATTCCTCGTGCCCTTTGTGTATCTCCTCCCTTTAATGTGGGGTGCACCTAATGATGAGCTCCTAATGGGTACAACAGAGCAAGAGGATGACTGTTCATTTTTAATGGAGGGCTGTGACTCTGTCTTGTTAGCACTCCTTACCTATCTGACCCTTCCCACTTGTCAGTGAAGCAAACTCCTTGGCTACAAGAGGCTCTAAGAGAAGACCCACCTGACACAGAATTGAAGGTAACAAAGAAATTGAATGTTATTGTCAAAGTCCAGCCTCGATGAAATTCATGTGTTTTAGGGTAGGAGTGTGAGCATTAGAATTTTGAAACAAAAGGAACAGAGCTATGAGAGAAATAAGAGACAGAAACAGAACAGCATCAGGAGGGAAATTCAGTGAATACTGAATCCTGAGTCCCTCTGCGTTTATTTTCCACACGTGTGTATATTTCACTCCAAAAGGGGAGAAGGGAGGCAACAGACTTTATTAACGTGATATAAGGAATAGGCTCGAATTCTCTGACCTTCGGTCCAGGTGGAGTGGATCCATCTCTATACTCAAAAAACTAATTAACCGCACTCTAGGTCAGAATCTCTTGTTAGTAGCCATGTCTGTTGTCAACAACTTTGAAAAAGCAAAAATAAGCTCAAACTCTGACCTCCGGTCAAGGGGGAGCAGGCTCACACCTGTGGGCCTCACATGCTATGCCTCAGATAGCTCATTTGTGAAACTGGACCACAGCAACGATGATAATACAGGGCTTCTGTACTATTAAAGAGTTTGGTGCATACTCAGAATCATAACGGCCCCTGATACACAGTAAAGGTAAAGCCAATGTAAGCTTCTCAGAACTGCTACTTACTATCCCAACCACGGAAAGTTCAGGGGGAGATGGCTGAGTCTCTCTCTAGAGAAAGCACATTACTAATGGATTACTAACAACAATGTTGCACCTTACATTGCCACCCTTAAATTTTCAGTCTTAATTTCCTAAACTTTAAATATTTCTTAGACACAGCTACCCTGAGAGCCAAGGACTTTTCTGATCTTGGGACAATAGAAAAGATTTCTCAACTGTGTGAGAAAAGAAACTACAGAGACATCTTCTACTTGATTCTTCTCATCATGAAATGATTTTTCTCAAGCATATTTAGTTCTTGCGTATATAACTATTTGCTAAAAAATGTGGAAAAGATTGTCTTGGCACACTGACTGGAAGCTGCTTCTCTCTAGCCTGTGGTCATTCTAGAATCTTATGGAACCATTCCTTCTATGACTTTTTTACTGGGTTGGAGGCAAGAGGTGTGTGGGAAGGAGCGTGCATCTTGCGAAGGGCAAGCCAACAGGTCATTATGGCGCACCTCTCTTTCTAAAGTCACAAACCAAGGCTCCAGCACTACTTTTCTGCACTGACTCATTAGGAATGAATGGACGCTTGAGTCATGGCTTCTCCAACACATCTGCTCTAGTAAAAGAAAGCTTCAGGTAAGAAGTATTTTTGATTTTTAAAAATTATGCCAAAAGCAACAGATGGAATGTTAAGTGCTAATTGAATCATTCCTGGTTTTGTAAATATGGGGCTGAACCTAGATCTCAAGGAATATTTCCACTCCTAGAGATCCAAGAGAAACAAAAGGGCACCATCTGTTGACCAAGGCAAGGAGACTGTCACCAAAGTGTGTTTCAATCGATTCTTTCTTGTCCTTTTTCAATTGCTTCCATAATCTTGCAGTAGCTACTACGCTAGAGGTAGCCAGAGGGATGGTCTTCATAGCTGGGTTGCAATGAGGAAGATCAAACTGCCTATAATATATAAATGCTTTGTATCAACTTTCAAGATGGTTATTTGACCATCTCAGTTTCCAAATAATTTCAAAGAATTCCTTTGTCTATGTGCTTCAACTGGAGATAGCAAACCATACTGATTTGGTTTCCCTTTGAAATCAGACAGGATGCCAACCCCATGCTAGCTGAGAAACCTCGTACATGTTCCCTAACTTTCACTCTCATCTGTAAAGCCAGGTAAAATGCCTACCGTGCAGGGTAGCTGATAGGTGTTATGCTGTGAGAGGTGAAGTGCATTGTGGGAAGTCAGGATGGGGTAGGGAGATTGAAAGCTTTGGTTGGCTCCGGAGGAGCCACTCTGCGATAACGACTCTGGAGTCGAGCACTTTGCATATTCCAGGATACTGATGGAGTATACCAAGCCTCTCTCCCAGCCCCTAGACTCTCAGCTTTAACAATGAATGAGTCCTGGACATTTTTGAGCTCCATCAATGTATTGCTGCTTCCCTGTTCATCTCTGCCTGTCTGAAAACACATAATCTTATAAGGCCGTGCTTAATCTTCATCAGTGGTAGAGGCCATTTTGACTGCCTTACCCAGCGGTGATGTCGCTGTTTCAACAAGCTTGCAAGTGCTAACTTCATTGTATCTCCCTTGATGAGCTGGAATTTAGAACTAAGCTTCATTTTTTTCAAGGCAGAAATTGATTTCTTATTCTTCAAATTACTAAACAGTTGATTCCATGAACTGTGTTCTGCCACAGATTATTTCCCAGGTTCCTGGGATTTTGTCCAGGAGACTCAGGGCATCATCTGGGATGAGAGGACTGGACTCTCCATACACAGTCCTGCTCATTGCCTCCTCCTGGGTTCATTTCTCCACTCCTTCCCTTCAGAGCTCCTGCTCTCATGTCTTGTCTTTGGATGACAATGAAAACCATGACATATTTATTTACACCGTGTTTCTGAGGACCACACCATCAGAGGGTACCTTTCCAGTCCAGTTTCCAATGGCCCAGTGGCTTGTTCAATCAGCTGGAACAGCCTGAATGTGTTAGAGAATTAACACCTCTGTGGGAAGCTTTCGCCCATGGACTAACCAGAAGTACTTTAAAAATAGCCCGACTTCCTCGTCTTCCTGTGAGGGACGTTGAGAGGCATACTTGTCTCTTGTCCCAGAGAGATTAGGTTCCGCTCCTCACACCTGTAGCTGGTACTTCCTCCATTCCATCCTTTCACAAGGTCTGGGATCATCTTGCAAATACTTTGCTTGGGTCTGCTTTTGGAGAAACCAGACAGCATCCTTAGATACCTGCACCTCACCAGACGCTTCTGAGGGCTTTGTGAACACAGACTCTTCCAGTTCTCCAAGTACAACCTTAACATTTTTGAAAGTTTCACTTTCCCTTGCAAATCAGAAAACCAGAGAAAGGAAAGGTTATGTATTTAACCCAAGCCTACAAACCTAATAATTGTTGGTGCTAATATCCAAAGACTAATGTTCTAAAATGAAGGAACTTTGAAATTTGTGGATTGGGGTAGGGAGTCTGTCCTTAAATCACAATGTCCTCAAAATCCCTTAGCAAAGCTATTTTTCTCTCATTAGCTCCTGAATCTTGCTTTTATTTTAAATGTTCCAAATTCAGAAGATCTTGGTTTGCCACTCGAAGGTGACCTATACTAGAGGTGGTAGTTTTGCTCCAAATTCCATTAGGGGTGACCTATACTAGAGGTGGTAGTTTTGCTCCAAATTCCATTAGGGGGGCCAGAGTAGGAGCAATGAAAGAAGAGGATGCAGTGAGTCTTATCAAAATGCCTAAATAATACGTTATTTCTTCCGGTTCCTGTGACAAGATAGCAGGGAAGCTACAGCCTTGTTCCAGTCATTGTTCTCCAAGGATGCTAATGGGTACAGAGATACTGGGAGGAGGAAAACGCTTTGTTGGAAATGGAAAGGGATGATTTAAATTCTGTCTTAAATTGCAGAACCAGTGATACATAACATATAGCTTGAGGTACCCGGCATGCAGCTAGAAAACTGAATTTGGAAATTAGTTGGGCAATCAACATGTGAGCATAGAGGTAACAATGGTTAATGGAAGGGACGCAAATTCAGTGTTCAGAGGATGAGGTGGATATAGGAAGGGTGCTGCTCCTTTCTCATGCGAGGAGGAAATGAGGTCATCGGAAGGGACAGAGAAGGGACAGTCACTGAAGGAGGAGAACCAGGATGGTGCCAGAGAAGGTGCTCTAAGATGGGGATTCATTTCAGAAAGTGCTGATTAGCAGGACCACACAATACAAAGGTGAACTGGAGAGGAACAGAATGCAATGTATTTCTGACGTTTCATAATATGATGTCATAGACTGTAACGCCAAGGTATAAACTAAACAAGATGCAGAAAATGTGAAAAAAGGATATGTGAGTTACATAATTTAATAAATCTAAGCTTTGCTTTTGTGAAGGCTGCACTAATACCACCTAAAAATGTAATTCCTCCAGTCCCCCAAATCTGTGAGCATGCTGTATTGTGTGTAGCAGTATTCACATTAGGAGTCCTTATATTAACTTCAACTTGGTCCTTTTCTTTCGTCCTTTGTATTAGTTTTAAAGAGTAGTAAATAGCTTCATAGGGAACAGGCTTCTCTAGCAACCACAGAGAAAATTTCAGCACACGTATTATGTATTTCAAAGATTTTTGAGCTTAGTAAATTCACTTTATTTAGGATAAAATTATTTTATCTGCAATTAAATGTGCACTCAAAATCTTGTATCATTGTGATATTACCCCAAGTTCATTTACAAAGAAACATGGAAAATAAAAACTAAACAGAGAGCTTGGAGATTGGTGCCCTAGTCCCAACTTTTACCAATGGAGTCTAGTCTTTTATCAGTGCAGTTTACCCAAGCAACGGCAGAACTCACTTTTCTTTTAACTTCTAATTAATTAATTTACTTTGTATGGGCATAACCATGCTGCGGCATATGTGTTAGGAAGGGTGATCAGAGGACACCTTGCAGGAATTGGCTATTTCCTTCCATGACATGGGTTCTGGGCACTAAAATCAAGCTGTCATACTAGGTGGCATGTGCCTTATCCACTGAGCCGTCTCCACAGCCAGTGAGATGACTTTTTACCAGGGTTCCCAAAATTAGTATCGATCACTGATAACCTAGAGAAGCGTGTGTATGTGTGTTTGTGTGTGTGTGTATGCACACACACTTGCAAGTATATTCATACATCTAGAGAAAGGGAGGATATAATGTAGTGAGTTATTATAGGTCACAATTGTCTTTTCTCTTGTTTTAGGTTTTAAAAAAAGCCTACTTTTTTTTGCACAATAAAAACAACCATCACCAGTGGGATTTCAGTGTGCTTAATGGCAGTATAAAAAGCTTACAAACACATGCTATACCAAACTATTTTACTGGATGCACTGGACCACAATGGTTCTGTCTTCTCAACTTCCGGGTCGGTTGTATGCAATGGATAAGAATTCAAAATGTCTGACTCTTATTTCGAACTTCTACCAGAGCAACAGGAGCCACTCAGCAGCCCTGCAAGGCTCTTCTGTAGGGTCCCGCAACATTGTTCCATGCCTGCTGGCAGTGCTGAGGACGTATTGAGAAGGAAATTTCAAAGTGAAGCTTGCATCCCAAGACACTGACACACCGAATACCAACAGAAAATTATGCATCCTTGTCATGCAGAGAGAAGGAAGGTCTGCTTTGTTAAATTGCGGGAGTTATTTTAAAGGAAATTCTGCCAGCTCAAATAACTTAGAAATGAGATCAGTTGAGAACACGGTGTAGGGACAGGTTGAACCCGGAGGTTGGCACAGAAAAACTACCTTGGGATCAGAATCAAAGTCATTTACCTACATTTTTTTTGTCCCCTAAAATGTGGGTCTTGCCCGGCCACCTAAAATAGATGACATAAAACTGTACTGGTCTCCTTTCCCACTGCATGTTATCCTATTTCGGCAGTGACTATTCAAGCTGCAGTGAGTCAGGGTGGATTGTTGATGGCAGCCGCTCTAATATATCTGTGCCACGGAGCTGTGGGAAGAATTAAAATGCAGAAGTTAAAAAAATCAAAGGCATCCAGGTTAGTGTAAGTGAGACTTATCTGATTAAATATAGTTCCACGAGGCACTGGATTTCAATCCCATCAAGCCCAGGGGGAAACCTGAATGGAGGAGATTGGTCCTGACAATTCCTCCTCCTTGGGGGGAGCCATACATTTCAATATGCCATAGCAACAGAATACATTTCTCATTAAAGATAAAGGCACAATACGGCTCAGAAAAACGCTCCTAGAAGCAAACACAGGGAAAAAAAGAAACAGTACCGATGTTCACCATTAACTTGTATCATATGAACTCTGCCCAGGATATTTTTCTTATTGTGATTGGAAATTATTTTCAGAGGCCAGAAGTTCCTTCTATATTAGTAAAACCTCATTAAAATCAAATGCCAAGAGAACTTACAGAATTAAAGCAACACACACATACCTGAAAGGCAGGCAGTGGAAACCTCAGCACAGGAGAAAGGTGGAGACAGACCCGGATGCCGTAAATCTCGGATTTTTATATGGAACACATTTAAAAAGATTTTTAGAATTATTCTTTTAGTGTTAGTGTTTTGGGGGGTGGTATGTGTATGTGAGCGCAGGTACCTGCAGAGGCCACAGGCATCGGAAGCCCTGTAGCTGTGCTTATAGGCCCCTGATGTGAACGCTGGGATACAAACTCAGGTCCTCTTCAACAGCGGTACTCACTGCTGAACCATCTCTCTAGCCCCTCTACCAAACACTTTCATGTGGTACTGAAAAAACACTTTATAACTACCGAATCATTTAATTCTGCTTACAGGAACCCCAAGAAGTAGGCATATTGACTCCCACTTTCCAGAAGCTAAAGCAAATGCTAAGAATTCAGATCTCTTTGCTCAGAGACTCAGTCCTTAAATGGTACAGTTTAACCTGGGCCTCAAACCCTCCTCTTATCAATGATGTAAATGTGGACGCAATGTGCAACGGCTCCGGTTTTTGTTAAATGCAGGCTGACCCAGAAGTAAACGCATACAAACTGTGATGGTGCCAGTTGCTTCAACTACTGCTTTAGCAACTGGTCATAGTTGGAGGTTCTTGAGGGTAAAGACGTTCAATGGACTGGACATGGAGAAAGCCTTTACAGGCCTGCTCATCTCACTCCCATCTCTGCTGTGACACATAGGGTGTCCCTGGGAACAGAGTCCCTTCTTTGATTGTCTTAGGAGTGTTGCATCAGAGGGTTATGTGAACTTTGACCTTATAATATACTTCTCCAATCTTAAGCTATTACAAAAGGAGAGGCGAGGAAAGGAGAGGGGAAGAGGAAGGACAAAGAAAAAGAGGAGGGAACTCCATGTGTTCAGCTTTGGGGAGATATGTGTGATGGTGGATCCTGGCTTGTGGTAAGCATTTTAATGTTTGTAGCTCTTCTGGGAGAGAAACAGATATCTCCAGAAGAAGAAATGCATTTTCACACACCTTTCCTTTCTCCAGTGAAGAAGAGAACTGCTTCTAAGTCAGTAGAACAGGTAGGTACCACCTTAGTTGCTTATTGTAGATGTCTTAGAAATGAATAATATCACATCTAAACATTGAAAATATCTGTAAAATATGTTTTCCATCCTGCCTATTGGTATCAAAGGATGGTGTACTTTTATGTTATTTCTGTTCATGAGCTTCCAGGTGGATGAAGTAGTTATTTGTCTCCTTGCTGGGACAAAACGCCTGCCACAAAACAGCTTAAAGATGAAATTCATTTTGTCTCACAGTTTGAGGGCACTGTCTATCATGGTGGGGAAGACATGGCAGAGACTTGAGGTTTTTGGTCATATTGTGTCCATAGACAAGACAGACAGACAGACAGACAGACACACACACACACACACACACACACACACGGGGCGGTGGGGGAATACTGGTGCTCAGTTCACTTTCTTCTTTTAATTTAGTCTGGCCCCCAGACCATGCTATAATGCTGCTCACATACAGGGTAGGTTTTTTTTCTTCTCTGTCAAACCTTTCTGGAAACTCCTTTATAGACAGACCCAGAAGAATGTTTTCATGGTGATTCTAAATCTAGCTAAGTTGACAATGGAAATTTGTCACCGCAGTAGAGATACCTTTTGTCCTATCACATGTAGAAGTGATTCATGACTTAAACACCCAAGTGAAAAACACAGAAAGATTTTTTTCCTTTCGCTGATGGAAAAAATAAATATTGAGTCAATATATGGATAGGATTCACATTTATGGTTATGTATTACAAGTTCAACAGATTGCCATATATGGGCTGCCCATGCATTCTTCAGCAGTGCCAGCAGAATCAGCTTCCTCAACTGTTCAGCTCTTAAAATTATTGCCTTTATCCTTTCTCAAAGTGGAACCTGAGTCAGTACAGAGCAAGCATAAGCGTAATTAGCTCGAGAAATGCATTTCAGCAAACAGATGATGCTTCTAGTGTAGTTTCTCTGGCTGTGATGAGCATCATGACCAAAGGCAATTTGTGAAAGAAAGGGTTTATTTTAGCTTTTAGGTTGTAGTCCATCATTGGGGAGCCAACTGTGCTGGCCAGTTTTATGTCAACTTGACACAAGCTAGAATCATAAGAGAAGAGGGATCCTCAATTGAGAAAATGCCTCTATAAGAACGGGCTGCAGGCAAGCCTATAGGGCATATATAATTAATTTATTAATTATTGATTAGTATGGGAGGGCCTGGTGGTCCTGGGTTCAGCAATAAAGCAGGCTGAGCTAGCCATGGGCAAGTAAGCAGCACCTCTCCAAGGCCTCTGCATCAGCTCCTGCCTCCAGGTTCCTGCCCTGTTTGAGTTCCGCTGGTGAAATTCTTCAGTGATGAACTGACATGATAGCCAAATAAACCCTTTCTTCCCCGAGTTGTCTGTGGTCATGGTGTTTCATCACAGTATCAGTAACCCTAATTAGACACCAACGTAGAACCCTGAAGCAGAAACCTTGGAGAAATGATGCTCACTGACTTGCTCACCTAGCTTTCTTATACAAGGACCACATCTTCAAAGGTGACACCCCCCCCCCACACACACACAGTGGTCTGGACCCTCCTCAATTAATTAACAATCAAGAAAATGTTCCCACAGACCTGGCTACAAGCCCATCTGATGGATGCAATTCCTCAACTGAGGTTCCCTCTTCCCAGGTATGACAGGTTGACAGCCAAGATTAGTCATCACTGGAGGTGATGCTGAAATGTCATCGAAGGCAAACTTAACACTACATACAGTTTACTGTAGGTCCACATGGGCAAAAAAAAAAATATCAAATGTGACCTCTTAGTTCCTATGTCCTTAAGAATAGTTTTGTTACTATAGTCAACACTGCCTTCCTTTTTGCTAAATGAACCAAGATTTTTGAGGTTTTGAGAGAAAGTGAAGGGGCTACATCTTGAACTCACAAATGAGTGGCACTAACCAGCCTTCCTGGGATTGAATACACAGCCCTGGCCCCATTAACACCATCTGAGTACTTGGCCACCATGAATAACAATCCTTAGCGCATGAGATGCTTATTTATATGATGATGCCTTGGTCATTTTCCACTAGTCCGTTAGAGCTTTGTTTTTCTAATTGATAAAACATACCCAAGAGTCCCTCATGTGTGGCAAGTAAGCAGGATTAAATAAATACAGGAATATCTTCATTAGTCAGTGGTGTTTTCAGAACTTCGTGAACCATGAGAGCTGAAAGAATGAAGAGCATTTTTATGTGGCCGCACCGGCTGTCCCTCAGCTGCAGTGGTGTCAGCTGCACCGTCCCTGTCCATTCAAATGCTCTTGGTTTCCTTGCTGACTTTCAACAATTCAAGGACCCCGAAAATACTTCATTTTTTTTTCTGTGGGTTCTGCTGAAGTTCTAACCATGGCTGATAGCTTTCCTGAGGATTTAGAAATCTAAGAGGCCTTTCGCCTTTCAAAATGTACTCCTGTCCCCAGTGATGGAGACAAAAAGAATCGTTATCCAAAGAGAGGGCATAGAGGTGAGCACAGCCAGGGGGCTCCCAAAATGTAAAATGCCACAGTGTAGAGACGGCTTGATTTGTCCCAGGCAGACTTTAGAGGAGTTTCTAGGCTTAAACCCAGAGCTGCCACTTGTCTGCATTCCTTCTTAAGGCTCTTCCTTTGAATATTTCTTTTTGCCAGGAAACTTCTTGACCAGCACACAGACGGGGCATCCTGCACCTTGAGTCTGCAGAGGACCAATAAGACTGCTCCCAAATCCTACATAAACGACGCAAGGCTGAGTGGGTGAGTGTTAGCCTTCTAAGACCTATTGTATATGCTCATTCTCAGAGTGCACAGAACTGGCAATCGAAAGAGCAAAACAAGGGTAAAGATGCTCACAAAAGGCAAGATTCTGATGTCATCTAACTTCCAAATCAAGGACAAAATGGGAGCCCCCTGAAGCACCTTGGGGGTTACTGCATCTTTATTCAATGGAGGTGTAGTGTGTCCGTCCTTATATATATTAAAAACACGTTTATTGAGTTTATTAGTTGACAATTTCACGCATGTGTAATGTGCATTCCGATTATCGCACCCCCCTAATCAAATTTTAAAGAGTGAAGGGGTTCTCTAAAGGTGAGTTACAAACTTTGCCTTGAATGAACAGTCATAGCACCCTTCTCTTCTTTCTGTATGTTATACCAAGGTACACCCAAACTACCTAGTCTTCCACGGGTGGTGGTGGGTCAACGCCATTTTCTATTTAGATGGGCACTCCAACTCAAATAGGAAATCAACTCTCTCTCTCTCTCTCTCTCTCTCTCTCTCTCTCTCTCTCTCTCTCTCTCTCAAACACATACACACACACACACACACACGCACACACACACACGCACACACACGCAAAGTAGACAAATCTAGAGGGTTTGTGCCCAATTTGGGGCCAGCGAATCTAAGCCACTGGCCTTTGTGTAAGAGCCATCTTCCCGTCGCCGCGGGGCGCGCGTCTCCACCAAATGTGAGGTGCGGTGCGGTGCGGGGGAGTCTCCACCGCGCCGGCCCGGGTCCCGGCTCTGCCCCACACCCGCCTGGCGCGCGCCGCGCTGCGCTGTCCGCGGAGTCCGCGGCGGCCGCGCACTTGGCTGGGGCGAGAGGGGAGAGGGGTGGGCGGGCTGCTCGCCTGGCATTGGCGCTCTGCAGTGCAGTCAAGTGTTAGCCCAGCTCCCTATATGGTCGGGGATTAGCTCGGCGCTGCCGAGGCTCAGCGAGGAACGGGAGGAGGAGGACGACGAGGAGGAGAAAGAGCAACGGCAGAGCGGCAGTCAGCGCACGCCGCTGCCTGGGGGAAACAGAGGCGCCCGAAGCTGGGGCGCCGCGCACGCCCCGGGAGCCATGGCCGAAGCCGGAGAAGGAGGCGAGGATGAGATCCAATTCCTGCGGACTGTGAGTCTCCGCGGTCGGGCGGGCGAGGCGGCGGGCAGGTGGGGAGGAGCGCGGCGCAGCGAGGAGGGGCTGCGCTGCGCCGCGGTGCGGGGCGCTTTCTCCGCACTCGCGGGCTGCAGAGGCGGACCAGGCACCTATCGAGGGGCTTGGGAAGCGGCACCTTCTCCAGCCTTTCCCCTCTTTCCGGGCCGCCACCTCTCACTCTCAGATCTCTCACCCGGGACGACTCGCTCTCAGGGCAACTCGCTACTTGGTCTGAAACCTTTGATGCCCAAACTTCAAGCTGGGCTTGGCTTATGATTGCTCAGACCCAGAAGATCAGAGGTGCTACACTACCGGCCTCCTGTCACCTCCACACTTTGCCCGGTCCCTTTCCTCGTTTGAGCTGCCTTCGGGCTCTAGGGGACCGCCAAGAAAGAAGCCAGTGGGGTTGGGGCGTGAGTGGGAAGCTCAGTCCAGAAACCGATGCCTGCTCTTGGTGGCAGTACTGGGACCGCTCAGAAGCTCAGAAGGGAATTCACCCAGTCCTGTCCCTCTCCTCTCTCTTTAAATCTCTATCCAGAAACTGCTGTGAAGCCTTACTTGACTCACCCGCGGGTGTGTGAGAGCCAAGGCTTCTGCTCCAGGCTCCTGAGAACCCTGCAGAATAGGGAAATCCCGGTCTGTGGCTCCGCGTCATCAGGTCCCCTTCTTGGCACTGGAGGGCAATGCTCCATCCCAAATTTGGCGAGCAGAGCAAAGTCCAGTGCAGCTATGTCAGCTTTCTCCTTGAGGAGTTAACACTTCAAGGTGGACGACCACCTTGAAGGGCGAGGGACACCTGGTTGCTTCCTAGGGCTGGTTTCAGCCACGTGACCTTGAGCGGATCACATAATCCTCTCTACCCAGCCTCAGTTTCCTCTCGTGTAAAATGGAAGAAAACGGAACTAGCATTTCCAGGCAGATGAGAACGAAATGAGATTGTGAATGCCATAATATTTTTAAACTGCAGAATGCTTTAAAGTGCTAAGTGATTTCATGCGAGCTACCTAGATCTGAAAAATGAGAATGAAATTCTCGTCGCACTCTGTCCTCTTTAAGAGCACCCTGCTTCTTCCTGACCTGGTCACAGAGGACGGTAACCTCACTTAGGTCCATCTTTTGGAACGTTCCCTCCCTCTGTGAAGATTGTCCTGATTATTTTCCGCACCCCCTCTTCTTTTGTCTGTTTTTTTTTTTTTTTTCCCAAGCACAATTTCTTGGTCAAGGCTCAGTCTTGGGTCTTGTTTGGGAAGGATCCACCACCCTCCTAATACTTCCGAAAGGTCAGAAGCTCTTCCACTCCTCCCTGGTTCATTTGTACACTACACACAATAATGTCTGCCAGGCAAGCTATCCATCTGTCCTTCCCAGAGTCCCGTGGGACCCTTCTGCTTCCCCTCCAACAGGTGTCCTCAGTATGGAATGACTGACAGAGCAGACACTTCTAGCTCTGGGCCCTTCTCAGGCCATGTTGTTCTTGTTACTATTGTTATTAGGGAACAATCTAGGCACTGATAACCGAGGAAATCCCCCTTGGACAGATTGGGGCAACCTGAAGACGTGACTGAAGAAGTTAAGGTTAGGGACCTGAGGCTTTCTTCAGGTCTTCCTCTAAGCTGCCATTCTTGGCTCCTGTAGCCGTCTTCCAAGGCTTCGCTTCGGTGCTGGGCAGTGTTGCTGCTGTATGCTAGAACACCTGTAGCCAAGGCTTAAAATAGCAGCGATTCTCAAGCTTTGTGTCACCAGCCTCCTGGAGACTGGAGTGGATGGACATCTTTTAAAGCAAGCTCTAGACCTTGTGAGGTTCAGGCACCCTGGTCCAGAACCCTGATACAGATCGCTTAGCATCCGCACAGCTTCGAGGGAGAACTGAGGTCACCCTGTGGGGGAATGGCACTCAGTATGACAAAAGTCAATTCTTTCTTCACTGTAATCGTATGCAGCATTGTTTTAGGCATGTTCTTAGTTCTTCGCCCTGCAAAGAAGCTTATGGTCTTCATTGTATTCCTACTCAGAACAGAGAGAGGTGCAGGAAATCAAATGGCTTGGCTGTGGCTGCCCAGCAAGTTACTGGTAGTTGGCATTATGTAATGGGAAGCCGAACTCCCAGTGAGGCTGTGGGGCTTGCTCCAGAGGTTAGAATGTCAGGAGTCCACGCAGATGAAGCCCCACAGCTTTCTGAATTTGACTCTGTCCCCTGTTAGCTATGAATTAGATGAAACAACTTATAGGAACTCGGAAATCATAAGTTGGATCTTTCCACAAAAATTTGGCATTATCGGTTTTTCAGAGAGTCACGAATCACTGGCAGGGTCCTGTTTTCACCTGTGAATATATATTTGCTCTCTACAAGGTGTTTCGTTTTGAACTCACTCCCTTCTGCATCAGCATTTTGTTTCTTCCTCACAAACAGAATCTTCTAAAGCAATATTGGCCATGTGTCTGTCTCCTTACATTGTGTTGGACCAGAGGTGACTGTTTGACAATGGGACAGAATCATCCTTCCGCAGCTGTGAACTTTAAAGAACTGCTGTCTCAGAGGGCAGAGGCTTTCACATCTACTTTAAAGATCAACTACGGAGTAGCGTTGTGCCACGGATCCTAATCAAATTGTGGGTGATTATGGTGTCATGTGGATTACACTAGCGCCAACAGTGAAAGTAGTTAGACTTATTGACGGCCTGAATTGAGCTAGAAGGCAGTCTAGGTGTGCTTGGTGTAGCTTTAGATACTTAGAGCGTTCTATACTCTGACACATTTGAAACCCACTGCTTCTTAAGTAAGCACAGGTCTACAACAAGGGGGTTGGAAATGAAATTTAATGCCCTTGTATCCCAAACCTTAAGAAGGTGTGATGAAACTTCATAATGTCTGAGGTCCCTGGAAGCCATGCCTATTATGTAGAGAGAAAGACAGAAGAATCATCTTATCCTTAAGGCTAGAATTTTCTCTCCCCTTGCTGTTGGCAGTGACAGTCTCCTCCCTTCCAATTGCTCTTGCTGACATAGCCAATGTCACTGACGTGGCTCAGAAGCTGCTCTGGAGCAGATAAACCTGCCGGCCACTGATATGAAAGCAAGAAGTTATGGGAAGAAGAGTGACAATTACCCTGTCTTCAGACAGTTGGCAGAGTGGCTGGCTTCAAAAGTACCTGGGAGAAGTTGTTTACCCCTAAACTACAGTAGCCATTTAAAATTACAAAAAAGCTGTGAGCTGTCACCTGCTGCTTTTAGGATACCGTAGACCTCTCCTTGTTAGCTTCATTCTATCATACAGGGAATTAAAACAGAACGTGGGGTGAGGTAGGCATCCATTTCTATTAAAGATTTGTCATGGGATGCCGAGCTGAGCCCCATCTATGGCAAGTTGTTCTTTTTGCCACGGAGCTGCACTTGAACAAGGAGAGGGATTTGGACTGAAAGTCAAGGACGGCTCCGGTCCTATCATGGTGCTTCAGACAGATCCTTACCTTAGAGTTCTACCACTGATGTGAATTCTACCCCTCTGGAACTCAAGGATGCTGACTGGAGTACTGGTGAACATTTCCCTGGTGGTTTGTGGATTCTAGCTTGCTTCTCTTGTAGGCTTTCTGTGTTTACATCCCAGCTCATCAAGTTAGACACTTCTGCTGAGGATGCCAAATAGGAAAGATGTGAAAAACAGGCTTTTGGTGCAAGAGAGAACAGTGGAGGCAGTGTTAGAAGGCAGACCCTAGACACCCATGCATGGATTGCTGCAGCATTGGTCAGAGATTCTATTGCTGGGTGAGTGTGGATATTAAAATCAGCCTCCCCACGTCACCACAGAGCTTCCCACCTTCACAGTCTCTTTCTCAGAATGGGTTTGATTCTGGACCAGTAAACTAGTGTACACAATATCTGCTTCTTCCCAGTGAAATGGCCCTGGTGGGTGTGAGCAGGGATCAAGGTCCTTTCTCCCAAGTAATCAAGTTGAGCTGGGAAAGATGTTTTTGCACCAGGGCACCGTGGTTCTTATCTTGCTGTGGCCCAAATGCTCATGACCAGTGAGTGATGAGCAGAGTTTTTAGCTTCTGAACTTCAGGAAGAGAACTGATGATGGCTGCAAGCTTGGGAAAGTTTAGCACGAGCCCATTGCAGAGAATGAAACCAAGAGGCCAACCTGCAATTGAGGGATGCATGACTAATGCCTTCGTTTATTTTTTAAATGAAAATATTAAGGGAAGGTGAGGATACTTAAGGGAAATGAATTTTTTCTAATGAAATTTTAAGTTTAGTTTCTAACATTCATTTAATGTACAGGAAGTATATTTCTTCAGATCTTTTGGGCTGATCTGAAGGGGGAAATGTTGAAGCAGAAATGAGTGGGAGCAAAATACTCCAATGCTTAGTTTTGAAAAGTTTGTATTGAAATAGATTTATATCCATATTTGCATCTTTGATTGTTTTATGATTATTTAATTTACTTTATCTTTTGGATTTCTCTTTGTTTTGCTACTTAAAGAACTTTCCATTTAAAGTCCCGACCCCATGATTTTTACTGACCTGCCCCCTTTTCATCCTTTTCAGCAATCTTACCTTCTCTGTGAAAGTCAAGGAGGCCCCTGTCTTCTTAGCGTTCTACTATAGCTCCTTTTCCTCAATTCCACATCAGGATAAACCCTTCTAAATTAGTTTTATTCATAAGATACCCTCAATATAAGATTTATCCCGTAGGAGTAAAAAGCTGTAATAAAACATTGAACTTAGAGGAATTCTTATTTCTTATATTAGCTCATTTGTGACCTTGAATGAGTCATTTAAGAAAATTGAGGTTTTTGTTTGTTTGTTTGTTTGCTTCACACTCTGTATAGAGAAGCTGCCTTACTAGGGGAGTCATGACAGGCAACGGCAATTCTAAAAATACTCCCAATGACAAAAGCAGGCATACTTCATAGGGCACTGTCATTGTGTCTGTCCTACAAGAGGAAATCAATCCTGTTTGTGATTGGTTCTTGATGGAAAAGTACCAGAGCGGGTCCCCATCTCTCTGATGTGTTCTGTGCCTTTTACCTATCCATCGTGGATGCCACCCTGGCACTTCTTCGTAATCACGTGACTGGAACGAACCTCAGTTTCTCTCAAGTTATATCTTCAGAGGATATTAAAAGCAGGTTATGACACACGTAGCGAGGCAGGCTCCTGGGAGTCCAGCTTTCTAACCAAACATTCAGGTACTTATTCTCATCTCAGCACATCCCCAAAGCTGCGGATGTCACTAGTACTTTTTACTGTTTAATCCCAGAGCTCTTATTTGCAAAGCTTCCCTTCCCGTTTTCTCCCCCTTTTAAAGCTCATTATTGCTTTCTGTCAAGGACTTGCTTTCTTTAAAGCAGTATAGCTTTCCCACCCTGGAGTTTTGCTGTTTCTCTTATCTATTACCTGCTTGAAAAGTAGGGTTCTTTGCAAAAAAAATCACTTTGGAGGCAGCTGGAAACAGATGCCATTGTGGCAGGGTGTTCAACCCAGCCAGAGCTAAGACTCTAGGGTGATCATTCCTCCCAAGGGGGCCTTGTTGCTCTTGCTGGTCTTAGGTTGATGTCTTCACATACATCCTCTTGCTTGGGGTATTTTAGGGACACACTTCCAGCCACTGCAGTTTGCCTTGGTTCACTGAGTTTTGCCCTCACAGCACCTCTTCAGTTCACAAAGAGGGAAGAAAAAGTGCTGGCACCTTACCCCGGATCCTGCTACAGGGATGAGCTGGCTGAGGTGCCAAGGTTTTTTGTTTTTCTTTTCCTTATATCATTCCTGATTCTGGGTTGTTAGAAAACAAAACTCAGATTAGCCTGAGACTGATGATGCAGTATTCCAAAGTAAAAGAGATGCCCCTGCCCTCACACACACTCCTTCCTTTCTGTAGCTTAGGGTGCCATTCCCTCCCCCCTTTCCTTTTCCTGTATCCCTAGACAGTAAATCCTCCATTGATTTAGGGTGTATTGGCATGTCTCCTTGGGGTTAGCTAGTATTTCGTTCGATGCCCAAGTAAAGGAAAAGGAAAAAATTCCATTCTAAAATCAGATTACAATGATACTATTCAGAAACTACACTTTTCTCTGGGTGAGAGATGTTGGCTTCTGCTTGATTTTAAGTATAAAGGAGGCAAGAAGGAACTTTGGAGGCAGAGGTACAGCTGGGACTCTCTCCATCAACCCTTTTCCTGCCGAGTCAGTTTATGTTATAGGAAGCAGCCCGTGTGGTGAGCAAAACAGAGCAGCTGCACTGCAAATGTGGGAATGAAGGCGTAGGCTGATCTCAGTGTCAACACGACCCACGTACAAGATAGCTTTCTCCTTTGTCTGCCTTTGGGGCAAGGTGTTGTCTCAAGACATTTCTTCTATCAAGAAAACCAAACTGTGAAATTGTTAGTTCAGCAGGTACCACTAGCAATTAACATCATTAACAGCCAAACAAAGCAAACTCCCTAAGGAGTAGGAGTTGCACTGGAGAAAGAGAACATGTGTGTGGGGGGCACTGCCCAGAGGGGCAAGTGTGGGTGGGAACAGCACTGGCTCTTGGGGAACCCTGAGTAGGATCTGAAGAGCCAAGGTGCAGGAATCTGGGCTGCATGCTTTTGGGGAGGGGCCCGTAGAAAGGCTCCACCTCTCCCTCTCCCGCCAAGCTATCAGCTCTTCAACTCTTTATTAGACCAACTAGGTGTTTTAGGCAGGCAAAGTGACACACCTTTGCATCATTAAACAAATGTTCCACAACATAAACAAATGTAATATATCTTAAATTAATATTGCACAAGAATATGCTTTATCTAAAATGATTCAGGCTCAAAGATAGCAATAGGAGAAAGAAGATCTCAGCTTTTTCTAAGATGATGTGACTCTACATTAAATTGAGAACTAAGCATGCGTCTCTCCTGAGGCAGAGGAGTTTCTGAGGGGTAAATCCCTTTATCAGTTATATCCATTGAGGTTAACTCATTGTAATCCTAAGCAAATGCTCCAGACTCCCCCAAACCAACCCCAGAACAGTCTTAGTAAACAAGGAGTGTGCTGAGGGGAGACACAGAAAAAAACAAACACAACAAAACAACTGCGGCGAACTCCCTGACCAGCAGGAAAGAACAGCCACCAGACGAGGATTCTTCTCAAATCACGCTTTATTGGAGCCTCTTGGTTGAAGGGAGAGCAGAAAGTAAGGGGCCCCGAGCTCTGAGCTGTAGCTGCTTATATAGGGAGTCTGCCTAGCATCCCTTGATACTTTTAACTGCTTCTCTGGAGACCCACCAGCAGGAAAGAGAACAAACATCCTTGTCAACTACAGACCACAAGGAAGTTCCTCTGCCGGTCAGGGGGAGTGTGGGCAGCTAGATAGTAACAACTACTCATCCTGTTTTCTGGTGGAAGAACTGCAACCTTTATTATAGAAATGAATCGTGCCCCAACTGGCCGATGCACGCCTGCCGATGCTCCTGGCCACGGGATTGGCCCTAAGCACATATGCGAGAGGCACGGTTCCACTGCATTGCCCAATATGGAGTTATTTATCAAGCGAGGCCGGGGCCAAATGCCATCTTGTAATGGCAGCCACTCAAAACGGCTCCCTGCAAACAACCTTCCCAAAGCAACAAAAAAAATCTTCTGCCTGGAAAGTGGGCATGGCTACCCCACCAGTGATGAGGCCTGACATTACTTCCCTAACAATTTCACAGTTGAGCTCTCTAATGAGTCTAAGTATAGAAATCTCATCAATGGAGCCATAGGAAGAAGTAGAAATTCTCAATAGCACATACATGTACTTATTGTAAGGTATATTGATTTGAACTCCCACATCGTGGTATAGTTCAAATCCAGGCCGTACATAACAGTAGGGCAATAAGAGAGATCTGCCTGCTGACTGCCACGTTGACCCAGAAGCAGAATCCAAGAGATCAGATGGATAGAAGACAGCTGTCATAGAGAAGTTTGAGCCTCTCATTGCAGTCACCCAGGGCACATGGCTGTGGCTCACCTCCAGATTGCCTCCCTTCTATCCATGCTGGGGAAGACTCTAAGAATAAGCAACATTAAGGCTTTGAACAAATATCATTTCTTTACAAGAGATGAAGCATGAAAAACTCAGCAGAGAACACATGGGCCAAGTGAGGAAAGTCAGAGTCATAGTACTCAGTACAGAATTTCTTTTGTTGGATACCTGAAGGACACACACACTGCCCCCTACACACATACTCACAAATATCTATATCTATATCTATATCTATCTATCTATCTATCTATCTATCTATCTATCTATCTAGAAAGAAGGAAAGACTTAGAATAGCCCTTATCTGCCTGGAAGGCAACTACCTTTGTAAAGAATTAGCTATATACATTGTGAGATCCAGAAACTCAGAAATTTTCATTTAGTCTAGTCGGTTCCTTAGCACACTAGAGAGATCACGAGTTTAAACAACATCGGGGGAATCAAACAAATAGCTAAATGTGTAGATCAGCTTTATTTGCAAAGAAAGACTGGCCTGCTACACACATTCAAGCAAACAAACTGAACTCTTAATGCTACCAGTCAAGCAAAACACATCTGCAGCAGGGTTCAGAGCTGCCTGCCAGTTTGCAGCTGTGGATAAAGCCTCAGAATCTGCTGGAATGAATGCATGCTCCAAGACGCATGGATATTTTTATATGAGTAGGATTGGGCTCAGAGCACATATCGAGGTCCTTGGATAAAATGTTAATATAAAAGATGTATCATTTATCACAGTAGCGAGAGATTGGCAGGCAGACAGATTAATGGGTTTAAGAAGTGATAGATGCTATCATTAACAATGAAGGCAGAGTTTGCCAGCTTTTAAAAAACCCTTAAAATTGTTTTAGATGTAAAAAAAAATTAAGTAAGCAAGTCAACATTTATTGACCAACTATTGAATAAGTAGTTGGAGTTACCTCATTCTGAATAAGTCCTTGGTGTTACGTCTGTGAACAAGGTGTCATAACAATGAATGGTTGAGAGCATCAGGTTAAGAGGACTCTCGGCTGTGTCTTGAATTAGCAAGGATATCTGTAGTGGAATTTCATTTTTATTTTAATAAATAAAGCTTGCCTGAAGTTCAGAGAGTAAAACAATCACACTGGCCAGCCTTACAGAGCAGGCTACAATAATACACACCTTTGATCCTAGTAGCCACACTAGTTTGCCATAGAAACCTGGCAGTGCCTGTCTTTAATCCCAGTGGCACATGCCTTTACTCCCAGCCGTAGAGAGGAATATAAAACAGGAGGAGACAGCTCTCAGTCTCAGTCTCATTCTGAGATACCTGGAGATAAGGTCACCATTTCAGACTGAGATCATGGTAAGAGCCAGTGGCTGGGCTGCTTTGCTTTTCAGATCTTCAAGTCAAATCCCAATTTCTCTCTCTGAGATTTTATTAATCGTTCTTTCTTCTGGTAACTTCGGGTGTGACTTTTTGCATGTTTATGTGAGGAAAATGTTTTCTGGTTAATGTGTATGACCTTGGGAAGTTGAATTCTGTACCTTTCTCTTCGTGTGTCGAATAAGGATAATAACAGCACCTATCTCAAAGGGTTGCTGGGAAGGATTACATGAGCTAAGCCATGTAAAGTGCTTAGAGCAGCACCCAATAGATAGTAAGTCCTCAGTAAATATTAGCTATTAATATTGTCTCAACAAACAGTGCAAACATTGACATTAATCACATTAGCTATTCAAATGTCACTACCCAGTACAAAGAGACAGTCCCCTATGGTTATTTCATGGTCTTGATTCCTAACCTTCTTTTAGCTATAAATACAAGCAGGCCTGACAAATGGCAATGGGCTGCAGTGCCTGGGCCCTCAGCAGTAGAGATTGTCTGCTCAGCGCTTGAGGGTCCACTTCTCTGTACTGATACTTCTTTTGTATTTCAATAAAGCTTGCCTGAAGACCAGGATGCAAAACAGCCACACTAGTCAGCCATATAGGCTAGGCAGTAGTGGCACACATCTGAATTTCAGCATCCACACTAGTTAGCCATAGAGGCCAGGTGGTGGTAGTGCACGCCTTTAATCCCAGCTCTAGGGAGGAATATAAAGATAGGAACTTGCTCTCTTTCCACTTGAAGATTTCATAGAGGTAAGAGCTCTGCAGTGGCTAGCTGCTTTGCTTATCTGACCTTCAGGTTGAACCCCAATATCTTTCTCTGGGTTTTTATTATTTGTGGTACACTTTACGAAGCTTCCTGATGCAAGGTCATTGATCCCTTCCACCGGCATGTTTTACTCATGTCAAAAGACAGGCAACATATTTTGGAGAATTCTCAACCACAAAAAAATCTCATTGTCTTAATTGGGGAGCTATTTTTCTTTGTTCAACTCATTCTTTTTTTTTTTTTTGGTTTTTCGAGACAGGGTTTCTCTGTGGCTTTTGAGCCTGTCCTGGAACTAGCTCTGTAGACCAGGCTGGTCTCGAACTCACAGAGATCCGCCTGTCTCTGCCTCCCGAGTGCTGGGATTAAAGGCGTGCGCCACCATCGCCCGGCTGTTCAACTCATTCTTTAATGAAGAACTTTGTCTCCCTAAAAATTCACTGTGTTACCAACAACACGAAGTCATCCTATTGTAGAGACAAGGCTATTCATTTTCTCAGTTCTGGTCCCCTCTTATCTAACGCCCTACTGAATGAACCTAAAGCTAAACTTGACTCTAAGCTGTAATGCCATCTTCCTTATAGGCTTTGCTGAGGGCAGAAGTTCAAACCTCTGATTCATTATCCTCCTCTCTATCAACATTATTCCCATCTTTCTCCCTCTGTTTTCCACGTAACTAAATTGTATAACATTGATTACTGAAATCTGTAGATGTTTACCTTGTTAAATACTCTAATTTGTAGAGAGTGACAGCTGTGTAGGAAAGCCTAGGCACCAGGGTGGGATGGTGGTGCCAGTTTTGTGATTTGGTTAGAAAACCTTCATTGATCTCTCATTTCACCCATAAAGCTGTTTCCAACAATGTAAACTGAATTACACCAGTATATGGGAAATTTAATTTAAAAATTAAAATATGATTTCTCTAAATAATGAGGATTGATTGGCTTTTGTTCTCCTTAAAGGAGTTCTTTTGGGGGAGGCACTGAATTTTAGTATTTTACTAAGTACCAATACCATTCACTTCTTAAATTAAATGAGTTGAAAAGTAAACTATATGCGTAAGGTGAACATCATCACCACCACGTCAGAAACAGGTTGAAAAGGAAACTTATATGGATGAGTTATTTTATCTAGTTTAGCTTCAACCTCAGTCCATGGAATTTTGAAAATGGTTATGAATTTCCCGATTAATTACTTTTCCTGTTTCTGTGATAAAATATCCTGATGAAAGTTACTTCAGGGAGAAAGGAGAAAGTAACTTTTTTTATGACTCACAGATTAAGGTTGTGAGTCTCTATCACAGTGGGGCGGTCATAGAAGCAGGAGCTTGACGTAGCTCATCGTGTAGCAGCTAGAGTAAAAAACAGAAAACAAACAAAAACAGAAAACAATGAATACTTTTTATATAGTCCAGAATCCTAGTCTAGGGAATGGTGCCACCTAACAGTGGACACATCTCACTTTAACCTAATCAAGATTATCCCCCACAGGCTTACCCAGAAGCCTATCTCTGGGGTAGTTCTAGGTCCCATCAAGTTGACAATCGAGATTAATCATTACATTTACAGAGAGGGGTCAGAATGAAATAAAACATTCCAAGATTCTGTAGAACAAGGCCCTATTTTGTTAGTTTGTCTCCTTTCTTCTCAACTTTGATGTTCAACATTTGAAGATATTCTCAGCCAGACGCTTTATAAAGTACTTACTGCTCCAAAGATAATGAATATATAAGCATTGCTTCATGTTATGTGTCCCTCCAAAAGTTCATATATTGAAATCTTGATCCAGAACTCATGTGCTGATGATAGTTGAAGACCCTTGGGTAGTACTTAGGGTTAGATGAGGTCATGAGAGTTGAGTCACCAGAATGGAGTTAGCAACTTTAGATAACAAGTAGCAGGGATCTGAGTTCACATGCTCTCTATGATTTTTGCACTCATTTCCCCCATTCTAATATTATAACGAACCACAAAGACCAGATACTAGCACCATGCTCTTGCACTTCCAGCCTCCAGAATTGTAAGCCAGAATCTTCTGTTGTTTATAATTTAGGTAGCCTGTGATATTCTATTAGTGTATCATAATACAGGCTAGCATATGATCATTGGAATTTTGGAAATAATGAGATCTGATTATGTGTATGCATTGAACTACAATCACATATATTACATACATAATACATACATATTAATAAATGCATATTATGTATATAATAATACAAAATAAATGTATTTTATGTCCTGTATACATTTATTTTTATATGTATTGTACTTATTCATCATTAGACATGATTGCACACTCTTCCTATAAATGACTATAATAAGTATGTATTGCTCAGTCAGAACATTTTTTTCACCGAGCATCTTAGTTCCCTCTTGTTATCAGTCACTATAGTTGATGGTTTTCCAATGGCCTTGTGATGAGTATCAATGTCTCTGCCATGTGTAGTCTCTACAAATGGTACAGAAGTGTTTAAGGTGGTTCAGACCTGTGTATGGATTCTGGACTTGTCAGTTGCTAATTAGGACATTTGACAGTTTCTTCATCTTCTGGAAAAAGAATACTAAGAAGTTCTCGTGTTTATAGAATCATGATGAGCATAGTGCCTGTGTCAATTTATAAATAGTTTTCTTCTGTATTACTGATGTGTGATTTCCTGGGGGAAACGTGAACAAATATCTATTCACCACAGATATGTCATCAACTAAGAGACAAAGTAACAATTCATGTAAGTCAGGCTTGAAAAATCAGCAAGTTTGTTGGACTTGTTTAAAGGCACGGGTGAAGAGTTACTTACGGACACATGCTTGGCTTAAGGGCAGCTCCATCATCAATAAGCCCACATTGTGGCGAGGACTCCCATCAGGTGCATCCCAGAAGCTCCTGAACAACATATAAGCAGCGTGGCTGGTGGAAAGTCTCTTCTTCCCAGAAGCCACTGCTTAAACAACCTTCAAGAGGGCATCTGATAACTTACGAGTTTCAGACTTTCTAGAGACTTCCAAGTTGCTTGCATCCCAAACCGTCTAAGTTTTGTTTACTTTCCGAGTCTTAACAAGCCTCCTCCAGGGATGGAGTGTTTCAAGAAGGAGTAAACAGCTATGTAACGGTTACTATATATGAGATGAGATGTAATGCATATTTCTCTGGTATGTCCTACCTTCTTTCTGGTGGTTGGGAACTCCCTTGCCAAATCCCAGGATGCTTGTTTAGCCCATGCTTCTGCGAGCCATCTGTGATCCTGAAGCAGCTGCTTCTCAGTGATATGAGAACTGTTTGGGGGGTATAAAATATACTTAAACTGTTTATTTACCACAGTTTCTAGCTTAATTAATTGAGAACAGAATCTAAATAGCTCTCCCACCTGTACCCTGGAAGCCACAGCCAAGGGAAACCTGTGGATATGCTTGTGTTTGGGTTTGATTTTCTGAATCTATGAAAGCTACAGTCCCAGGTCCTGCTTTAGGGATCAGCATTAGCCTGGGCCTGACTTTTAGCTCTCTGGTATGTGATATTTCAGTTGATCCCTAGGCTGTACCAAGAGAATGTCACTCATGTTCAAGTCTCTGTGAAGCCTCTAGATACATGTAAGATGACAAATAGTTCCCAGAGCTGAAGGGGCTCCCGTATCGAGTGTAAACTGCATTAAATAAAAATTAAAGACAGATTTGTTGGGGTTTTAGTGCAACAGGGGATTTAGCGCTAATCCCTTTCTGACCCCGAGGTTAGGTATAGTATGCTCCTGAGGATGTTGAGGTATTTTTCCCCAGTGCTTACTGAGTTAGATCAAAGCTAATAGCTGCATTTATCTATTTATTGTGAGGGAAGTGAGAGGACAACGTGCAGAGTGAGTTCTTTCCCTCCACCTCGTGGGCTCACTGGAGAGTGAATAAAGATTGTCAGGCTTGGCAAGCAAGCACATTTACCGTGTGAGCTATCTCACCAGTTAATACCTTTCTAAAGATGCATGAAGGCATTTAAAGCTTGATAAAACCCTGAACATTATCCGTGTGTCTGGAAGAAGAAGCCACTGATATATCCAATCAGTAGGTTTTAAGTACTTGTATGAAAAGCAAATGCTATGGACTGGAGAAAATTAAAAGTGAAAAAAAGTATATAAGTTCTTTTTCAAGAATGTGATAGTATCAGTAATATATATATATATATATACACACACACACACACACACACATACAATTAACTCTGAAGCATGTCAGACTGTCAGACCGTATTAAATATGCATGTTATATACCCTAAAAGGAATAGCTAATTTTGCCTAATGAATCAGGAGACCTTTGAAATGCCTAGGACTGTGTGGGCTATGTAGATTCTGTAAGATTTGGTTAGATAGCAAATGAGGTTGAAAAGACATTTAAGACAGAAGGATCATCATAAAACAAGCTTTAAAGAATAGAAAGTATATGGCCAGGAACTATGAAGACAAGAGTATAGGAAATAGATGAAGACAATAGTGAGAAAAAAAGATAGGAATGGAAAACGGTGTTTGAAAAATAACAAGACCATCTGACATCATTTTTTCAGACAATGGAGAATCAGCTAGCATAAATCCAGTTCTATCCAGAAATCTAAACATGCTTATACTAATTATGTTTATTAAACATGCTTATGTCAGTATGATTTTAATAAAGCAAATTGTGTAGACACAGATTATGTAAGGTTGTTCTTTTGTGTTCATTTCATCAACTCATAATCACATATCTGATACTTTAAAAATATAAGTCGTTCTTTAAGGAAAGATTGTATGAAGAACTGAAGTTGTGAAGGTCTCTAGCCTTGAGATGTCAAGCATCTTAGAGAAAAACAACCCTCATTGAGGGAGATTGTGCCTGGCCTTACGGATGGAAATAAAGAAGTTTCAGTTGCACCTAAGCTTTTCCGCTTTTCCTCATGGCATGAGGTTTGCTTTGTCACTCTAGATGATGATTCTACCTGTGTTTCTGCCCTTCTTCTCCTTACTGTGACGAAATTCCTGACCAAAAGCAACTTAAGGAAGTTAGGTTTTATTTTGACTCATAGTTCAAGCATACACTCCACAACGATGAGACTGTCATGGCGGCAGGAGCTTGAGGCAACAGTCAACATGGTAGGAAACAGGAACAGTCGACTAGGAAGCAGAGTGGCATGGAGGCTGGTTTTCAGCTACTCTCTCCCTTTTGTACATTCTGGGACCAGGACCATGGCCATGAAAATTTAGTGGGGGGTCTTTCCACATCAGATAACTGACCGAGGATATCTGATCTAGAACATCTCCTACAGATAGTTTTCTTCAAGGGGATTCTAGAGCCTACCACATGGACAGCATAAAGATTCACACTGAAGGGTTGAATGAAAGCTGACAGGAAAGGAAGTATGTGTAGAGCACATGTAGAAAACAGAGAGTGGTTAGCACTGAAGAGTGCTGAAGACTCTGACTGTGAAAGCCGAGTATCAGGCACATGTCTGAAACTCCTATGCTAAGCGTATATAACTAGCTATTCCCTTCCTGCCCCATGGACAGAAGTCTATGGGTCACATGTTCTCTCTACCAGCAGTTCAGACATAGTGTGGTAAAACCCCTTTTTCGACCACAAATTATTATGTCCTGGCTGCTACCCATTGGATCTGCCATTCCTCCATTCTCATACTGAGTCAAATTAGATTAGAAATTCAAATTAAAAATCTGTTTAAAAACTGGTTCAAAATTTAATAAAGATTATAACTGGAAAAGATTGATGATTATTGTTTGCTGATATAAATAATCCTATACTTGATCACATGGAATCACGAATTTTGATTCACTGTTTGCAAAACTTTCTTCTACCATGCTGAATAGTCTCCATAGGCTAGCACATTTTTCTTTCTTCAGCTTGACCGAACTCTGTGGCAGTACTCATGTGTAGACACAGCAACTTTGATTTCTTGAATGGTTGTTCTTTTTTAAGATTTATTTATGTGTATTTTGTATGTATGGCTGTTTGCCTGCGTGTATCTATGCATCACATCTGTGCAGTGCCCGTGGTGGCCAGAAGAGGGCATCAGATTCACAGATCTACTGGAAATGGTGAGCTGCCCTGTAGGTGCTGGGAACCAAACCTGATTCTCTGTAAGAGCAGCAGGTGACCTTAACTGAGCCATCTCTCCAGCCTCATTTAAATCACTTTTTATTCATCCTGTTTTGTCAGGTTCTCTTGCTCATGCAAGGCACTCAGCAAATATTGTTTCAGATTGCCTCCTTCGGTGGCATATTCCTGCCTAATTACTTATAAAAAAAGGGCCCCACCTTAGAAATTACAGGTCTCATTCTTGTCCTTCTGGAGTGATTGCTTATTCTTTTTCAAGCTTGCTACTGTTGTCTTCCAAATGTGCCTAACTGAAAGGGTCACCATCATGGCTTCTTGATGTCATTTAAATTACAGTTGTCTTTTCTCATATTCTTTCCCCCAGCCCTAAGGTACCACATTGCTGTTCTAGCTGAAATCGTTCTGATATATATTCACCCTCTCTTCATTCATCCATTGTCCCCTTTCTCCTACCTTGTTCTACCTCTTCCTTATTTTTAAACACTTGCTTTTAGCTTTTCTTCCTTTACTCACTAATTATTTCTCTTTCCAGTTTTCTTCTGGAAGTGCCAGTATGTTTAGCTGTGGGGCATGAGCTTATGCCAGAGAACTCCAACCACAGGAAACATGAGGTCAAAGAATGAACCATTGCTGTTGTGTATGGAACTTCTATAGCTGTCTATCAAGTCTGTCCTGCAATACTTGGGACCATTTATGCATCCCCTTCCATCTTTTTTCAATGTTTTGATTAAGAACAGACTTCTCTAGGATACCTAGGCATACAAATTGTCATACTTTATCTATCTATCTATCTATCTATCTATCTATCTATCTATCTATACATCTATCTATACATCCAGCTATCTATCTATATGACAAGAATTAGTGTGCAATTATAAGCTGGGTTTTCATAAATGAGTTGGCATCAGATATTCATTTTTCTCATAAAAAGCAAAACATTTTATGTATCTAGAGAACTTGTGTGCTACCAGTGACATTTATAAAAGGCATATCTAAAGACTAAAGCTAGGTTATAGATTACTGGGTGACTACCCTTATTTTAACTGATGATCTGGAGTTCCAAAGCTCACTACGGTTTTCACTGGGCGAAGAGTCGATGGGGACAAAAGGAAATCAGTGCTCTTGTAAGGAGATTTATATCATGCTCACTCTTTTTGGTGTGTGAGAGATTTTACTTGGATGCATATTCATAAGAAGTACAAGCATATAATGCATGCTATGAGTTTGAGCTACACAAATAAATCCCTACACTCCAATTCTAAATATTTCTTAACATCAGAATCTTGAGAAAGTTTTAGAGATTTATTCCTTTTCAATGTATGTGTATGGGTGTTTTGTATGCAAGTATGGCTATGTACCATGTGTGTGTAGTGCTTGTGGAGGTCATAAGAGGACAATGGATCCCCTGGAACTGGACGTGTGGATGTTTATAAGTTGTGATGGTCACACTAAGAACTAAAACAGTGTCCACCACTGCAAGAAAATTCAGTTCTCTTAACCGCTGAGCTTTCTCTGCAGCCCCTTAACCTCAATGTCTTTTGCTATCATGGTACCTCTTCTTACAGTATGAGAAATGATAGTGTATTTTTATTTATGGTTATCTCACAGAATTGACTTATGATAGGTATAAACAGCCCATAAAATAGTGCCATCTTAGGCCTGATCCAGGACTTCCATGGGTCCAGGCATGAGTCTGGGACCTCCAAGGGAGTAGGTAGGAACCAGAGACCTCTGCGGGTAGGGTGTGAGTCTGGGACCACTGAAGGCGTAGGCCTGAATCAGGACCTCTGCAGGTCTGGGTATGAGTCTAGGACCTCCTAGGGAGTATGCTAGAACCAGGGACTTTACAGGACTGGGTCCAAGCCAGGTACCTCCACAGAGCAGGTCCAACAAAATGAAGCAAACTCACCCAGGAGAACTAGAAATAATCAAATTGAGAGCTAAAATCAACAAAATAGAAACAAAGAAAAGAATCAATGAAACAGAGTTGGTTCTTCAAGAAAATCAACAAAATAGACAAACCTTTATCCAAACTAACCAAAAGGCAGAGAGAATATCCAAATTAACAAAATCAGAAATGAAAAGGGGGACATAGCAACAGACATGGAGGAAATCCAGAGAATCATCAGGTCACATTTTGAAAACCTGTACTCCACAAAACTGGAAAACTTAAAGGAAATGGACAACTTTCTGGATAAATATCACTTACCAAAATTAAATCAAGACTAGATAAGCAAATTAAATAGACCTAAAGGAGTAGAAATTTTTGCTAAAGAAATAGAAACAGCCATCAAAAGTCTCCAACCAAAAAAAAAAATCTCAGGGTTTCAGCCCAGAATTCTACAAGATTTTCAAAGAAGAACTAATACCAGTACTCCTCAAATTGTTCCACACAATAGAAACAGAACGAACATTGCCAAACTCTTTTTATGAGGGTACAATTACTCTGATACCCAAACCACAGAATGATATTATTAAGAAAAAGAATTACAGACCAATCTCACTCATAAACATTGATGTAAAAATACTCTAGAATACTGGTAAATCGAACCCAAGAACACATCAGAAAAATCATCCATCATGATCAAGTTGGCTTCATCTCAGAGATGCAGAGATGGTTCAATATATGAAAATCTGTCAATGAAATGCACCACATAAACAAGCTAAAAAATAAAAACCACATGATCATCTCATTAAATGCTGAAAAAGTCTTTGACAAAATGCAACATCCCTTCATGATAAAGGTCTTGGAGAGAGAAGGGATACAAGGAACATAGAAAAACATAATAAAGGGAATATACAGCAAGCCAACAGCCAACATCAAACTAAATGGAGAGAAACCCACAGTGATCCCACTGAAATAGGAACAAGACAAGGTTGTCCACTTTCTCCATATCTTTTCAATATAGTTCTTGAGGTCCTAACTACAGTAATAAAACAACAAAAAGAGATCAAGGGGATACAATTCAGAAAAGAAGTGAATCTTTCACTATTTGCTAATGATATGATAGTTTACATAACTGACCCCAAAAATTCTACCAAGGAACTTCTACAATCATAAGCACTTCAGTAATGCAGCAAAATAAAAGATTAACTCAGAAAATTCAGTAACCCTCCATTATACAGATGAAAATTGAGCTGAGAAAAAAATCAGAGAAACATCACCCTTCATAATAGCCACAATATCATAAAATATCTCTGAGTAACTTTAACCAAATAAGTGGGAGACCTGTATGACAAGAACTTTAAATCTTTGAAGGAGGAAATTGAAGAAGACACCAGAAAGTGGAAAGATCTCTCATGCTCTTGGATAAAAAGAATTAACACAGTAAAATTGACATTCTTACCAAAAGCAATATATTCATTGCAGTGCCCAGCAAAATTCTTCACAGACCTTGAAAGAACAATACTCAACCTCATATGGAAAAACAAAAAAAAACCCAGGATAGCCAAAACTATCCTGCACAATAAAAGAACTTCTGGAGGCATAACAATCCCTGACTTCAAACTCTACTGCAGATCTACAGTACTGAAAACAGCCTGGTATTGCCATAAAAGCAGACAGGAGGACCAAGGGAACCAAATCGAAGACCCAGATGTTAATCTACACACCTATGAACATCTAATTTTTGACAAAGAAGCAAAAAATATAAAATGAAAAAATAAAGCATATTTAACAAATGGTGCTGATATAACTGGATATCAACAAGTAGAAAAATAAAAATAGATTCCTATCTATCTCCATGCACTAAACTCAAATCCAAATGGATCAAAGACCTCAACATAAAGGCAACCACACTGAATCTCACAGAAGAGAAAGAGGAAAGTACACTTGAACACAATGACAGGAGACCACTTCCTAAATATAACCACGGTAGCACAGACACTGAGAGAAATAATTCAACTGACGTTGAAAAGCTTATGTAAAGCAAAGAACATGGTCAACAAGACAAAACAGCAGCCTACAGAATGGGAAAAGATCTTCACCAGCCCCACATCAGACAGAAGACTGTTCTCCAAAGTAGATATATATGGTCATCAAAAGAACAAATAATCCAATAAAAAATGGAGTACAGACCTAAACAGAGAACTCTCAACAGAGGAATCTAAAATGTCTGAAAGAGACTTAAGGAAATGCTCAACATCCTTAGCCATTAGAAAAATGCAAATTAAAACAACTCTGAAATTCCATCTTACACCTCTGAGAATAGCCAAGATCAAAAACACTGATGACAACTTATGGTGGAGAGGATGTAAGGTAAAGGGAACACTCCTGCATTGCTAGTGGAAGTGAAAGCTGGAACAGCCCCTTTGGATATCAGTGTGGCAATTTCTCAGAAAATTAGGAAACAACCTTCCTCGAGACCCAGCAATACCACTTTTGGGTATCTATCCAAAGGATACTCAACCATGCCACAAGGACATGTGCTCAACTATGTTCCTAGCAGCATTGTTTGTCATAGCCAGAACTTGGAAACAACCTAAATACCCCTTGACTGAACAATGGATAAGGAAAATGTGGTACATTTACACAATGGGGTACTACACAGCAGAAAAAAACTGGCATCTTGAAATTTGCAGGCAAATGGATCTAGAAAACATCATATTGAGTGAGGTAACCCTGACCCAGAATTAGAAATATCATATGTACTCACTCATAAGTGGCTTTTAGATATAAAGCAAAGAACACCAATCTACAATTCACAATTCCAGAGAACCTAGACAACAAAGAGAACCCTAAAAGAGACATAAATGGATCTAATCTACATGGGAAGCAGAAAAAGACAAGATCTCCTGAATAATTTGGAAGCATGGGGACCATGGGAGAGAGTTGTAGGGGAGGGGAGAGGAAGGGAGGGGAGCAGAGAAAAATGTAGAGCTCAATAAAATAAAAATTTAAAAATGATTCAGCTATAGCTACTAAAGAAAGGGAATAGACAATGTATGTTTAGATTGTTAGTGATGCTCCGGGATGTGGTGCTTAGTTTTAACTGTTGATTTGACATAATTTAGAATCACCTGGAAAGACAGTCTCAATGAGGAATTGTCTAGAGCAGGTTGGCCTGTGGGCATTCTGGAAGGAGGAAGTTTATCTTGATTACATTAAGTGAGGCAGGAAGACCTCATGTGCTATGGGCACACTTTCCAAGGTTTGGGTCTCACCCTGTGTAATAGTGGAGAAGGTGCAGTGAGCACTAGCATTTGTTCATTGACCCCCTCTGCTCTTAACTGTGAATGTTACCCCTGCCTGCCTTGACTTCTGCATAGTGATGGAATATAGCCTGTAATCTGAGCCAAATACATCCTTCCTCCCGCCCCCCAAAAAGATAGTGCCACCTTGCAGGAGATGCCGGCCTAATCATAAAGAGATGCCTTTCATTGTATTTGTCTTTGGTGAGGCCAAAGGTATGCATCAGAATCCATATCTTTACAGAAATGGAGATAAAGCTTGGGAGGAGGAAGGCAATAGTTGGCGATTGCCAAGGACAGTAAGTAAGCAAAGGGGAACGATCCAGGATGAAAAACATCAGCCCTAAGGGTCTTGTAGCACAGTCTTCTTATGAAGGCCCCTGTCTTCTAGGCCCAGAACAGTGTCAGTTAAAGCTGGACATTTTGGCCTCTGTCATACTCTACAGAGGATTATCTCACGAGTCACTTACTTCAGGTTGTGATTTTGTTGACTTCAATCAGGCTATGTTTTCTTTTCTTTTAAAAATGGTAATTACAGTGACCGGAGTGTTAGCTCAGTGGTTAGGAGTGCTTGCTGCTCTTGCAGAGGACTGGAATTCAGTTCCCAGCTCCAATCACCAGGTGGTTGACAATCGCCAGCAACTCTAGCTCCAAGGCATTTGATATCTTCTCTGGGTCTTGGGTGTTTCACACAGGTCTGCAGGCATGCACATATACACAGAAATGAAAACCACAATAAATCTTTAAAGATCACTATCATAATATTGATCTTACTATGTGTGTCGGGGGGCATTTTCTTTGTCCTATGATAATTATAGTGCATCTTTCTGTGGGCTTCATTGTCTTCCATTTGCTAACCTAACTTCCTACTCTTTCATTAAACCCTTCTGTTTATTCCCGGGATTTACAGCAGACGACTAAAGAAGCTCTTCTTTCTGTTTTTCTTTCCTGTGTTCCCTTTTCTGAAGTCTCCTCGGAGTATTCACTGCAGGTCCTATTTTTACTTTCTACCTTTCCTCTCACCCTCTGTTCCTTCTTAAGCATGCTCATTGATAAGCTGCTCACGGGCTCAGCCACCAGAGCGATCTCTATCCTGTGCACCAACCTTTCCTGCCCTTTCTCTCCTATGAAGGCTCCTCATTGCAACATTCTTTTCCTTGGTAGTTATCCTGTTTGAATCTCATCAGGGCTTTCAAGAATGAAGTTGAATAGGACATTGGAGACTAAGAGATACTGTGTTCTAAATGAACTTTGTTTTAAAACTCAATCTCCAATGCTTTCAGGTTATTGACCAAGTTAGAACTGGGCTCAAAGGCAGCACAATCCTGAACAACCTAGATTGTGGCAGGAGTACCTCAGTGCTAACGCTATAGGACCTTTCATCAGTGTTATGGGTACAGAATTACCTTTCAACTTTAAAGCCAGTGAAATATTATTTTTCACAGGATATTATCCTCGAAAACACTAGCTTCACTTGTGGACTGTAGTCTTAGCTCTGCCATTAATCTTGCAAATTTGGCCCATGGTTAATTTCAGTATAGAGTGAGTGCTCTTTTGTGTTTGTTTGCTTGTTTTTGCATTCTTTTTCATAAATTATTTTTTTCATTTATTTTACATCCTGATTGCAGTTTCCCCTCCCTCCTCTCTCCATCCCCCCTCCCCTCCATACACAACACTCATCTACTCCCCATCTATCTCCATTCAGAAAGGGACAGGCCTTCCATGGGAGTCAACAAAGCATGGCCCATCAAGTTGAGGCAGGACCAAGCTCCTCCCCCTGCATCAAGGCTGTGCAAGGCAACCCAGCATGTAGAATAGGTTCCCAAAAGCCAGTTTAAGTGGCAGAGACAGGTCCTGATTCCCCAGTTAAGGAGCCTCACAAACAGACCAAGCTATACAATTATCACACACAGGCAGAGGGCCTAGGTCAGTCCCATGCAGGCTCCCCAGCTGTCAGTCCAAAGTCCATGAGCTTTCCTGAGCTCAGGTCAGCTGTCTCTGTGGGTTCCATTGTGGTGACCTGAGCCCCCAGGCTCATATCCCTCCTCCCTGTCGTCACTGTGACTCTCGAGCTCCTCCCAGTGCTTGGCTGTGGATCTCTGCATCTGCTTCCATCAGTTACAGGATGAAGACTCTCTGATGACAATTAGCTTAGTAACCAATCTGAACCCAGGAGATGACCAGTTCAGGTACCCTCTCCACTATTGCTAGGAGCCTTAGCTAGGGTCATTCCTGTGGATTCCTGGGAGTTTCCTTGGCACCCGATTTTTCCCTAACCCTGAAATGTTCCCCCACCCCATCAAGACTTCTCTTTCATTACGCACCCCCTTCTGATCCCTGGGTTCCCATCCCAACCCCTACCCTCAGTTTGCCCAGGAGATCTCTTCTCCTTCCCCTTCCCAGGGAAATCCATACCACTCTCTTTGGGCTCTCTTTGTTACTTAGAATCTCTGGGGCTAAAGATTATAGCCTGGTTATTCTTTATTTTATACCTAATATCCACTTATGAGTGAATACACACCATGCTTATCCTTCTGGGTTTGGGTTACCTCACTCAGGATGATTTTTTTCTAGTTCTATCTATTTGCCTGCAAATTTCATGATGCCATTGTTTTTTATTTACATTCATTTAATACCCCATTGTATAAATGTATCACTATATTTTCTTTATCCATTCTTCAGTTGAGGGGCATCAAGGTTTTTCCAGGCTCTGTCTATTACAAACAATGTTGCTATGAACATAGTTGAGCAAGTGTCCTTGTGATATATAATTGAGCATCCTTTGGGTATGTGTCCAAGATTGTTGTAGCTGGGTCTTGAAGTAGATTGATTACAAATTTTCTGAGAAATCATCACAGCAGTTTTAGAAACAGCCGTTTCCAAAGTGGCTGTACAAGTTTGCATTCTCACCAACAGTGGAGGAGTGTTCCTATTATGCCACATCCTCTCCAACGTAAGTTGCCATTAGTAATTTTGATCTAAGCCATTCTGATGGGTATTAAGATAGCATCTCAGATTTGTTTTGATTTGCATTCCGCTGATGACTAAAGATGTTGAACAATTCTTTAAGTGTATCTCAGCCATTTGTGAGTCTTCTGTTGAGAATTCTCTGTGTAGATCTCGGCCCCATTTTTAAATTGGATTATTAGGTATTTTGATGTCTAGTTTCTTGAGTATATATTTTAGAGATCAACCCTCTGTCAGATGTAGGGTTGGTGAAAACATTTTCCTATTCTTTAGGCTGCCGTTTTGTCTTAGTGATAGTATCTTTTGCCTTACATAAGCTTTTCAGTATCTGAAGGTTCCATTTAGTAGTTGTCAATCTCAGTGTCCATGCTACTAGTGTTATATTTAGGCAGTGGAATCCTGCACTAATGAGTTCAAGGATACGTTCCACTTTCTCTTCTATCAGGATCAGTGTAACTGAAGTTATGCTGAGGTCTTTGATCTACTTGGACTTGAGTTTTATGTAGTATGATAGATATGGATCTATTTGCATTCTTCCATTATGCCAACATCCAGTTATGCCAGCACCCTTTGTTGAAGATGCTTCTTTTTTCTGTTTCATAATTTTTTACTTCTTTGTCAAAACCAGATGTTTATAGGTGTGTGGATTTGTGTCAAGGTCTTTGATTCAATTCCATCGATCCACCTGTTTGTTTTTATGCCAATACCATGCTGTTTTTTAATAATATATATAACTCTATTGTTAAGTTTGAAGTCAGGGATTGTGCTAACTCTGGAGGTTCCTTTATTGTACAAGATTGTTTTAACTATCCTGGGATTTTTGTTTTTCCATATGAAGTTGAGTATCATTCTTTTGAGGTCTGTGAAGAATCATGTTGGAATTTTGATGGGAATTGTATTGAATCTGAAGATTGCTTTTGGTAACATTGCCATTTTTACTATTTTGATTCTACAGATCCAAGAGCATAGGAGACCTTTCCATTTTCTGACATCTTCTCCAATTTCTTTCTTCAAAAACTTAAAGTTCTTGCCATACAAGTCTTTCACATGTTTGCTTAGAGTTACACCAAGATATTCTGTATTATTTGTGGCTATTTTAAAAGACATTGTTTCCCTGATTTCTTTCTCAGCCAGTTTATCATTTGTATATAGGAGGGCTACTGATTTTTTTGAGTTAATCTTGTAACAAGTCATATCACTAGAGGAGCTTGTAAGCGGGAGGAGTCAGAGAATGCTTTTCTATCGCAGTGGCTTAGGCATTGTATCCAGGGGGCATATTCTTCAAGTGACTGCCACATTACTTCATGCAATTTTATGAGTTTTCTGTTGAGAGAATCTATTTTAATTTATTTTAACTTTCAGAGTGCAGCCTCTTTGTCCTCTTGTGTATTTTTTTTTTAATAATTAGAGTTAACTGCTTCTTTCTAGACTAATATGCTCTGGACCTTTGGGGAGAATACTCTTTAAAAACTGACTCATTCTCTTTCATATACTAACTTAAAAATATTCTTGCTGCCTCAGCACTTTAGAATATAGTCACACCATCTAGCAAGCAGAATGACCTGCGCCTCCTTGTATTATCTTGGAATTGGTTTAACTAGCTGATGTTCCTAAAAGGTAGATCACTAGCTAATTCAACGTTTTAGGGGAAAGTACTGAAGTATGGTCTGCTTTAATTAAGTAATTTGTGGCATCAAATTAGTTGCTTAACTAGAAATATATTCTTAGTTCCTGTGTTTCATTTGGTAATGACAATGCCAATAGTCATTTGCTGTAGATATATTTGTATGTATTTTATGTGTACACACACACACACACACAACACAATATGTATGAGAGAATATCAGGTATTTGATGAAATACTTTTGCAAGCATAAAGCCTCCATAAGGACATTTTCAGATAAAACAAAATTAAGAAAGTTGAAAGCAACAATTCTCTACTACAGAATATCTTTCAGAAGGAAGAAAAGTGACCCCAGAAAGAAAGAGTTGAAAAGAGAGTAAAATGGCTGCACATGGTGGAACATCCCTTGGATCCCAGCACTGGGATCAGTTAAGTGGATCTCTATGAGTCTGAGGCCAATCTGGTTTATATAGTAAGTTCCAGGCCAGCCATCGCTACACAGTGAGACCCTATCTCAAAAAAAAAAAAAAGACTAACAACAATCCAAAACAAGAATAAACAAACAAGTAAGAAAAATAAGAACTATTAAATTATAACAATTCAAGAGTATATGAAACAGCATAAAGAAAAATAAATTGCAGATGGAAAATTAATGCACAAAATTATAGATATAATGTAAATAATAGGAGGAAGCATTTAAAAATAAAGAATTCATGAACACACTTATTATTGAAGGAAGATAAAGATGTTACATTGAAAGCTTAACTTAAAGGTGCAAATTAAAACTTCTAGATTATCCATGAAAGAAAGAAGGTTGAGAGGGAGAATAAAGGAGAGGAGGCAAGGGCAGAGAGAACAGGAAGAAAGGCTATATGGGAATATAGCAAATAAAGGAGAAAAACACAGCCAAGTGAATTTAATCAATCTAAAAAGACACAAAAAGAAAAAAGTAGAAGTCAAACTATAGAATATCTGACTACTAACAACAAACTTAATGAACTTATTTCTCAATTAAAACTAAGCTTCTCAGAATGAATATATGAACAAATGAGATAGAATTTTAAATCACGCTGTTAGAAATGAATGGATATACTGCTTATTCTCCCCCAAGAAGTCTAGTTCACCAGGAAGTTATGAAAGGTATAATTACCCCATCCTGGAAGACACAGGGCCAAAATAGTCCATCTGCAGGGGTTTAGCAGCTTTAGAAACAGGAGCAAGTAAAGGACACTACACTCACAGCTCTGTTCCAATCATTCTGCTTTGAAAAATGAATGGGTACAGCGGTGTTCCAATAATGTTTTATTAACAAAGGGAGTCAGTTAACCAATTTAATCATTGGCTCTTGATTAATGGCTCTTGGTTTGCCAAGCACTTCCCCAAAGATTGACATTAGGAAATGAGAAAAGTTGGAGTAGACTACTTGTAAGGAAATAAAAACAACAAAAGACAGTCTAGAATACATACAAAGAATAGAAAAGAAGTACAGAGATAAGCTAAAAGCAGTGATCCATAAAAAAGAAAAGTTCTGTAAACAACACTAACATTGGTTAATTTGAAGGTGGTTTTTCATGGACCTCTAAATCCGTAAGTTTAGGTGAAGATTGCGGTGTCAGCTACCTTTATTTAGGAGTTACAAAGGACAAAGCCAGTGACATTGGGCTAAACGTGAACAGCTGACTGTGATGTGAACCGCCAAGGGCAAAGAGGATGTACCACAGGCAAGTTCAAAGAACATTGCAAGCTTTTGTTCAAACCTGAAAGCAAAAGGTGATCCATTTCAGGTGAGTATGCGAAGGCATGTTGTGGAGATCTCTCTCTCTCTCTCTCTCTCTCTCTCTCTCTCTGTGTGTGTGTGTGTGTGTGTGTGTGTGAGAGAGAGACAGAGACAGAGACAGAGAGACAGAGACAGAGAGCATGTATCAGAAGAAGCAGTCACAGTGGAGTTCAGTGAAACATAAGAATTCTCTAGGCCTGTTCTGCAATCCAAAAGAACAATGGCGTGTCTAGAACTCTGTCAAAATGGGTAAAAAAGAACAAGAGGTATTGTTAAATGATATGGAGAATTGAACATAGATACTTGCTATAGGAGAAATTTCACAGGTAAGCAAATATTATGAATATATGCCAATAAAGTGGAGAATTAAGGTGTTAAGTCAAATATCACATAAACATAAATTATCAAACTGAAAACGAAATTTGGAGGCTCCTGTAAATTATTAAATAAAATCAATAGTGTATTATAATTTTTTTTTTGGTTTTTCGAGACAGGGTTTCTCTGTAGCTTTGGAGCCTGTCCTGCCAGGCTGGCTGCAAAATCACAGAGATCCATCTGCCTCTGCCTCCTGAGTGCTGGGATTAAAAGTGTGCACCACCGCCTGGTTGTAATTATTTATTTCTTGGAGGACAAAGTTTTCCTCAAAACAATAACAACAGTAAAAATCCCAGAGAGATTGGGTAACTTTATAAACAAAATTTACAAAAAGACATCTGATTGATAACTCCAACCTTGAAACAAAAAGAACCCCCCACAGCCTTATAAAAGAATATGTGTGTGTGTGTGTGTACACATATACAAGCCAGTAAAACATTGAAACTAAAATTAATAAAAACTTATTTCAGAAGGGAAAGTTAGAGCCCAGATTCACTTTTGAACATATGTGCAAAAAATACTACATAAATTTTAGCTAATAAGTGAACACATCATGAATCTTAATTATGATAGCTACTATGGATTTAAAAAATTACAATATTTGTAAAGAGGATAAAACTGATTGTATTCTTATTTTATGCCCCCCAATTCCTCAGTTTAGTCAGAGCATGAATGATATATTCAGGCATGTTCACAATGTTCATCTGAGAACAGCCCATATGCCTGATAATGTCAGAATGGAGGAAGTGCATACTATGCATAGGTTTAAATATGCTTATGGGGAGAATAATGAAATTAATTAGCTTTGTCTGAGATTTATTCAGGTGGAATTTCTTTTGTCTATGTTTTGGAAGGACATTGAAAAAGTAGAGCCAGTGACGGGGGACCGAGTATAAGACTCAAGTATAGTCCAAGTTGTGGATCACAGTGTCATCAGAGACAGTGGCAGCCAGAATTTGAAGAGGGGATTTGATGAGCATTTCAAAACAGAATGAAAATTGGGTGCTGCCTACATGGATGGAGTGACTGTAAGACATTTAATTTGTTAGGTGAAAGCTTGATCTAAAATTCTAAAATCATTTAAATAGAGGAAAATCTATCTGCCCAGAATATCAGAAGACATAATTTATTAGTCTGCCAGGTCTGCCATAACAAAATACTTCAAACTAGGGTGGGGGGTGCTAAATGGAAGAATTGCTTTTCTCACAGGTCCAGAGACTGTCGGGGATCATGCCCATGGTCGCCCACCAGGTCCAGAGACTGTCGGGGACCATGCCCATGGTCTCCCACCAGGTCCAGAGACTGTCCAGGACCATGCCCATGGTCGCCCACCAGGTCCAGAGACTGTCGGGGATCATGCCCATGGTCTCCCATCAGGTCCAGAGACTGTCCAGGACCATGCCCATGGTCGCCCACCAGGTCCAGAGACTGTCCAGGACCATACCCATGGTCGCCCACAGGCCTGCATCCTTATCTTGATGTGACCATCTCGTTACTGTGACTTCACATAGCCATGTTCTCTGTGTACTCAACTCTTTGGTGTATCTCCTCTTTCTTCCTTAATGCCAACATTCCCACTGGATCACAACTCTACCCTTAGGACTTCATTTAACCTTAATGTCTTTAAAGTCCCTGTCTCTAAATGACCATATTGTCATTTAGAGCCTAATTTATCTTAGTGGTGTATGGGGGAGGCTATACAATTCAGTTTATAATGTAAAAATACCAAACATGGCTCCACTACACACCAGAAGGACACTCTTGGGCAGCTGATTTGACCTCTTCTCCTGTATTCTTTATTTGAATATGAAGGTCAAAGTATTAGAAGGGTGACCACCTGACTTCTGTGTTTATCAGAACTGAGCACTGGGTTGATTAACCCTGAGCCTTGCTGAGCCTGTCCCCGGAGTGTGTGCTCCTCTGGACTCATCTGGATGAGACTGTGTTTGAGAAGCTTCTAGGTGGTGGTGACACTGTTGCCTGGAAAACCACACTTCGGAGAGCCTTTGGAATAAAATGATCTGTAGACGTTTTGCAGCATATTTATTCTGTGATAATTCTGTTGTCATCAAAGGTTCCTCCTCTGAATCCTGGCTTTGAAGGCGACCTGAGAATCTGTCTTTTTGGTTCTTCTAAAGAGTTTATATAACTGTAGTGAAATTTCATTTGTATTTTAATAAATAAAACTTGCTGAAGATCAAAGAGAAAAACAGCCCCACTGGTCAGCCTTACAGACCAGGTAGTGGTGACACACTTTTAATCCCAGTAGCCACACTAGGTTGCCATAGAAACCAGGCGGTAGTGGTGCACGCCTTTAATCCCAACCCTATAGAGGAATATAAGACAGGAGGAGACAGTTCTTACACAGTCTCATTCTGAGATTCCTGGAGGCAGGATTGCCATTTTGGACTGAGATAGAGGTAAAAGCCAATGACTGGCTGTTTTGCTTTTCTGACCTGAGAGAGCCACAGTTGCAAAGGGCTAATGTTAGAGTCCCAGTTGTCCGGAGAAGGCACCGTCAGAGATTATTTCCTTCCAATTTGCATCTGCAACCTGCAGCAGTTCAAACCCATCCTCGTTCATTACCATTTGTCCAAAAAGGCAGAAAAGGTTTAGACCACAAAGCAGTTGTAAGTCATTTCTAAACCAGAGTTAGCAGTTTTCCAACAAAGGCAACCGAGCTCCAAGTACGACTTGCTGAAAAGTCAGACAGCACGTTAAAGGCAAGCCCGTTTAAACTCAGTGTCGGTCTGGCCAGTCCAGGTGCTCCATGCCTGCTTAGTCTAATAAATGAACAGTTCAGCAGGGGAATAAGAGAGCCATGTGGGAGGGGGTGGGTGGCCAGGAGCCCTTCTTGCCAGCAGAGGCAGCAGGCCATGCCCAGCAGCTGTGGTAGGGTGCATGCGTTGGCATTTAGGATGGCAGCATATGCCACATTAAGTGTGCCTGCTGGGAGTCTGCACTGACTTCTGTCCCCCGCCATCTGCAAGTTTCCATAGAATATTTATAGAAACAGCAATTTGTTGCATTGCCTTAAAACTCAGTGTTTATGAATTAAGAATAAGATAGATTATGTAAGTTATACTCATAAGAGGAACTCATACCTGTGGAAAAAGTGAGATGTACTTGCTCCCAGATGAGTAGAGATTTTGTGCTCGTGTCTCAGACTGAGGAAACATTGCTTGATGTCATTTCCCTTTACATACTGCTAGATAAGTGGGCATACCTTTATTGAATTTCAGGATTATAATAATAAGTAGTTTCTAGAATTCCCCCTCCCTTACTCAAAAAAAAATCAGTCTCAAGGAAAGCAAGCCTCTAGTTTCCTGTACACAACAGTACCTGGGGATCGTCCTTAGTATTATAAAGTGTTGTCTGTTCCTGTCACTTTCCTTTTTTAGAATCTGTTCTCCCTTCGTATTCAAACCCAGAAGAAAGACACTTCTGTTTAAAATGTCATGATTTTAATTTTTGAAAAATGTATTCTAGCTGTGTGAATCAATACTTCAGATTTCTAACTCTGTTGAAAGGCAGTCTCAGAACTATTCCCAAAGGACAATACCACTTCTTATTAGTATGAATTCACTACCACCATTGCCTAAACTTGGCCTCTTTGGCCTGGTGTTAAAGAAAAATCTACACCATGTATTGAGACATCGATGGATTCTTGATGGGTAGAAATATTAGCCTTTGAAAAAAAATTAGAGTTGATTGCTTATCATGGTCTGTCTTACTCCAGTTAAAGCAGAAATGAACATCCATAACTATGCTACTTTTTGATCCATGAAAATGAGAACTTGAATCCGGGGTCTCTAGTTTCATACCTCCCATTATTGAAAATAGCTCACCATTAAGCTGATGCATAGAGCTCTGATTGCTGGAGCACAGTGTTTTAGGGCACGTGTTTGGAGAATCTGTCTTCTCTGAAGAACAGTCCTCTCAGAGGTTGGAGTCTCTATTAAGGAGCAAAAAGCTTTCCCCACAAGCTCTTCACTTCCCCAGCTTGCCCTTCAAAGTTAAAAAAATCTCTCACCTTCTATCCCCTCTCCCCAGTCTAACAAACACCCCGCTTTGTGTCTCTATCTGAACCGTCTCTTTGCCACACCTTCTGTGGGATCACACAGGAGCATTTATTTTGGGCTGTTCTGTCACTATTCTATGCCTCCTCCATCCTCAGCTTGACTTTTCTGATTCTCTCACCTCCCTACCTCTTTAATTCCCCTACCCTTTCCATCTTCAGGGTGACTTATGAACATCCTCCTTATTTCTCACTCTTAGAACAGCAGGTTTTTTGTTATCAGCGGGGGAAAAAGCATGTTCTCCCCTTTAGAGTCATTTCTTGTCTCCTATCTTGGCATTTTCAAACTTGCTTGCCATTTATCGTTCTACTTTGTTCCCACTGTTTTGTTTCAGTTTTTCAGATATATTAAGAATAGGGTGAGAAAGATGTTCCCAGTGGTATAGCTACTGATAACTTTACCAAAGTCTAGGAAAGGGTCCCAACCCATATTCATGCGAACAGTCCTAATTAAGTTAAGAGTGTCACTAAACAAGAAAAAAAACTGTAAAAATTGACAGGAAAGTAGGGGACGGCTTTAGGCAAGAAAGGGGGCTTCGAGGGAATGTGAGGACATGAGAGGGTAATGGGGAGAGGGTGAAATGATGACAATACATTATACACATAGATGAAATTGTCAAAGAATAATCATTTTAAAAGCCAGCATAGAACAGAGTCGGAGTAATCCCATCACTAGAATAGAGGCAGACTTGTTGCTACGCCTGATTACTTAGCCCATTACAAATAGCTCGGCAACTTTAGTGATTCCATAAGACCTTGTGCATTTTCCCTACACCGTGATAATTCTTGATGTCTTCTAGCCTTGGAGAAGTGATTAGCAGAATGGAGAGAGGTTAGAAAGATCTTGAAAGACGGCGGCTTCCAGCAATCTTCGTTTAGACTGAGAAAATTCTCTGCCAGAGAAATCTGGAAATGTGTCACAAGCTTAAATTCAAAAACATGCATTCACTTGCTAGAGCTTTTATTGTTGTATTTTACAAAGCGGGATGAATTGCAGAGTGATGAGCAACTTCCTGTCTGCACAGCCAAAGGGAACGAGAGCCCACTGTCCTTAGTGATGCTACACTGAGACAGAGATCCAGATGGTTACTTCAATAAAGAGTCCGTGCCTGACACAGAGCCTACGGAAGGATTCCACAGGGGGTATTTTTGGTAGTATGAAGTGAAATGATGAAAATGATTTCTCCCTAAAAAATCTCCCAACCACTTCAAAACTAAAATTAGGAAATTTGGGTGTGACCTGAGTGTATCCACAAGAGTGAATACTTTCCAATAGTCTTCTGTTCTCCCTTTATTTATTTCATATATTAATTTTAAAAGGATGTTTTTTCCAAAAGAAATTCTGCACTCATCTTAGTCTTTTTAGAAAAAACAAAACAAGTGGGTTCACTTTTCCAAGAAGAATATTTGGCTGTTCATTGTTATGCTCCCACGTTTCCCCAAATGTTTCCTATGGCCTCTAACTTCAAAAACTTACTTGTGCTTAAGACGTTATCACAGAGATATGCACGATTTGCAGGTGGTTTATCTAGCCAACCACTTTCTATTTATAAAAGCAGCGACTACTGCTTCTCCAACCATCTCACTCAAACTGGGCTGAGGGAGGTGATTTAGCATAAACAATGGAGAGAGCCAAGACCAGCAAACTGGCATCTGATATGTAAAGCTGAAAAGGCCTGAGCTTAGGCACCACTGCTCCTGCAGGGTGGTGGAGTCTGATCCTCAAGCTTAGCTTAGATGTTCATGACTGAAGCCTGCCTTCTTAATCCTGCTGCACTGTGGAGGTGGGAAAAAGGTGAAGTAGATTTGGCAAGTTCACACAACTGCTTGGTAGCAAAATTAGAACCAGAAGTCGGGTTTCCTAATATCTTTCCGGTCTGCTCTTTTGTTTCCTTGCAAGTTTAATATGAAGTAGACGAGTGATGTAGTTGCCAGAATTTATATTGCAAGCTAAGATAAAAGAAAAACAGAACCAAGGGTAAGCAATCAGCTTATGCATTCAATAAATATAGACTGGCCAGTCTGTGCCAAGCACAGTCTGTAACACAGCAGTAAATATCTCTGTCGGGTGCCATTGCACACCTAGTCTGTGATTTCAAACAGCTGTTGGTTTTGAGGAGGAAGTTGGTTGAGAAAGGGTCTCCCTGGACATCCCAGGCTGGCTTCAAACTCATGAACCTCCCACCTAGCCACCAAGCATTGGGATTATAGGCATGAGCCACCACAACCGAGTTTTTTTTCATATGAACTGTTTCCTGAGAAGAAGAGGCTTGTCTTGTGAGGTGGTATGCTTAGTTCTATGTCTAGGCAGGGAATGGAAGTTTGTGTGAGACGGCCTCTTGCATCTCCTGGGAGAGCCTTGACTGTCTGTATGGCAGGGTTGCAGTAGATTGCATGTGTCCTGAACCAGCCACAAGCTCCCTTTAGAGGTCCTTGGACATTGTGGTGTATCAAGCATGAGACCAGCTACGTTTGGAAGTGCTGGTAAAGAAAGGGATCCAGCTATGAAGTGCTTGTACTTCACCATACCGGCCACCCAGAACTCAAGAAGAAATACAGACGGGCTTTTTTTTTTTTTTAAATTCTGAATCTGTATTAAAGTCCAAATTTTTATGTTCTGCTTTTAAAAGTTCAAAAATTGTAGACATTCCCAAATGAAAGTCTGTTATCTGTCGGTCTTCCTGTACAGCAATGTGGTGAGCATTCTCCTGATATTTTCCCCATGATTGTATCAACACATGGCACTTCTTAATAAAAGTATAATTAGTTTTAGTTAGAAACATTGTTTTCTTTTTTGAATATAATTACCATAAAATACTCTTAGATCACTTTGAGCATGTGGCTCCAACTATTTGTGCATTCTTATTTTGGAAATTTCAAAAATTTTGAAAAAAATACATATGAAATAGGTAGCCTAGAAATATTGGGGAAAAAAACCTAAGAAAAATTTAGGTGTGTCTTGAGTGTATAAAACATCTGTAGGCATAAAGCAAATGTCTACAAAGATAAGAAATTGGAGATACTATATAAAGTTAAAATGTATCAATACATATGCATATAGCATCCACTCACAGCTGAGACAAATTTGAACAAATTTAACAATGCAATCTGAGTTAACTGTAGTGACACTGTGGTGCTGTGACCAGTCCCGGCCACCTCCTGCTGCTGTGGTCCTCACAGCGTTTGCGAGCTTCTTTCAAATGTGGTGATGCTGATCATCATATCTGCACTGCCTTCTGCAGTAAGGTGCAAATGACAGTGAGAAGTCATCTCTTACTCTTGTGGTTTTCGCCATATGGAATACATATAATATAGGAAAGATGTTAATCTACTGCTCATGTTATTAATAAGGCCTCTGACCAAAAGTGTCTGTGAGAACTGACACGAGGGTTGGGAACCAAGAGTTCTATGTAGAGTTTTTATTCTGTGAATAAACTCTTATTTAATTCTATGAATACAAACTCTTATGCCTAACCTTGGTGCGGTTAAAGACCTAACTTTGTTTTTCCACATTACTGTATGTAGTTGTTTTTCCTTTCTAGCGATTGAACTCAGGGCTCCATGCACATTCGGTTTGGGCTCTACCGCAGAGATACAACTTCAGCTTAGGGAATACATGTTTTAAAACTGTTACGCAGTGTTTTGTTGAGTGCATGTATTTAGTTTTAAACAACCATTTTCGGTTTTTGTATTTCTAAAGCAGCAATGCTAGATCAACTTTTAATGGATTGTAACCTTTGTGTTTACATGCTAGAGATGACATGATGTTTAGCTATGAGAGTGCACAAAGGTGTGTGTGTGTGTGTGTGCGCGTGTGTGTGTTGGGGAGAGAAGGACCTAGCTGATGGGGCTTCTGTATTTAGAAAGTATCTCACAAAATGAGGTTGTGATTTCACCACAGAACACATGTGGCAGTTGGGTCCCACATGCTGACGTCAGTGCTTTACAGTACTACCACGGAAACTAAGGGGGTAATCCTTGCTCTCCAATGATTTCCTTAACTACTCAGATGAAACTTGAACCACAAGCATGACAGTACCCAATGATACTGCCATGGAGCATTTGGTGGGGAGGAGGAGGAGAGTGGTTTTACTAATGTTTCACATCCACTTCCCATTTGGGGGCACATATTGGAATTAGAAATTCTGCTGATATAGTAAAATGGGAGGCAGAGTTGCCCCCCTACTCTCCTTTTGTAAATGCATAATAAGATGTGCAGCCAGATCATTGTGTTTGCTTGAGTTGGTAAGTTCCTAAAAGCACACTACAGAATAGATTAATGTTGTTGATTTCTTTTGTTCATAGGATTTACTCTGTAGAACAGTATAATGTTTACAAAGGGAGAAGGAGCAGAAAATACAGAGTTTCTCTATTACTCCCTCCCACCCACAGTTATTAATATGATGGATTTGTTCCAGTAATCAGTATTCAAATATAATTATCAACTACTGATCAAAGTTTATTTAGATTTGCTTAGCTTTTAATGAATGTCCATTTTCTGTCCTAGGATGTGTCAAAGGCATTATTACATCAATTCACTGTGCTTGTTTTTGTTTTTTAAATTATTTATTTATTTTATTGGCAATAGACTCTTCTCTCACACAATACATCTCAACCACAGTTTCCCCTCCCTGTATTCCTCCCAGCTTGCCCCAACATCCTTCTGTTCCAGATGCACTCCCTCTAGAAAGGAGCAGGCCTCCAAGAGACAATGATCAAACACTGCCAAACAAGATACAATAAGAGAAGGCAAAAGCCCTCATATTGAGACTGGACAAAGCTATGCAACAGACTTTTTTTTTTGTCAAGTTAAGAAGCATCTGTCAGGTCTGTCAGGTATGTTGTAGAAGTTTCCTGTACTAGAATAAATTTCACGCTTTTCTCATGAACAGACTGGTATTTTAATTTTGGGGAAGAGGACCACACTGTCAACAATTCAGTTTTCATCACATCTTAGCAAGGGCTCATAGTATCACCATGTCAGTGACTGCTGGCCTCTACCACCTGGCTGATGGAGGGATAGCCAGGCTTCCTGAAGGAAAAGTTACCACCCACTTCCATAATGTCTTCGTTGGCAGTCACCACATACAGAATGAAATCACAGAGGGAAGAGTTTGTGTTCTATTCCCTGAAGTGTGGGGTATCTGTGCAGACCATTTGGGAATTTACTCCATGAGAGATTCTCTTCCCTCCCTCTATTTTATTGATATCAGAATGAAATCAGATGTTTATTTCTTTTTTTACTTTCAGTTATAATCTGTTATAAGCCCCTCACTCCAGCTGGGGCATTGAGAACAGTTTCTATTTGCTCCTGTGACCTTAAAGGGGACCACATTGACAATGTTCTTGGCATTTCCTTTTATTCTGGACCTAGGGGATACTTAAGTTCATCTTACATATGTGCTACCTCAGCCTCAGAAACAGCCATTTATCTAGGTATTTCTAGGTCCTTTTACTGGAAAATGTTATTAGAAACTAAGCCCAAGACACTAGGTGATTAGTGCTACAGGCATTTTGGCTCTTTTAGGCCATTTTTAAACTGTAAGGAGGAAAACTATGGGTTTATGTTACCCTAACATCTACGTATATTTATAAGCATGTATATCTGTAACAATTTCTATCCGTATTCAATAAAAAGTAAGTCTTTATCTGTATCTCTGACTCTAATATATCATTACATAGATCGTTCTCACCTTCCCTTCCCTGTAAATTCCAATTATCAGCGAGAAAAGTTCCCACCATCCACTATCTACTTTTTTAATTGTTGAATTCCAGTGTCCATAGATCGCAATATCAGAATTGCTAACTCACACTCCTATGGGGAAAAGTTTAATCAACTAGAGTGCAGAGCTTTTCTGCAGTTCTGTGTGCCTTCAGTTGCCCAGCCTCTGGTGCCCATATCACTTAGACAAGCATCCTTTCCGCCTTTCACCAGTGGGGCTGTTTCATACATTTGTAATACAATTTGGATTCTATTGTCATTATCTTCCTTTTTCTAAGATTATGACTACATGAGTGATTTGTCAACTTTGTTTACATTGAAGCTTACTGTTTGTGCTGTTCAGCATGTTTTGAGAGATTTAGAATGTTACACAACTGCTATTACAATATATAGACTATTTCGATCACACCTAATCTTATCTTCTAGTTCTTCTTTGCCCAGAACCCTTTGAAATCATGGATATTTTTACTGTATTTTATTTTACCCTTTCCAAAAGGTTAGACTCAGCTAACCCGTGGCCTTTTCAGACTGACTTCTTTTGCTTAGCAATGTGATGTGTACTCAAGATTCTTCCACATCTTTTAACACTTTTTTTCCTAGATCAAGGTCTAGTAGATTGATATACCACTCTTTATTTATTTATTTACACACCATACATTTTGTTCCTACTAGTTTTGACAATTGTAACTAAAGTTATGATTCTGTTAATATACGGATTTTTATATATACCTAGGTCTCCAGCTTAGCTGGTTAAATAGCTAAAAGCATGAATACCGAATTGCATGGTAAAATATGTTTACTTTTCTAAGTATCTGCCACACTAATTGCCAAAGTTACCCATACCATTTGCATAAAGGCAAGTGATATTGAGCATATTTGATATGCTTCTTAAAAGTTTGTATATCTTCTTTACTGACTTCAGATCTTATCATTGAATCTTAAGAGTTCTTTTTATATTTCAGTCCTGTGTCAGATCCTGTATGGAGACCCTTCCAATAAGATCCTTTATTAGATAAATGTCTCACAAATATTTTCCCTCACAGGATGCCTTGCTTATTCAACAATTGGTTGTTAATTTTTATTGCTGGTAGAGCACACACAGGTTAATGATAAGATCCATCATTTTAATTCAAGTCGTGCTTTCTTCCTCTCTTTCTATCTTAGTACCCTCTAGTCTAGATTCTCACCTCAGGGCTCAGATTTTCTAGAATTTGAAGTCTTCCTTGTTGGCTTAACTAGGGGAGAAGCTAAGGGGGAGGGAGGTACTCAGATGCTTGGGGACCTGACTCTGTCTCTTGTCACTACTAGCGGCATGGCCTTAAATGATAGTGCTGTTCTCCTACTTTACTTGCTTTGGATGTGGAACTCTGTGAGATAATAATGTACAGGGATTTACAAGCGGAAGCTTTAGTGCCAAAATATTTGATGACTCTCAGAGCTTCAGAGTTGGCTGCTATAAGTAGGTTTTCCAGCAAAAGCTTAATCCTTCTTTTGTGTCCTCTTGGTGGCCTTATAGGGAGTCACTGTTAAAACTGCAACTGGACTGTGTCTAGAAAACAGGATCAACAATATCCAAAGGCTGTGTTAAACACTCAACTTTATCAGCCTATTAATTGTATGCTATATCAACATCAGCCTTGGGTGTTGCATCTGGAAGTCTTGTCTGTAATGTCTCCTGGCATCTATTAGACCAAGTAAAACAGCTCAGAGCAGCAAACCCGGTATTTCAACTTTATCCTTCTTTTCTAAAGTATAAATACTTTAAAAAAATACTAAACTTGGATTTCAATGAGAACAGTCTTAGCTATGTAATATATAGTCATGCCTGATTTTTTTTGCCTCAGTAAGGTATTTTTTATTTTATTCCATTTGTCAGGTTAAATAATTTGAAGATTTTAAGGAGAAATTGTGTTTTTTGATCTCTTTATTGAACGAATTATCTTTTGGTGTGTACAGAGGGGAATTGGGGGACAAGAACAGAATCAGGGAAACATACTAGGAAGTGGCAGAGGAGAGAAGCTTCCAGATGGATTGGGCCAGTTGGGGTACTGGAACAGAAGAGAAGGCTACAGGTTTGAAGTGTCTGTAGAGACAGAACTAACTAAACTTGCTTATAGACTAAACCTAAGTGAAGGCTAGAACAAAATTACCACCAAGATTTAAATAAGACCATCGCAGTTTAATGCACTGAAAATCCTACATCCTAGAACTCCAGCCTGGAGAGAGATGATCATGCTGTTGAGGGAATATCCACTCTTTAAACTCACTCAGGTGTTGAAGCCACAAAGCATTCGGGTCCCTTCTTCCTTATCGCTAGGGTTCAGGAGACCCTACTAATCAGCATTCTCACTTCAACTAAAAGAGGACCTAATGGTGTTCTTGGCGTATTTTCTGATAGAGCTGTGACAGATGTTTCAGAGAAACTAATCCTTTGTAAAAATAATACATCCCAACTGATAACAACTGTGTGAAAGAAAGTTCTTGACTGCTAGGGGAAATTTAATTTCACTCAAAGAGAAAATCATTCAAGAAGCAAAAAGCCACCGCTTCTCTTATTGGGAAGGTCTCGAATGGAGACATCAATCATTAAAATGCAGACTTCCCAGACTCTAAGAAAAGCTTGACAGGATCTCCTAACCTCTTTTTGGTGACTTCCTTGGCAATACAGCTTGAGCTTGTTCAAAGTGTGATGAGTATTTATTTTCACCAACATGAATGTTCAGCGTTCTATTTTCTCAGAAGCAGGTGCCCTTCATAAGAATGTCTTGGAGACGCACTTAGCCTTGAAGCTATTCAAGTTGGCCTATAGTGTCAAGCCAAACCGCCTGTAGAGAAGCCACATATTAAGATGGTGTACAGCGTTTGTGTCTCTTTTCTCTTGATTCTATCTCTTAGAATCGAGTCTGCCTCTCCTTGCTTCTGAAATAACATTGTCTCCTATTTGCTTTTTCTTTCTGCGTGCTTTACACAGCAGTGAAAACATTTTGACTAATGCCATCTATGAAGCTTTGAACCTACCCATGGGGAAATGTTAAGAGTCTTTTCAGAATCCCTTTTAAACTCACACAAATGAATGCATCTTTACAAAAGAGAACACTGCTAAGTGTCAAGTATCACTTCGGAGTGCTGCTCTTGACTTTCTTTATTCACAAAGCCAGGCCTTTGATCTATTTTAGCAAACCTGCTCTGGAATTGATTGAATCAGCTTGCTGTGTGTGTGGTGAGAAGCTGTGGTGTGTGAGGGGGTTGGGAGCAGGCTTTCACTAATCTCGTATCTACTCCTCATGAAGTCAGGATGTTTTTCTATCAGGGGATGGGTTTTCATGGATGTCCTGGAAGGTTTTACTTTTTCCAAAATTACCTAGCAAATTACAAGTTAAGCAGTTGACTTTCTTGGCCCATTTCTGACAAGCCCGGTTTAGAATCACCATTCGGTGGGCCTTCATCTCAAACCCTGGTCACACCATTAGCTGCTTTAGCAGGCTTGTTAAACAAGCACAGAACGATGGGAAATTGAGTTTTCACCACTTAAATTAGAGGATTCTAATTTGAAGTCATTGTTTAGAGGCAAATAGGAATTATGCTTATGATATTAATGAATATGTATTTACCACCATGTAATGGGCCTCTGAATAGTCTGTTCATAAATCCGGAAAAAAATTATTTCTCCTGGTTAATAAATAGGAAAACTGAATCTGGGAAACTAAAGCATACGTTTCAAGGTTTTTGCAGGCTCAAGGTATAAAATACCAGACATAGGTCTGCAAATACTGTGTATATTGCAATTGGAGGCATGTTTATCTTCAGGCTGCTATGATGTGGGATTCCCCTCTGTATGCTGTGGATATCATTGGTTAATAAAGGAACTGCTTTGGGCCTATAGCAGAGCTATACAGAAACAGAGCTAGGTGGAAAAAACTAAACTGAATGCTGGGAGAAAGGAGGCGGAGTCAAGGAAAAGTCATGTAGCCTCACCAGAGATGGACACCAGAACTTTAGTCAGTAGGCCACAGCCACGTGGTGATGCACAGATTAATAGAGATAGGTTAAATTGATATGTAAGAGTTAGCCAATAAGAAGCTAGAGCTAATGAACGAAGCAGTGATTTAATCAATACAGTTTCCATGTGATTATTTCTGGGCTAAGCAGCCAGGAACCAACAAGTGGCCTGCTGCTACACTGCTACATTGTTAGTTGAGATAATCTCACAGAGTATATCATGACAACTATGGTCTAATCAGTATGTCTAAATCCCGGGCTGGTGGTGTATCACTGTATTTTGTTCCTTGTAGTCCTGTTGCCCATTAGGACACTAGAGAGAAACAGGTGTCTTTTCTGATCCTTTAGGTTGGGTACAACCCATGAGTGACACTCACTGCAGGCAAGAAGAATGAAGCTCGGCATTCTTGCTGTCTTTATGCTTCTTGGGTCTCTGAAGTAACTCTTGGGACTTTCTATGTTGGAAAATGCCATTTATAAAATTTTAAGTGCCTGCTTTATGCAGGAGCCCATAGTAGAGAGTGTGAAAAAATAAAAGAAGGCAACCTTTAACCTTTAATTAGGACGTTCAGATGGAGATGCCAAGTATATGGATGTCAGAGTTACCACTAGATGTGAGAGATAGAGAGGATAATGAATGTAGATTTATAACCCATGCATATAATGAAGTTTTGAGTCTTTGTGAAACAGCATGACTTATTGGAAGGATTCCAGAATTAGGAATGATGTCTGTGATAGAGTCTTATTTTTGCCTCTTACTTGATATTTCCGGCAATCTATATAACCTCTGCAAACCCCTGATCCCTTCTCTCAGAGCAGAATAATTATCATTATTACCACAGCATTATTACAGACTAGCAATAAAGTATGATGACTCGTGTAGAATGCGCTATCAGTGTTTCCCTTGGTGGTGTTATTGTTACCATTATAAGAGAATGCAGAGAAGGAGAGCGAGTGCATGTGTGCTAACCCTACAGTGACAGTGTGCCATTATAGATGCAGTCTTTGAAGTCCAAGTTTGAGTGTGTGGATCTTTCCCCACGAACAGATGTGGTATCATAGAAGAACTAACGATAATTGATCACATGTCCAAACTGTATGCAGAAAAAGATTAAGTTGCTAAATTTCTCTGAATCTTGGTTTCTTCCTCAGTAAAGTGGGGATAATTATATACACATTGCATGCTTATTCTGAGAACTAAATGAGGTAATTTTGAGGATTAAATGAGACAAAGCTCCAAGAACAGTCTCTGACACACATTAATGGTTTCAAAAGTTGGCTCAGTCACTGTGGAGAAGCTATTCAGTGACGTGGCTAACTATCCCCACCACTTGCTTTGACCACTATTTAAGTTTTCTACTACTCTTCTCTCATCTGTATTTGATTCATCATTACAATGCTTAGCATCCAATACATGATAGGTATTATTAACAACTAGTTTATATCAAGGTAGTGGTTAGAGAGGAAGTCCATGGAAGCTGAATAGTTATACAGATGGCACTAAATGAGAATTTTCTATCTGTTCTTTCCACTAGTCAAGATCAGTATCTAGATGGGTAGGGTGCTTCTCACCATGCAGATGTCCAACAGAGTCAAAGACAGGAGACCCAGAGAAGATCAGTATACCTGGAACTGCCACAGGTGAACTATTTAGAGAAAAAGATGAAATACAGAAGGATGCTGTGGGACAGTCGTCTTTTATCCTGTCACTTGTATTATTTTAATAAAATGCTGATTGGCCAGTAGTCAGGCAGAAAGTATAAGCAGGGTGACCAGGCAGGAAGTAGAGGTGGGGTGATGAGAAAAGGAGAATTCTGAGATAAGAAAAGAGTCATTCTGAGTTCATCACCCAGCCACAGAGGAAGCAAGATGAGAACATCTCACTGATAAAGGTACCAAGTCGTGTGGATAACACAGGCAAGAATTATGGGCTAATTTAAGATGTAAGATAGTTAATAAGAAAATCCTGAGCTACTAGGCCAACTAATTTATAATTAATGTAAGTCTCTGTATGTTTCTTTGGGACTAAATGGCTGTGGGAACCCGGCGGGACAGAAACCTCAGTCAACAGAAGGAGAAGAAAAATATAGTTGACTTTACTTCCTCAAAACCCCCCAAAAGGAGATAGCCTTTAATTTCACTTATTTGAAAGACTATAATCAAACAAAACATTAAATTCATAGTCTTGGGGATTCATTATCTTTTGTAAGTATTATAGCTACACTGTGGAATAGCAAACACTGTTCATTTAAAGCAATAACTAGAGTGATAGATACAGTAAGTCGTAGTTCATCAGCACGAACTTACAGAGGCTGCTGTTACATTTATGTGGATATTCTTCTGTTAGTTATTATATAAGAAGTGCTCATTTCTTCATTTGGGAGGAACCTTCCTATTAGCTGGTTTGAGAGGATTCTTTGTTTGTAAAAATTTGATAGTGTGATTTCTGAAATTTAAGATGGTGAAATAAACCTCAGGAACTGAACTTAAAAACTGGTAAGTATATCAATACTGCAAACCAAATCTGTTTTTAAAGGTATCATTTTAGATCAGGTGAGGTAGGTCAGCCCTGACTGAAAGGAGGTTTACATTAAAAAATGAAAATATTAATTACGTCTCATGCTTTCTTGTGATTTATATTAAATGTCAACATCTGTGATTCTATTCTCCCAGAACTAGGTGAGCCAGGTCAGGGAACCCAGGGTGACCGATGCTGAAGAGGTAGGGTGGATATAGCTTATGTGCCAGAATCATAGAAGGATCCTAGAAGTGGAAATCCACAGCCAGGCAGTTCCTCTGAAGAGGCTCCCAAGAGAAGACTAAGAAGCAGGATGAGTACTGGGACACAGGCTCAGATCAAGAGAGCACACTTCTACATAGGGAATGTAGGGGCAGGAGGTCTTCTGGCTCATTGGATTCTACGATCATGCTCATTTTTAGTGAAACTTTGTAAAGGCAAAGTTTTCTTCTAAGTTCCAGTGAGATTGTTTTTCAGGTTCCAATTAACATCCCTCTAGTCTGGCATACAGTAAAATTCAGTAAGTCAGAGATAGTAACTGTCATACTAGAGAAAGTCATGGTCAAGTGATATGAGATGGTCTAGCCTGATACTTTCTTGGGAAGGAGAGTTCCCTGTGACTGTCAACTAATTCTCTTAGAACTGGGTGTCATTCTCATTTATCTATTTTACTTCATATAATATTGTATTAATTCTTTGAGATCTCATAGTATGTATTTTTATCATATCCACCCCACTCTAACCACTAAGTCCTCCATTATCCACCCTGCCCACCTTTTAACCTCTTCCTAACATGTCTCTTTCTCTTTGCCTCTCTCCTTTACGTAACTTAATGGGTCCAGTTTTCTTGCCCATATATGCATGATTACAGGGCATTCCACTGGAATGTGGTTGACCTACCAGGGGACACACCCTTAAAGGGAAATGACTCCCCTTCCACAAGAATCTACCAACTGTCAATGACACCTCAGTTAAGGGAGGGGGCATATGAGCCATTTCCCCCTGGCTTCTTCTTGTGCATGTTTTGTGGAATCACAAAGTATTGCATTTCTTCCCTGTCTGGAAGACATTGTTTCAATACTGTCCTCCCCAACCCCTGTCTCTTACCATCAGTCTCTTCTTTTGTGATAGTTCCTTAGCCTTTGTGTGTGTGTGTGTGTGTGTGTGTGTGTACTTTGGTCATCTATGAAAGGCTAGTTCATAACATCCTCATCAAGTATGAAAGGCTTACATTTTAAAATGTCTCTGGTTTAAAACCCTTCATGTTTGTTGTTTTCTTTTTTTCCTGAGGGTTTTACTAGGTAACCCTGCTAGCCTGGAACTCACTATCTAGAGTAAACTGGCTTACACCCCACAGAAAACCACTTGCCTCTGCCTCCCAAGTGAAAACCCTTTATGTTTAAAGTCAAATATCTAGTTGGACTGGTATCAATACAGGTTTTTTGACTCCATTTAATCTTTCATGATATTTTATAAAGTTTAAAATTATATCAAAAGTTTATAAATACACCATAAAATATAAATCAATTTAGATATATCTTAATAATTAACCAATGCTTTAACTATAATTTTTAAAAGAAATTGTATTTCGTTTATTTCTCTTTTAGTCAGCATACAATAAGCTATTGTAAAATTTTTACACATATACACCAATATGTTTGCTCTTATTTATCACCCCATTGCCTCCCATGATTCCCTTTCCTCTTTGGTTGGTCTACTTCCTTTGGATATACACACAGAGTGGTGGACATAAGTCTTACAATAGCCCTAATTTTAGATTTTTAAACTGGTGGCAATAGAAGTTGACATTCCCACCAATGGTGTATGAAGTTCTTTTTTCCACATTCTTGCCAGCATTTGTTGTTTGTTTTCTTAATCGTAGCCATTTTGATTGGGGTAAGAGGGAATCTCAGTGTAGTTTTAATCTGAATTTCTCTGAGAGCTAAAAATATTCTTTCATTAATTTTTAAAGACAACCAACTGATAGTGCTAGTGTTTGCCTGTAACCCCAGTGCTCAGGAGGTAGAAGCAGGCAAATCAGAAAGTCAAGGTCATGCTAGACTACAGTTGAGTTTGAGGCCACTGTGGCTACCTGAGATCCTGCAGGAAGAAGGAGGAGGAGGAGGAGGAGGAGGAGGAGGAGGAGGAGGAGGAGGAGGAGAAGAAGAAGAAGAAGAAGAAGAAGAAGAAGAAGAAGAAGAAGAAGAAGAAGAAGAAGAA